>HG995411.1:7401734-8001734 GCA_905333125.1 Pheosia tremula
TGTTTGCTTGTCTTATGCCGAGGTGTTTATGGATTTTGTGTATTGCCTTGTGTTGCTATGCTAATGTGTGTATGTTAAAATCTTTTCAAGAAATATCATGCATTATTATTATCATGTGCTAATACTGTATTTTTTTTATGGACGAGGGGTAATGAAAAGATATAAATTGGAATGATTTGCATGAACTATTCTTCACAGACTTTTATTATTTCTTAATTGATTGTATTGCATATATATATATATATTTTTTTTTTTTTTATCATTATTTTATTGATACAAACTTATCATAATATTTACTTACATATACATTTTAACATTGCTGTTTTATCCCATTTGCTTTCGCCATAATTAATCATTGGACATCTAAAAGAACTTTTTAAAATATATTACATAATTTCATAGATATTCTTTTACATTTTGGTAAAAGCGAATAGAAGAGAGTTCAGAGTGGGGTCGCGTTCATTCTCTATCGCACACACGCTTACATACGGCAGTGACGTCAAAGCTCTGTATGCCTGCATATGTATTCTCATAGTTAATTTTTTTTTGATTGGTGCTTTAATTAATGTATGCTACAAAAAGTAGGCGTATTGCCTATTGAGCGTCTAAGATTCTATTGTTACTATTGCCTGCTTCTATAACCTGCAATTTAAATCATATAATTTATCGCAATAATACCGAGGCTGGTTAATTTACATATTGTAAAGACCAACCTAGTATTTTCCATTAATAAGAGCCATAATTTTCGTTTACAGAGATTTTGGTTCATGGGAAAACATGAAGAACCAGCTGGCGACGGCTTCGGTGGGCGTGCAGGGCTCCGGCTGGGGCTGGCTCGGCTACAACAAGCAGATGCAAAAGCTGCAAGTGGCCACCTGCCAGAACCAGGACCCTCTGCAGGCCACTACCGGTAAACTAGCTATATTAGTAAATTGCCACTATCTCATACATTAATGTATGGGTGTATACAGTAAACATAAAAAAGGAAGGAAGATATTTTGGTTGTCCGAGTTTTAATTTACATTGCAGTTTTAGACCAAAATTAGTAATTATGTTTTTTATTTTAAAATCACGTTGTATTAGACTTCTATTATGATTTCATGTCAAAATTAATTCAAAAATTCAGAAAGCAATGCTTATACTTCATGAAAAGATCGACGGAAAATTCCAACTATGGGTGGCAGTTTTCGTTACGAAGCGACTCCTACTCCTCTCAGGAAATAATTTCAAATATTCGTAGGTTTACTAATAGGCTAAGTGGAGACGAGTGGGGTAGGGCTCTTTTGTCGTATTCCGACTTGCATGTCCAGGCATGCGTGGCGCAAATGCTTCAGACTGAGGCAAAACAAGTGCATCAAATGTGTCTTGATCATGTCACATGGTACAGGGAGCCGGTTAGCCGCTACACAACGTGTCTACTCGCGCCACATGTTTCCTTTGTCGAAAACATGGCCATGTGAACTTGGAAATGTAGTAGATTGTCATCTGTAATAAGTCCATAGCTAATAGTGTTTTTTTTATTGCAGGCCTGATACCTCTCTTCGGCATTGATGTTTGGGAACACGCCTATTATCTCCAATACAAAAATGTGCGAGCTGATTACGTTAAAGCCATATTTGACGTTGCGAACTGGGCCGACATTTCATCGAGATACGAAAAGGCCCTAAAGTAGATAAAAAAATATATATGATTCTCAGCATTTTGGTCGAACCCATTTAGATGTAAAGCTTTAAATTACATTTATTCACATAGTGAACGCATTACACGTATGTGTATTTAAATTAAGTTTTAAAATACATATATACCAACAAAGTGTGTATTATTATGCTTCGATGCATCTGCGATTCGATTTCCCGTTTAGGTAAATAATATTCCCGGATTGTCCCTGGGATAATTCCCGGTCTATTGTACCGTTATTTTATCTATGATTGTACCGGTACCCATAATACAAGCGTTATAGTGACTATTTACTCTGAGGCGTTGCTAAGTTTCGGTCGATGTGGTACAGATGGTATTTTTCTGGCGATATTTATCAAGAATATAAAAAAAATATTGAAAACATCTGGGATCTTAGATTCCCTATTACTTTATTCTCTACAATGCGATCGTCATTTATGTTTTTTTATCGCCTGGAACGGAACGTTAAACCTACCAACTGATTTTACTAACTGTACAATCGTGTAAAGGATCGCAAATGTCAAAAAACTATCTGTCAAATCAGATGATTGTCAGGTTGCTGTGTTAATACTTGTGGTGTGAAATAAATAAATAAAAATACTTTCTTTAATTATTTAGAATCATATAAATCATTTTTGTGACCTCTCAGACTCTATCTACTAACGTGTGAAGAGGTAAGTTGTTTAAATTTTAATATGAACGTAAAATTTTGGTGAAATGAAAGTGCTGCTAGCTTGTAGCAGTGGTATTGATTTTTCAGGCTGTAGACGTTACCTACTTGGAACATGTCTTCTAATTCTAACTGCATCAACGTGATATGTATTTAATTACTTAAATTCGGCGCACAAATTCTGCAGTATTAGTACTGGGAATAAGGTATTTGCTTGGAGTAATTATTTTAGTGTTAACGTTCTTTATTGCGGAATTCCGCCTGAAGGTCGATATTACAATGTTTTGAAATCGACTATCAGTTATGCTTTATGCATATCTAGGTGTTAAATTTAAAATGCATGTTTTAAGATGCTCCTGTTTATGTGGGTGTAAATATTTATATTCATTAGCTACAGATATTTCAATTTTAACTTTAGAAAATATTTTTAGGCCTTACAAAATGCCTTAGAAATTTTGTACTTAAAATATTCGGAATCATGACAAAAGCGACATAGTTATAAATAGCGCCAATATTTTAAATCTCACCTTAAAAAAATGAAATTAAACCTTTTAAAACACCTGACAAAAAAAACCTATATATAAAAAGTCTAAAATAATATCCTGACTGGCTTTGGGGACCGCTAAGTTAGTCCCTATATTTTATTTACAGTGCAGTCCCAACAATATTATGGATCAATATTAATCTTCAAACTTATAACACTGGAATGCAAGCATAATATAAACTTTAAATTATCATCATTAATAACAAAAACATGAACTATCAGCCAAGTTGTACTCAATAAAGAATAAGTAACTAGCATATACTTATGGATTTTTTAATTAAAATAAATAAATAATAAATAAATACTGCCATATGAACACACCAACTATACAGTCCCACTTTAAGTTTAACGCTTGTGTTATGGGTACCGTACAATGGACTAAGGGCGAACTCAGTATATAATACTTATATACATAATTAAACATCCATGACTCGGGTACAAACATTCATGCTCATCAAACAAAGCTTATGTCCCTACCAGGATTCGAACCCGTGTTATTAGTTAGTAAAATTACTACTTTTTAATTATATATACTTTGCGCCTATATATCAGCCTCAAAATCCTTCCTCGATGTGGAAACTGCTGATTGCATGCATTTAATGACGTGCAGGAAAGGCCCATTTGTTGCAATGAATATGCTTATTATAGAGATAGGTATTGCTTTGCTATAGAATGGCCATGCTTTATCTATACATATAAATAAAATTGGAGTGTCTGTTTGTAATATTAAAATAACCGCTTTTTACTAAGTGCATTTTGATGTATACACGTTACCTATACCGAAACAACATTTTTTACAATTTTTGTCTGTCTGTCTGTCTGTCCGTTTGTTCCGGCTAATCTCTGAAATGGCTGGACCGATTTTGACGGGACTTTCACTGGCAGATAGCTGATGTAACAAGGAGTAACTTAGGCTACTTTTATTTTAGAAAAAAAATAGGATCTCTCGAAAAAAAATAAAACCAATGTTGCAGCGCAGCGCCTGATTAAGTTTGATAGCAACAACCTGCAATGCGTCCTGCGGGTTCAGAATGGGCGAGCAGGCTGTTGTCAACGGTTGTCTTTGTTAAATACCACGCGGGCGAAGTCGCGGGTAGCAGCTAGTACATTATAAGATTATTACCCAGATATAATAAACCTGTATTTTGTTCTATGTCGCCTACATACAGTAATGTGAGTGAAACCAATATTGAAAACCAAACTTTAAAAGTAAACATAATTAAATGGTGAATATTGATTTTATACACAATCCATCAAAAGCTGTCAGACCCAGTTTGCATAGGTAGACTACTTACTAATGGAATTTTACAGCATGGATATTCATATTAGTATACTTTAGGTTTGAACCTCAAACCCCCACCCCCTCAACAAACTAAAAGCTATCCTATAATGAAGCTCCATTGAAATGGGTTCAGTAACTCTTCACTGATGATTAGACTAACAGATATACCATAAACAATTATAAAAAAAGGATTCAGAGAACATCCAAATAGTCTACAGCACATTACAAAAAATATATCTTTCATGTACACACCCAGTTTCAGTTTAGTAAAAGTATAGATTGTCGTCGAAAGTTGTGAGTTTGTGGGGCGCCTACATTAGCAATAGTGTATCGCGTCTGGCGCCGCACGCGATTTTACAGCGGTGAATGCATACTGTGGGGAGGGGATGAGGGGAGAGACTCTATAATTAAGGTCCTTGGGTTATTGTTCCTCCTGTATAATGTGACCGTGCTACTGTAAAGGCTGACAACATTATTCCTTAGTTTTTTAATCTTAAGTCTAGTTTCAAGCACCATAGATTAAAAAGCTCTCCTTTTTGGGCTTACAAATGTTTTGACTTAAATTTAAAAACGCATTTCCCGCTTAAAGATTTTGAAACATTCACCAAAAGTACATACCATACACAAAATATTTCATTTCGATAAAACAGATAATTATACCGTGGCCCTGTCTTAGCGCGTGGTAAAATGTTTAGATGTTTCTGTGTAGTGTATCAGATGGCGCTACTGGCTATAATCTATACTCTATACATATAAATAAAATTGGAGTGTCTGTTTGTAATATTAAAATAACTGCTTCTTACTAAGTGCATTTGGATGTATACACGTTACCTATACCGAAACAACATTTTTTACAATTTTTGTCTGTCTGTCTGTCTGTCCGCCTGTCTGTCTGTCTGTCTGTCTGTCCGTCTGTCTGTCTGTCTGTCTGTCTGTCTGTTTGTTCCGGCTAATCTCTGAAATAGCTGGACCGATTTTGACGGGACTTTCACTGGCAGATAGCTAATGTAACAAGGAGTAACTTAGGCTACTTTTATTTTAGAAAAAAAAATAGGATCTCACGAAAAAAAATTAAAACCAATGTTGCAGCGCAGCGCCTAATTAAGTTTGATAGCAACCTGCAATGCGTCCCGCGGGCTCAGAATGGGCGAGCAGGCTGTTGTCAACGGTTGTTTTTGTTAAATACCACGCGGACGAAGTCGCGGGCAACAGCTAGTTGGATATAATTCTCAAGTAATTTTTTGCGTTTGTGGCCGGCACTAGGCCGTGTCTCTCGCTCGTGTGTTGGTCTCCATTATAAACGTAGTTGAATTACATAATTATTATTTCAATTAAAATACTTTGCACATTATTAAATGAACGATATAGACAAGACGCCATAGAGAATAGAGAAAACATAGAGAAACTTATGTATAGAGCGAATGTTGTACAGATTTTTGTGTATTGACACACAGGTACTACATATATAGTACATCATTGGTTCCTATATGTATTACCGCATACGGTTAGTTATTATGAATAAACCTTGTCGTCATTGTGGTTTCATTACTGGGTCTCATTCAACCATTGTGTTTCCTTAAAACTAAATGTAAATGCACTTGTAGGTACGATGCGCACAAAATAAGTTCGCGTAAAATTCCGATTTACAACATGATACGCAGAACATACTTTTAGATGTCCAATGGCTTATATTGCCACCTATAAATATTATTGTCCCTTAAAATATTTAACGTACAGATAAGACCCAGTTTCAGACCAATTTATTTAGTAGCTCCTGCCCACGGCTCCCTCCACGGTACCTAGATGAAACATATTATCTAGCCTATAAGGCCTCAGCCTCGATTTTAGCGGGCAGCGGGGCGGCGGCGGCGGCGGCGCGGGAGCGGCAGGATCTTATGCGTAAAATCAAATGGACCGTTCTCGAAAACAGCGGTGCGGCAGCGGCGTGGGCCGGCCAACGAGCTCCGCTCCCGCGCCGCCGCCCGCCTCGCTGCCCGCTAAATTCGAGGCTGAGGCCTAACACTCAGGGATTATGTAGCTTTCTATTAGTAAAAATATTTATGGAATCCTATCAGGAGTTCTGGAGATGATTCTTTAAACGTCAAGTTTGTGATTTTGGATGTAGGGGATAGGTTACCTTACCCTTACGTCCAAAGTCACAAACATTACCGACGTATAATATTAAGTATCTATATACTTTTTGTGTGGAAATTATTTTAAACATACATACTACATAAAATTGTATACTTATGAAGAATAAAATCGAATAGAAGAAATATTGTACTTATTAATAGATGTTTTCTGACATTTTCGTTTCGTTACATGATCGTTTTTCATCGTTTCGTGTCATCGAAGCGTTGATCCTCGCAGACAAGACGATATAATGTCATTTGCGAGGGGTGAACAAACGTTACAGCGGTGAATGAACCTACTAGACCCGAGTTCCGGAGATTATCCATAACGAGCCGCATCGTCAGATTGACATTTCAATCATCGTTACATCCCGATATAGAATGGATTTTATTTTTTCCCATTTGCAGGAAATTCCACTTATGATAGGAGCAGGACGTTTATGCAGGTATCATAAGTATGTTCGTAGTTTCATTTATTAGTTCCAGAATCATGTTAATAAGTTAGTTTGTTTCAAATTGGACGAAATGGCCTATTCGCAAGTGACACATGTTTTTGCTTACTGCGGAATTAAAGCGATATTTTTTAAATTATTTGAATATAGTTTTTTTTTCATTATTTGAACTCATTAAAATTTTGACTTTACTTAGGTACTTACCAACCGCAACCCTGGCAAACCAAAACTCTTAAATAAAAAAGGAATTCATGGAAAATTATGTAACCGCCAAAAGATACACTTATATTAACTTTAACACAGTCTGCCCTTCAGACGTCCAGAGGCAGACCTCTAGCACCCAATTTACAGCTTAATATCGCTACTTAGTTCTGCCTCCAAATAGCTGAAACACAAACGATCTAACTTATCATATTACTCGTTCGATAATACTCCGCATTTCTGGTCCAATCAAAACTTTACCCTCGAGGCTATAAGGACTTAATTTTTGGGTGCTGTAGGGATTTTGTTAGGACATAATTTTGGACACTAAATTGTATAGCTCCTAAAGTAGTCCAAGTTCTTGTAATGCCCCCTGAGCTTAATAACTTATTTCTTATGCGACCAAGTTACGATCTCATTATTGTACAGATGGGTTAATATTTTACGTCATCATAAATATAATATTATTATGCTACATCATAGTCTCAGTATGCTCGCATGGTTTGTTGCTTGTTGTTTTTCAGTGGATAATAAATGAGTTTTTCTTTCGCGCATGTCTTCTTCATATATCATGTGACAAAAGACTCGTGAGATAGTCTCTGAAATTGCTTACCGTCTACAGTCACCTAGGTATTAATTAATTTTGCGACTACGTATTATATTGAAGTTTTATAATTAGGAGTTTATGGATATAGCACAGGGTATTGAATACTGACGCAGCGCTTTACTAGCGAATAAATGAGACCAGTGTTGTCCTGGTCAATTTTATGTGTCGTATACTCAGAGCTCTTTTTCTTTTTAATGTTGTTGAGATAACCATACATTAGTCCACCTCGTCGGTCTTTTGTTTTGGTGGTCCAATTACACCTCCTTCGATATTAGCACTCGTAGACATTTCTTAACTGGCTTTCCTCCAATACCAAAGCTCAATAATATGTCGTATTACTATGATTTTTCCTAAATATAGCGTGAGACATAAAAAAGCGCCACTAATACTAGTGGTGATATTATTTACTACTTAGCACCGCAATATGGCTACGTCTTCAATAAGACTATAGTAAGGTCGCTGCATAGGATAGCAATCAAAGGTCTGATTAAATTAATGTGAGTGGGTGCGAGCGAGGTGAAATCTTTATATAGCTACTGCAATATGTAGTTTTATAGCTGCTGGCTGTGCTGCGAGGGAAGTGCATGTCGTAAAGTCGGATGAAAAGAGATGAGCCGCCTCGTCGGGGCGTCTGCGGCTTGCTGTCGCCATCAGAAAATCTGCTGCAGTTGTTTTCTTGGCATTGCCTATTGGAAGTGGGAGCTTTTGTGGTTTGATGGCGGGGTTTGGCTACGTAACAGTGTATTCTTCAAGGTACTAGTGTATCGTCAGGAGTCACGATTTCTCTTAGTAGTATAAACATTTCATGTATTGTCAAGCATCGACCAGAGTCGATATAATTGATAGAACTAGGCGATACTTGGCGGATAAACAAATGGGGGAAGAGGAACCACAGTCCACAGACCACAGTTGAGTTTGATTATTTAAAAAGACACGACCCATGACATTTTATAAATGGGAAATTAAAAAACCGTCGGTATTTCCATTTAATACCATTATCTATAGAATGTTAATGTTGTATAGGTATCATACTGTAGCTTGTTATTTAAATCTCATTATACGGCGTTTCAAACAGAATCCATAAGCAGGCTTTATAAAACCATTTTTCATCGCGTTTCTACGAAAGACAGAAAAAACTTCATATTTGTAATGTTTATATTATCTCCAATTTTCAGCAAACCGCCGCCGTCGGCAGACATCTTTGTTTCTCGTTATAATCCCCTTGTTGCGTCCTCGGATATAATTGAATTTAATAAAACCATACAATAATCTTTTTCAAAAGGAAAATGAGTACTAATGTCCAAATTTTATTTAATTTCCGTTACAGTATTTTTTGTGGTTCTTGATTATATTTGTATAAAGAGCTTTTATGTTCCTAAAGTGGTTTATATTGTTCGTCTCGTCTACCGTATAATTATACATACATTAGTTATTCTCGGGGAAAGCTGACGAAAGATGTAGGTAAGACTACAAAATACTAAGGCTGCTGATATGTGCTATATTATTTTTAGCTTACAGTATCAAATGTTTAAAGAACAATTTATGTATGCATTAATTTATTAAACTTATTCAGATCAACAGCCGCATTTTATGCAGTGATATCTTTATCAAGTTTAATTTAGTAAGTATCAATGCTACTGCATACATTACTTGTGCGGTTGCCGTTTAGGTTCTGTTGAGTCTCGAGGACACTAGATGGAGCCAACATTACTAAATATATTTATTTGCGAAAGGTTAGCCTGATTTTTTGCTAAAAGAAATCGCTCTTCCCTCTCTAACTACGTTTCATTTATCAATTTTATCATAAACTACACAATCAATCGTTTTGTTTTCTTCACCTGACTTGTATTGTGGACCATGTTCATTAATCTTCCTTCAAGCCCTCTAATACTTGATGATAAAAACATATTGTCAAGGACACTTTTGCGCATTTCATTATCTTCGCCATTAAACACTTCTGACAGGTCGTGGCGAGGGTTGACGACGACACTTGATGCAAATCTAATTGGCTGGCCGGCGTTCGAGCTTTATTTAGCAAGTAGTGTATATTCGCTGTTTACATAGATGACTTCATGTCGGTGCCGAGCTTCGTATTGTGTATAGGTTTGTTTATGTCTTTGCAAAATATTGTTCGCCTGCGGAGTTAATTTTCATCTCTTGGTTCTATAACTTTTTCAATCTTTTGGGAATCTTGATTAATAGTCAGAGTCGCTATAAAACATATAAGACTTGCTAATATACAATATGATCTTTCGTATGTTTTGGATTACGTTATGTGTATATTGTTGTGGAATTTGGATTTTTACTAGCTACGTAGCCCCTGGACGTGTTCCAATATGCATGACTCAGCGTTATCCATCTATTCTATGTAATACTCCAAACTGCAGAACTTGATAGAGAGCTTAATAGAGTTTTCCATTATCTCTTTGTCTGCATTGTAAAATATACTTTACCCTCAATTCACATAGCTCAAATCCAATTACGCAGAATACCATGTTGACTTTAATTTGATTTGGAACCTCAATATTATTTATGTTGGAATATTCCCGTCTAAAAGGCGCCCCGGTAAGATAATATCCCTTAGCCGCATTATTGTAAAATATTGCTGTTGCAAGGGTGATATTAAAGGTAATAGGATTGCCGTGGGATTATGAGATTATTTAAATAATTAATTTCTCTTCTGTTTCAGTCGAGTCAGTCAAGGCCTCCACTATCTTGTTATTAAAGTCATATTTTCTTTTGTTGGGTGGATTATATCTACCTAATTTAGGCTCTGATGCTTTATAAGAAGTGGTCTGGGCTTTTTTTTTATTATAGCTCCTATTATGTATGAAGTTACAACACCAATGTCTCAACATGATCGGAATATATTTAGCTAGCTGGAATCTGAGATGCTTATTCTCCAATGTTTTGTATTTAATTTGATACTCAAGTACGTAATTTTGTTTGTACTTTACACCTCATTGCAAAATGTGCGCTTTCTTAACATATTCCCCTCAGAATATCGCTAGCACTAATCAAATTATTTGTATTCACAAGTTGCATCACGTCTGTGTCTGTGTCGGGTAGCCGTGTCATTCCTTCCGAAGTGTCTTATCAAATTTCCATTACTTGTACCTCAACTAATATTCTCCCTACATCGCCTACTCTTAAAAACTTCAGTGGACGTGCGCTTCTGTTTTCGCATTTATTACCGAGCCGGGTTCGATCGAAGTTCATGTCTACAATATTTCTACGTTATAAGGTTGATTTCAGTCGTGTAGGTGTTCTGGAAAAGTCTGAGGTGTCGTTTTGGGAGCTTACTCGGGTCGCGTTATTAGAGTCTTGTCCTTCTTTATTGGAATATACGAGGAGCTCGATGCCTCCCCCTGCACCACCCCGTCGTCGAGCGGTCCCTGTGGTTAGACCCCTTAACAGGAAGGGATCCCTCTGTATGTACCTTCAAATTTGATTATAGAATGGGAATATTCTTATATTGTTGCGGGTACTTTTATAGTACATGCATAAGAAATGGAAAGCAATCCGTTTTATAGTCTTGCCATATATTTATTTGCTCCCATTTTGTTCTATCTTAATAGTTTCTTCGACTTATTCGAGTCTCCAGTTTTTTTCTGACGCCACAAACGATATACGAAATCGCATAATGTGTATCTTCAAGGTATTATATTATATTGGTTATCTGAGTCAACTGATAGGAATATTTTATTAGCTACATACACCCGAAATATCTTCACCATAGAAAATGTATACCTCTCCTTCAATCAATTATATTTGTATAGTAAGTAAATAACTTACGTAATGGAAATCTAAAAATGGAGTAACCTTTCGTGTTAAAAGTTTTAGTGGCGGTCATTGATTTGTTGTGTGGCAGTAGAAACTTGTTTTCATTCTCTCGTTCGCTTAGCTCGAGACGATCTGTTTGGGATCAATAAATAACTGTTACTGTCGAGAACTCATTCCTTGCTCTGCACTGATTTACCTAGTTTAATTATACCGCAGAAGTTGTGCAGGTGGCGTAGCGCCTACGGTTTATCCGCGTAGCATTGCTGCCTACGAAACGACTACGTCGATATGTTTCCATGTTCAATGATGATGGGAGTGCTTTCAAAATTAGAAAAGGCCACGTGATTGCAAGACAATCATTAAATTTTATAGTCCTAATTGAAATAGAATAGTTGGTACATAATATATAAATATTTTTTACATGATCTACATTGCGTTTTTCATAGGGCATTTACTTATTTACCATGTCAGCCCACGTGGATCTCTTCGCGTGTGGCACATACGTAAGAATCGCGTTTAATGCAATGTGGCTTAGGTAACTGAATAGTAACGCCTTATAGAGTTATTATGTGATATTACAGCAACAGTAACAACTGTCAGAGTTAATATGTGATGCTACAGTAGCATTGTTGCACTTTAACCCTCCATATTCATAGAAGTTTTAACCAAATGACATGAATGGTAATACAAAGCAGTTTTCAGAAGAAAGGTAATTTATGATGCCAATGAAATGAGATTTAGTGTTTTAAGAGTGCCTTTTAACTCTTAATAAGCACTTCTTCGAGTCCTAAAGACATTAAAATTATCGTTGTTTTGGTGCAAATATAAAGGACCACATTTTGCTCATTCTTTTAAAGTCTGACTCTCTTGCTATTTATAAGTAAAGATGTTATCCTATAAAACGCTCATTTTACGGAGTTTGTAACAGCTGCAAGCAATATTACTGCACACACTGTTGCAATGTATTTATGTAACGATCTAATTTTATGATAAGATTTTACAAGGACGTACCCCGTATACAGCATTTTATTTAAGTGCTTGGTGTTGTTATAGCGCTGAGTGAAACAGTATGTTTGCTTAAGATACCTTTATACAGGTTTCAGGCAGCTTGATCATTGTCATTCACAATAGTGATTTCATGCTGTTTGGGCTTATTACAGATTAACTAATAATATAATAATACCAGCCCTGTTTAATGTCCCACTGCTGGGCACGGGCCTTCCCTCAATTCGAGGGGGATTAGGCCATAGTCCACCCACCACGCTGGCCCAGTGCGGGTTGGCGGACTTCACACATCTTTCGAGGGGTTCTCTCAGATATGCAGGTTTCCTCACGATGTTTTCCTTCACCGTTGTTATGAAAAGAATAATTGTATATCTGTTGTTAATTGTTTTAAATAATTAATTTTAATGTGTCGTGTATTTTTTTACAGATGTCACCATCCTAATTAAGTGGTTCGCTCTGCATAAGGTAAGGGATTTAGAATTATATACTTATAATAGCTCTATATCAGATATTTAGTAAGTATTTACTCTGACCTCAATAGATTTCTGCGACTGGTACAGTCGATTTCAGCTACATAAGACATCTAGACTCACCTGTCATAAAGCTTATAATAGAGTGATTGTTGTTAATCTGTGGCCATTCAATTATAGCGTGTTATGGTAGGTAGTGTTTATGCCAAAGAGCCCTTAATTCTCCTAGGATACCATTGCGTTCTTTATATGTATAGAATTCCTATTAGGTTGATGTTTCATTATTTTGAGTGAAGCCAGCGCGTGTGTGGTTCTTTTTACAGTGGTTTTACTGCTACCTCCAAGGTTGTTTAGATCGTATTGTTATGTGGAAACAAGGAAATTACACGTTGAGCTTATAGATATTGTAGATTTTCTGGTTAGTCTTAAAATCTGATGTTAATGGTAGCTAAGACAGATAGTTACCTGTATTCTATTGCTATTAACCTAGTAGATATTTTTCTTTTGATTATAAATAAATAACTATACGGTCCCACACTAAGTAACGCTTGTATTATGGGCACCGTACAATGGACTGAGGGCGAACTCAGTGTTTAATACTATTATATATATTAAACATCCATGACTCGGGAACAAACATTCGTGCTCATCACACAAAGATTGTCCCTACCAGGTTTCGAACCCGGGACCCTCAGCGTAAAAGGCAGCGCTCTAGAAACTAATCAGGTCGTCAGGTCGATATTATTTATATGATCCGAGGCTATAAGCCATATATTCATGGTACATACTGTAGGTTTTGGATAACAAAGTTTACATCGTCCTTAGATATTGATAAGCAAGTCTCGTTATTTCTCGTGTCGCGGTCAGCATTACAAACGCCGCAGAAAGTTCCCTGTATCGGCAGTCCCGCTCCCCGCAGCATGCCTAGGCTCTCAGGCGCCCTGGCTCTACTAAATAGGTCAAGGCATCGCCGAGGCCCGACGTAGTGCGGTGTTCGTCCTCTCTAGACATAAAGCTCCTCAGCAAATAGAGTAACCTGTTATGTTCTGATGACTTTACGCTCGTTGGTTTAACGTTATCCTATAATCATATGCGCCTTAGAGGAAAGATGGGTTTGAGTAAGTGGGATGAAAACATATCACTCGACCCCAAACAGCAATGTACGGGAAATGACGTAAAGTCATGCTATATTGACGTTCAATCTTGACGCTTTATGTCAATTCGAAAAGGGCAATAGTGCTTGAGGAATAGCAAGGGATTTTTGGGTGTGCTATACTGGGTGATGAACATGACCACTCTGCCAATAGTGTATCGACGAAGGAAGAATCAATGTACCATTCAAAAAGCTAGACAGACATCAAAACCTAACACTTTGCTTAAGCGTATAGACTCGCAATTCACCTCAACCAGCCAAGATAAAATACTGTTGTGTTGTGACGTATTAATTAATAAATAATCGGAGGAGCCTATCCCGGCCTGCTAATTGGGTTCGCGTAACGCCGCCGCAGGAAAGCGATACCTGCGACACTATAGATCTTGTGGATCCATTTTAAAGCTTATTACGATTGAACATAGTATTTATTTAATTGCGTTTTTAATTTCAACATGTATCTGTAGCTTTTGGAGGCCGATTTGTCCTATTTTGCGAAATGAGTTAAGGCCATAGACTGCATTGACGGCCTGATTAGCGCAGTTGGTACCGACCCTGCTTTCTGTGCCGAGGGTCCCGGTTCGAATCCTGGTAGGGGGTAACTTTAAATTTATTTGCAATGATGAATGTCCATACATCAAAATTGCATAACTATACAAACCTACCTGCGTATGAAACAATTCAATTTGAGAGAATTTATAAGAGGGTAAGCCGTGGAGCGTGTTATAAGAACGGCAGGGCGGGAGAGAGGAGTTTAACTCAGCCGCCCAAGCACCTGGGCGGTAAGTTACCTCCCCGGAGACCAGGCCGGTCGTAAAGTAGGCGGCCGTAACTGACGGACTTCGGAAATGCAACTAATAACGTGATTCCGATCGCAGCGTCTGTGAAGGCAGTAGACTATTCACAATGGGTGGGTCTATAATAAATAAATGAATATCGCCAGACGAACACACCAACTATACGGTCCCACACTAAGCAACGCTTGTATTATATATAGGGACCGTACATACCGTACGTACCGGACTGAGGGCGAACCCAGTATATAATACTTATATAGATATTAAACATCCATGACTTGGGTACAAACATTCGTGCTCATCACACAAAGTATGTCCCTACCAGGATTCGAACTCGGGACCCTCAGCGTAGAACGCAGGGTTACTACCCACTCAGCTAATCAGGTTGTCAGTTGAGCATAAGATTTATCAGCACATATACGAAACCGACCCTTACTCAAATGAGTCACAACAATTTTACGTCACAAAGCCAACTCACTAGACGCTCCACCAGTTGAAAATAAACGTCTCCTCCCAAAGTCACCTCGTTGTAAATAGTCGGGGATTCGCAGACTATGCGTTATCCTTTGAATCCGATATGCGTGCGTCACGGGCGCGCCGTGCGGGCGCCGCCGTCTCGCTCGCGCCACAGTGTGGGATGCCACTCAATTCTGATTCAGTTATTGTAATCAAATGTGGCCGCGGTAATGACATTGCCTATGTGGGTTAAATGGATGTAAAGTTTGAAGGTGCTGTTTACGGTTTCAGGCTGGTAAATGGTGTAAACAGCCCAGTTTGTTAGATGGGTCACTCATTGGACCAATACAAGTTTATTTTACCAACTGTTTTCGTAAACACTGTATAACAATTCTAACATTAAATTATTACTTGTAACAAGGAGTGCGATCTTCATTTGTTAAATCTACGTTTTCTATACAGGCAATGAAATCACTGGCATGTTTGGATATTTCTACATATATTTAAATTAATATATTGGTGTTGTCTATTTGGTTACGCCAGTTTAACTCAATTTGATCCTTTTTATTCTTATTTAATACTCGTGGTTGTTAGGACAAATTGCTTGGGTTTGGATGCCTGTATGTTTCGCGGGTTGATGCAGCCGGGCACGCCATTGGTCTGTTCGAGCGACAGATGCCCGCCGTCACTTGTCAATGCGCGCCATCCACCAATGAGGACACTTCTAATGTCGCCCGCCTCGAGCTAATAAACAAGCGCAAACGCTCCCGAAAAATCTGTTTTCTGGACATATTTCCATGTGAAAAACCTGTGTGTGTGACATAATCTGCTTCGCTGTGATATCCTGAATCCGAGGACATGAAGGCAGGAGCATTCGCCCTTGGGATATGCAGGTACGTCTGAGCCTTGGTATATTTGTCTTATTAACGGCTACGAGTTGCATCAGTCAGTGCCTAAATCAAAAATTACAGTCCACAAACTGGTGTTCCTATCACCACCAATTAATATTTTTTTTCGTTCATTCATTTGGTCCATCTCCCCGGATGACAATCGGAGTTTGTTGGAAAAATTCCGATAGTGATTCGACTCGAGTTGACATTACGCATAATTGAATTTGAACCTTATTGCTTAATGTATTAGGTTAGAAGTCGATTATTAATATCATAGGTAACCGGCAATATCTTGCAAATATCCCTTGCTAGGTATATGTATTTTAGTTATTTCGCAGCATATCACAGTTTACGACGATTTTACCCTACGATAGTTATACGCTTTTAAATCGCGTCGTAGGTGCGTAGGTAGGTAATCATGTTTCATTAGCAATACCCACCCACCAATATTCGCAGAAAAATCGCCTTTTGTTTGCCGTTTATTAGGTAGGAATTAGTATTTTATTCGGTTTACCAGGTGGATACCTACCTCTAAATAAACCTGAATCTTGATTTGAGGATTTATTTATGTTTAATTGGATTTATTTGCATATAGTACGTACCTAGGTACCTATTACAAGTCGCGCCACTCGGTTGTAATCGCTACAATAGGTATTATCGATCATTCATCCGAACATCGCATGTACCTATCTGGCTAAACATACCCATTTAGGTTAGGTATTGAGTGGTAGGTACATGTGTTGGATCTTTTTATTCTTTTATTATATTTAGTAGATATTTCGCTCGCATCGCATCGCACAATCTATTTAATAAAATAAATAGGTTGCTCTCACACCTATTATTCCCAAAGGGGTAAACAGTGGTGTGCACTCACTTTCGCATTGACATCTTATCAGCACTTTGGTGATAAGTAGTTATTTTATAATTATTCGCATCGCCTCCCGCATACTTTAATCGCACGTAGGTAGGAACCTACCTAATACATTATTATTATCTTTATTAGCGCTATAGTCTCACTCTGTTTTTTAATTTGTATAACATCAAGTTTAAATAATGGCGGAAAAGGGTGCAGAAAAAGATAGGGCTATTGTAAAAATTAAATTGTTGGAAGCTAAGCGTGAACTGTATTTCGCACAAATTACTAAAACATTCCAGTTATCAGCGAAAACAGATGAAAAATCGCGGTATACTTTTTTATCACAAGCTCGAGTTATTGATCAATTACGTAAAGAATTTGTGTCTTTAATTGATGATATAAATTTAACAAACTTAGAAGCCGATCCCGATTATAATATTAACTACCAACCGCTAACGGCGTTTGATGATTTATATTATTTTATTAAGGAAATATTCAACAGGGTGGATAAGCCAAACCCGCCTCCCCAAGTATTGCCAAATACCGGCACTCACGAACATACTATCAATATTCCTCGTATAGAATTGCCTGTATTCGATGGTGAAATTCAGAACTTTCCCTATTTTTACGAAACATTTAAACGTATTATACATGAAAATAAAACTTTGACTGACTCAGAGCGGATCCACTACCTTATCAGTCACCTTTCTGGAAAGGCAAAAAACATATGCGCTGGTATAGCCCCAGCGGCAGAAAATTATCTAATTATTTGGCAGGCATTGTTAGATAAATATAGGGATGTCAGGGCTTTGGCTACCACATATTTAAATCAGTTGTTTGCATTAAAAAATATTAACGCACCGTCAGCAGTTAATTTAGAAAAAGTTGTTGACAAATACGCAGCTACTATAGCGGCTCTCAAACAGCTTAGCATTGATGATTTGAGTGATTTTATTTTTGTTTATATGGGGCTAAAACTTGTCGATTCCGACACAGCGAAAAGTTTCGAAACATCGATTCGCAGTCAGACGGATATGCCTAAATATGATGATTTTGTAAAATTCTTACGCGAGCAAGTAAAAATTTTGTATCGCACGAGTACTTCGTGCGCACAACAAGTTCGTGGCAACCCTACGGCACCACAGTCCAATGCGAGCGGCCGCACAACCACTTCGCGTAGTTTCCCCGCGCCTCCGCGCGCTCTAGTCTCTTCTCAACAGGCTCAAACCTCCAGTAGGCTATGTAAGCTTTGTGATAACGCCGCACACACACATCTTTATGCATGTAAAATATTTACAACTCTTTCTGCTCTTGATAAATTTAAATTTGTAAAAGAAAATCGTTATTGCGTTAACTGTTTGAGTAATCAACATACCGCATTTTATTGTAACTCAAACTCTTCTTGTCGTAAATGTAATGCGAAGCATCATACTTTGCTTCATTTCGGAACAGATACATCACCTACGCAGTCGTGCACCGCCACTGTAGCTGTGAGCCAGGAAACTGAAATTAGTGAGGTCTTAAACTTACTTGAAATCGAAGAGGAACCTACCTTAGATCCTGATGATTTTGTACGGGAAAAAGAGAACCCAGAAGTATCATTTTGCACGTTGTCTTCTACGAAGTGCAATTCTACGACACAAATTCTCGCAACCGCAAATGTTTATGCTACAGGCCGCAATGGTCGAGATGTAGTCGTTAGATGTTTACTTGACCCTGGTTCCCAACAGCACTATATAACGGCAAAGGCCTGCTCTAAACTAGGGTTGAAGATTGAAGCTAACTCGCCTGTCACTGTGAAGGGTATAGGAGAATCATCGCAGATTGTGAGAGGCGCTGTAAAGGTTAGTTTTAGATCACGGTTTAATAACTCTAAATTTAATATTCAGGCATTAGTACTGAATCAAATTACAAGTAACTTACCAACGTGCCCGATAGATTCATCATTATTTGGTAGATTGCGTAGCCTTCCTTTGGCAGATGATACCTGGGGTATGCCTGGAGAAATAGACTTGTTGATAGGCGTCAACCTATTTGTTGAAATGTTACGCCCGGGCAAAATAGTTGGTAAACCCGGCCATCCAGATGCTCTTGAGACGGTTTTAGGGTACATAGTTTTAGGTGATGCTCCAGCGGCGTCCAACAGTCAGACAACGACATCTGTGGCGTATCATGCTATCGTAACACCCGACATCGAATCTTTGGTTCGAAAAATGTGGGAACTTGATAATATAGATTCCAAACATATTTTAAGCGCCGATGACAAAGAATGCGAACAAATTTATAAAGAGACTGTCACACGCGATACTTCCGGCCGCTACGAAGTAGCTTTACCTTTTAAATTTAGTGCAGAATTGCTCGGTAATTCCTTTGATATTGCCAGACGAAGATTTTCATACTTAGAGCGCCGGTTTGATGCTAGGCCCGCTCTGAGAGAAGCATACGACGATGTCATAAGAGATTATTTGGATCAAGGTTATTTATCTGATATAACTACAGTGGATGCAGCTCTTCATCATTTTTACATCCCGCACCACGCTGTCCTACGAGACGACAAGGCTTCTTCACGGATCAGACCTGTCTTAGATGCTAGCGCAAAATCCAGCAGTGGATTTTCATTAAACGACCTTTTACATACTGGTCCTAATCTTCAAAGCGACCTTTTTACCATCCTATTAAATATGAGGTTATTACCTGTTGCAATATCTGCGGACGTAAGACAAATGTATCTGAGAATAGGCATCCGTGACCAAGATCGCCGTTTTCAGCGAATCTTATACCGTTTTACTTCAGACCATGACAATTTATGCAACTCTGCACATACTGAAGGCCCTGTAAAAACCTTTGAATTCAATCGGGTGGCCTTTGGATTGAAATGCAGTCCCTTTTTAGCACTACGTACTATCTCACAGCTAGTGCAAGACGAAGGTCATCGCTTTCCTGTCGGGAAAGAAATTGTCCAGAGAGACCTTTATATGGATGATATCGCCAGTTCATTGATGAACTCTGATCAAGCAATTACGGCCTTTCGCGAGTTAATTGATCTTTTTAAAGCTGGAGACTTTCACCTAGTGAAATGGAGTAGCAGTTGTAAAAAGTTACTGGAAAAAATACCTGAAGATTATCGTATGTCACAGAATGTAGAATTTGACAAAGATGACACTCTAAAAATATTAGGTCTTTGTTGGCATCCCTGTAATGACGAGTTCGCTTTTAAGGTGACTTCGGATGAGCGTCCTTGTACTAAGAGGAACATATTATCTTCCGTTGCACGTTTGTTTGACGTTCTTGGGCTAGTGGCACCAATCATTTTATACGCCAAGCTTTTAATAAAGGAGCTTTGGATTGCAAAAATTGACTGGGACGATATCCCCCCTCCACGTATCATACGATTATGGAGCCAATTTCAAAAGGAACTTCCTGAAATTGCCAAATTGAGATTTCCTAGACACGTTGGTGTAGTAGAGGGTTGTTCTATGACCATTCTTGGGTTTGCTGACGCAAGCGAAAAGGCCTACGGAGCTGCGGTTTATATACGAGTAGACACTGAACAGAGTAAAACATCTGTCATACTATGCTGTGCAAAATCAAAGGTGGCACCTTTGAAGGTGGTCACTTTAGCACGTTTGGAATTATGTGCAGCCTTGTTGCTCTCTAAATTACTAAAAAAAGTTCTAGAAACATATTTGACTAGGTATCCCATTAATTCTGTATTAGCATTTTCGGATTCAACCGTAACTTTAAATTGGATACACTCTTCACCACATAGATGGCACACATTTGTTGCTAATCGAGTTTCAAAAATACAGGAGAATCTATCATCAGATAACTTTTATCACATTAAAGGTAGCGAAAACCCAAGCGACTGTTTGTCCCGTGGGTTGACCCCAGTACAACTTGTTAATCACCCCCTCTGGATACATGGACCTCCCTGGGTCCACTTACCTAAAGGCGACTGGCCTATCAAAGCGTTTGTTCCAAATCTCTCTCCTGACATACCCGAACTTAAATCAGTCTCACTGGTTACTGCTGAAGCTTTCATCGAAGAACCATTTTTCTATAAATTAGCACGTAATTTCTCTTCGTGGAAAAAGTTCCTAAACGTCGCGAGCTATGTTTTCAAGTTTACAAAAAAGCTCCCCAGTGGGCCTATTGTTGAATCAGATTTAGAATTTACTGAACTAGAAATAATTAAGGAAATTCAGTCAGTTCACTTTAATGATGACATTCAAAATATAAAAAAAGGAAAATGTTGTTCATCGCATCTTAATAAACTAAATCCATTTTTAAAGGATGGAATTTTGCGTGTTGGGGGACGTCTGACTAACTCAGATGAAAGTTTTGAATTTAAACATCCGATTCTGCTTCCTAGTAAAGCTCATGTGATAGACATGCTTATACGTTCCTACCACTGGAAATATTTACACACAGGAACAGGTTTGTTAACCTCTGTCCTACGCGCTAGGTATTGGATTCTATCCGCCAGACGAGCAATTAGATCCATTGTCTCTAAATGTAATGTATGTTTTAGATTTAGACCTAGACCTGGGTTTCCCATGATGGCAGACCTTCCTGAGCCTCGAGTGAAAGCCGTGAACAAAGCTTTTATACATACGGGTAGTGATTACGCCGGTCCAATCCAAGTAACGCCGTATCGTGGTAGGGGTATAAGAAGTCGTAAGGCTTACATCTGTTTGTTTACATGTCTCACAACACGAGCGGTGCACATAGAGCTTGCGAGTGATCTAAGCACCGCCTGCTTTCTGGCGGCTATGAAACGTTTTCTGGCTCGTCGTGGACCTGTTCAATGTTTTTACACAGATAACGGAACTAACTTTATTGGTGCCCGTTCTTATTTGCGTGATTTGTATAAGTTTCTAGAAAATGAATATCGGCCTATCTGGGAAAAGGAATTAGCTGAAAATCGTATTCAATGGAAATTAATCCCCCCAAACGCACCACATTTCGGTGGCTGCTGGGAAAGTAACATAAAATGCATAAAAACTCACTTGTATAAAGTCATTGGCAATCAAATTTTAACCTTTGAAGAACTTCAAACTGTTTTAACGCAAATCGAGTCTTTACTGAATTCACGGCCTTTAACGTTGCTAAGCTCTGAACCTTCGGATCCAGTAGCTTTAACGCCAGCTCATTTTTTGCATACGGCTCCGCTTACATTTTTTCCAGCTACGGATGTGGCTGATTCTGTTACACATCTCTTAACTCGATATGAGCTTTTGGATAAGTTAGTACAATCCTTTTGGATGCGATGGCGAAGGGAATATCTACATAACTTACAAGTTCGACAAAAATGGAATTCACCATCTTTTCCTGTCAAAGAAGGTATGATTGTAGTCATCATTCAAGATAACGTCGCGCCCTTGCATTGGCCCTTAGGCATCATAGTACAAACCATCAAAGGCAAGGATGATGTTATACGCATAGCAACGGTTAAGACTAAATACGGTACTTATCAAAGACCAGTTGTTAAACTTTGTCCACTACCAACCCAATAGCAGTAGCAGTAATATTAGGTTAGATTCATAGGTAGTATACTTACAAAAATAAACACAATGTTAATTAGTGATTTAAGTTTCATAGCAATAAGGTTCATGGTATATTAATTAAATTTATTTGAAAGACTTCCTTTCAAGGCTGGGGGAATGGTTACGCCAGTTTAACTCAATTTGATCCTTTTTATTCTTATTTAATACTCGTGGTTGTTAGGACAAATTGCTTGGGTTTGGATGCCTGTATGTTTCGCGGGTTGATGCAGCCGGGCACGCCATTGGTCTGTTCGAGCGACAGATGCCCGCCGTCACTTGTCAATGCGCGCCATCCACCAATGAGGACACTTCTAATGTCGCCCGCCTCGAGCTAATAAACAAGCGCAAACGCTCCCGAAAAATCTGTTTTCTGGACATATTTCCATGTGAAAAACCTGTGTGTGTGACATAATCTGCTTCGCTGTGATATCCTGAATCCGAGGACATGAAGGCAGGAGCATTCGCCCTTGGGATATGCAGGTACGTCTGAGCCTTGGTATATTTGTCTTATTAACGGCTACGAGTTGCATCAGTCAGTGCCTAAATCAAAAATTACAGTCCACAAACTGGTGTTCCTATCACCACCAATTAATATTTTTTTTCGTTCATTCACTATTGTTTATTCTCATTCTTCAATGCTGGCTCTATCAAAGAGTACATCTATATCTGCTATGCTCCAAAGCTTTTTATGTCTTCAATCACCTGCCACTCTATCTGGGACTTCAGTTCCCAGATCATTAGAATACCAGAACATATGTGAAGCAATTAAGCCAATTTAAAATACTGAGAGTAATCGTTTAATAATCATTTCGAGTACAATCTGTATTGAAATTTGAAATATGAAAGTTAAATCTATATATAGCTATCTCCCATGTGTCTCATGTCTAATTATAAAGGCGTAAATTAAACCATTGGTCATTAATTAGTTTTAGAAACAGTTAAACGTCGGGTCGTGTGGAAATTTATAGCAATACAAAGGTGGCTGAAGCTTTACATAAATTCTCTTGGAACTTGAGCTGAACTCATTGCTCAGTTGGTCACTTGTGTTGAACTAATTAGAAACGTAACTGACGTTATGTTGAGAACCCAGTGAATGGTCTTTAATTAATTTAGATACTCAGGCTCACGTTCGCTCCGGTGGTTCTCGAAGGCTAACTTGGCTGGTACTCGACGAGGATCTTGGTATAATTGTTGGAGTATTGTAGCGGTCGTTGTCAATGTATGTATAAATCCTGTCTATAAAGGCTTTCCTTTGTTTAATCTGCTCACAGACTTGTTCGAATAATCAGACAACACACGGCGTACGATAAATGTAAAGCTTGAAAACAACATGCAAGAGTAGTATTTTTACCCTTCATTTTTAGTGTACGCCGGGTGTTGTCTGAATATGCTAATAAGTCTGTGAGTATGCGATATATCATTCATTCTAATAGCCACAACTTTACTTTAATTCAACGTTTGATGGTAATTTCAAAGGAGAAAGAGCTTGATGTACCCATTTTAGTTAATACATCTTTGATAAGTTGATTATGATTGAAACAAATACGCAACTTAACAATTCTATGCAATGGTCAGGGACGACTTGAATCATTATTGTATTGTTCTACTTTTACTTTTATTACAGTAAAGCTCATATGATCCCTATCTCATCCTCAGGGAAAACATACCCGCTAGGGATGACACGTATTTACGCTACCAGGTTATAAAACCAGGGCTTCGCTACGAAGTAGGGCGACCTGGTATCTACGGACGGAAAATACTTCAAGTATGAAAGTACTTGCAAGTCGCATGTGATTCTCGGCTTTCAGGGCTGAGAATACTTGCATTGGAAATCGATCCTTATCTTGATGTGGCTGAAGAGCTCAATCGTATTTTCGAATAAAATAATTCTGTGAACTTCCAAGTATGTTTATCGTAAATAAGCTGGTGCTCCTTATTTATTTGAATGTACAGATCGATTTCCAATGCAAGTATTTTCAATCCTCGAAGCTAGGACTCGCGCGCGACTAGGAAGTGCTTTCACACCTGCAAGAATTTTCCGCCCATACCAGGGCAGCCCGATACACCGCAATTTGTGTCGTACTTTGGGCACGTGCGACTCAGACGGTCGGGTCAAAAGCTGCCAATTACTTCAAGTATTTTAAAACCTGGTTTTTGACCCTAGTATTTTTACATCCTCGTACTTGGAAGCCCAAGTAGGTACTCGGTATGGCAATTTGCTTATCTATCGCTGATACCCGCATATAATAAAGAGTTGGTAATTCATTAATATCACCATATAGAAAATGACGGTAGTTGAACAAATGCACCGGAAGGTTTCCACTGAAATAGCGTTGCGTGTTGCTCACCTACCTTCTATGGGCTGGGCTTGTGTTGATTGGCGCTACCGAGCGACCCACTGGCGCCACTCGTGCGTGAATCGCGATGTTACTACAGGAAACTTGACGATATTTTTAAAACTTTTATACATTGAAAATTCTATAGATATGCTTTGAATAAGTGATGAGACAAATTGGATTCTGTTTGTGTTAGTAATTCAAGTCTGGCGATTTGCTGTAGTAATGACTATAACATTTTTGATCGCATTTTGTGATGTAGGAAACTAAGATAATTTATTAAAGTTCACGGTGAGTTTAAGTTTAGCTCCACACATGCCTTTTAAATCAACATGGTATACCTAATTCAGTATTTTATAGCTTTTATTTAGTATAACTAGTTTTATCGTCGAATATAATGTGTAGCCTACTCAGTGCTCTAGTTTAAGTATGAATTTATAGTGTTATAAAAATTTCCTAACATGTGCCTTTTAAGCACTGCTCTCGCAAGTCAACCAGCCTGCCTGTGACCTTTAGATATTACCGCTTTATATTTAAGAAATTTATTTATTTAATTTCTATGCAGGCGCCATTTTTTGTATGGCAGTTTTTGCCATACACCACGCCATTGTGATATTCACAACTCACGTTTACTCAACAAAGCTACTTGTTTTTATTGAAATCACTTAAAAGTCTTCTCGATCTTAACTGCGAGAGAGAGTAGGGACCTTTTGGAATAATAATTGTCGCAATTTTGCTTTACATTTTATGTTTTCGTTTTTGGAAAAGTTATTGCCTGTGATGTGATCAATCACCCTTGTGACTTTGTTAATTTCATTATCAACAATCAATGAGTTGTTGGATTTGTGTAAACTATAATTTACTTAAGAATATTTAGCTGCAATATCCGAGACCTTTCAATCAGTGTTTCCAATAACGTGTTATTAAATAGTTTAAATAATGCCGAAGCAAAGAAGGAGCATTCCATTGGTTGAAGAATATATTGCGTTAAAATTAAAAACTCCTCCATAAACTTCAACGGTATAATAATACCTATATCATACCTACTTTCGTCATGCTCTGTCCTATTTCTGTATGGATGACTGAATACTGCAAGAGGCATCTAATAAGAAATGCAACGGCGTTGAGTTTACGGTATTGCGTCGAGACCTCTGACCTTATTTATTTCCATGCTGGGAGAATATATCACTCCCACACTTCTCGGATTTAATATAGAAACATTGTTAAGTATTATGTTTACCGACATTTTATATTAGTAACTGCTATTTGTGTCCTTGTCCTTTACATTGCTCCATCTTTTGTTAGTGCTTCTAAGATGCATAACGCTTATATCGATTGGATTGCGCACTCCTTAATCCGCTGCGACCTCCTATAGTCCTTCTTCTGATTCTTTTTCATTCTAAGCATTTTATTCTTCAACTTTTACTAACCCTTTCTGGAATACAGGCGTCATGGTGATGAGAAATTTTCTTATTTAAAAACGCCATTTATTATCATTTCGTATATGTATCTTCATACATCCAAATTGATCAACTAACGTTCTTTAACGTGGAAAATATCGCGTGAAATTTGAAGTAATTGGGGTTGCGTGCGTGAGGTAAGAGGTACGGTACGAGGTATGGTACCGACGTGCGATTTATGAACGGTCCACGTTAATTTGTGTTTTGGGACCATAGATGGATGTTTATACTAAGCTCTTTGAGGATAATAGAACAATGTAAACAAACGGAAGGAAATACAATAGGGGAATAATTAGATAGCTACATTTTCAAACATCAATCAATATCTCATACCATCAAGGCGTGTATTATGTAACGATAAGATCTAAATCGACCGATAATGTATACCGCAGTGGTTTCCTATCTATCATAGTACTACCCAACCCAACATATGGCGCCAACATTCTCCAACTTCGCCCTTTGCAACCGATAGTTACTTTTTGGATACATGATACATTTCATTTGAGATGTAATATGGATCCTTTGTCCCTTGTTGATCCCTTGAAACAAGGAATTGTATGGCCTGTTATACAATTTCATCACTATGCTTGTACTAATTAGGGGATTACTCAGAGATTGATGATAATATAATATCGCCAAACGGACTCGCCAACTATACGTTCCCACACTAAGCAACGCTTGTATTATGGGTACCGTACAATGGACTGAGGGCGAACTCAGTATGTAATACTAATATAGATACTAAACATCCATGACTCGGGTACAAACATGCCTGCTCATCACACAAAGTTTGTCCCTACCAACATTCGAACCGGGGACCCTCGGCGCAGGAAGCAGGGTCTCTACCAACTGCGCTAATCAGGTCGATGGGAATATAGATTACCATCGATCATCAATCTCTGAGTAATCCCTTAATTAAAATTCCAGCCGTTAAATGTCGATGCGGGCGTTTAATTCGAGTGCCATCAACTGGATCTACCCTTGAACATAACTTTGAGCTCCATTGTTTGCTTAATACTGACGCGACATCTATTGTGCCTGGATAAGCCTAGCTTAGCAGAATATGCCGTTGAAACAATAGTGACACAATACCATGGGATTACGTGATGCTGTAGCACCAGCCAGGCCAGGGTGGTATGCCTTGCGGGGCGGCGGCTATGCCCCAACGGTACTTGTCGGCATCTTGTATATATGTTACGTGCTCCAAAAACTCTTATAGTGCGATTCAGGATTGTGTTGAGAATTTTCTATTGTTCTGAATATGTCTGCAGCGTCATTTTTGTAGCTCGTGGCGCGGTTGAAGTGGTCGCTACAATTTCAAAATGAAATAGAACTTGGTTCGGTGTCTACGTAGATATTCGCGTGATTTTCGAATTGAATACCTACATTGTTCTCACATACCTATAACAATGTATTGCTCAATAATGTAAAAGATCTATTTAAAAAAAAAGAGCAACCATGGAGTTTCTTGCCCGTTCTTCTCCATAGGAACGGCATTCCGAACGGGTGGTAAACCAGTAGCATAATGTTTTTGTAACTTGACGATTCATAAGTACTGTACAATAATGGTTTACGTGAATAAAAAATGTTCTGATTCTGAAGGTTCTTGGCAAATGCACTTATAAGACACAGTGTGTGATGGTTATGTTCTCAGTGGGTGTCGTGTTATCTGCCGGGCTGTCTGGGCGTCTAACCTTGCCCTTGAGTTTCGGAGACAAATCGATTGGTAGTCATCGAACTGACGCAAATCTGTCTGATTGCGTTGTTTCTTATAGCTATGATTTGTGGATAGCTTCATCTGCGATCGATACCCATTTATAAAATATATTAAGTTCGTAGTCAATGTCTATTTGTAAAAGTTATTCGTCTGCAGATACTTTTTCACATGCAGAGGAGGATATGAGGTTTTATTTACTTTACCTATATGTGGATTACTTAATGTGACAATTTTGTTTACATTGAATTTAAAAAAAATCCTTGCTTGAATTCTTTGATATGCGTTGTCTAATTTAATTATAATGCTTAAGAAAAATATTTATGGGTGATACTTAGTTCTAAAATGTACTTACACAAAATTAAAAGAGTCGATTAAAAAATTTAAATGTTGTTATTTTTTTAAAAGGACCGGTAATTCTAAACTGCTTTTGAATTGAATTCCTTCAAGTCATTACATCCATCACACCGTCAACAGATCTGCCGACCAATCGCGTTGTGTTGTATAGGTTGACGCATGCGCGCCCGTGGGCGTCGGGTCGATACGGCGCGTGACGTCACGAGCGCTGACCAATGGCGCCGAGCCGTCGCACATCAATCGATGTGAACGATTCTGGTATTTCCTCGGCTCCCTGTCTTTCCCACTGACAGTCGCCATTATAGGTTTATTCTAAGTTCCATGCTTTTTGTTATTTATTTCAAAGGGTCCCGCTTCTGTTAATTCAACTATCACATAGGTAGTTTGGTTGATTTATGGGATTCATGAAAGATTCGAAAAGTTAACTTAAAAAGCGTTCTTAAAAAATGTGCTGGCGTTTACATTCGCAGCAAACATTTTTAATAGTACTTTCAACTAAAATGGCTTCTTCAATTTAAAATTGGATGTAATATTTCACAAATAAGTTTAATTTTCTGAAAACTCTTTTCATAGATAAGGACGGCTCCATTAAATAAATTATGAATGTAATAATTACACGTTTAAAAAATACATATTCAAAACGTACGCGACTTACAACCCTCTCCGGAATATTATGAATCGTTTACAAACAGTACAGGCTTATGTTGTTATCTCATGAATTTCAATGCCACGTGTTAAGGGCGAGCGAAGGGCGCTCCAGCAGAGCCTCGAGGACAGCCATTGTCCTGAATAACCCTTTTACTGACGGAAACATTAAATAAAATCACTACATAGACAGATAACGTTGAAGCTACGCTATGTTTTGGGTAAAAACGGGCTGACGATCTTATTGCCTATCCCTTTAGAGGTTGGTGAAGTAGGTATATAAAGACCATTTTCCGTTGTAGTGTGATGATAACGAAGACGATGTTGTGCCGCTGTTGGATATACGAGGTGGTTTATAGCGGGCTCTCTACATTCGAACAAATTCAGATGTTTGTAAAAAAGTTGTAGTCGAATATGTTTTTATATTTCAATTGTAACGTCATCGCCAAACATACTGTCCCTGGCATAGTTAATTATGATATCGGTGGTGTGAGAGGGATGGAAAACGCTTACGTTATCGAATAGCTACGTAAAAAGGATTTTACTGGAATTACTGCAACTTCTAATGTAATGGTAACGTCATCGAAAAAACATGCGGTCAATGTCGTACTTAAATCTGAGATGCGACAGGGATAGAAGATGTTTACCTTAACGAAACGCTAGGTAAAAAGGATTGTGCTTAAGGCACAGTGTGAGTTTCTGATCCAAGAACGAATCCCCCAGGGATTTTGGAATCAGTTTAATTTTTACACAATTCCAAACTTGACTTACGTATATAAACATAACTAGAACTCGTCTCACATAGCCGTGGATCCTGTAAGTGCAAAGTTATAACAGAGTATTGATTTACGAACTGAGTAATGTAAACTTTGGATAGTAATGGGTGGAGTGGAAACGCCTTGAGCCAATATAAAGACGACTCGAGAACTTTGAAGTACGTTCAGAATATCAGAGTCATGAATCG
This sequence comes from Pheosia tremula, assembly GCA_905333125.1. Taxonomy (NCBI): domain Eukaryota; kingdom Metazoa; phylum Arthropoda; class Insecta; order Lepidoptera; family Notodontidae; genus Pheosia; species Pheosia tremula. Next base: position 7,431,729 of record HG995411.1, read on the forward strand.
CCCGCGGTCAAGGACTATACACTGATTTATTATAGTAAGTTTATTTTTGTGCTAACTCTATGTAGAGGCAACACTTAAAGCATGATGGAATTAGACATACAAGTTCCACCTTCACTTTATTCGATGAAAATTTTGCAAAGTCGAATTTCAGATGATACAGACAAAATTAAGATGACACGGCAAATTTTGAGTAAGAGGCGATGGCAGCCCCAAATCCTGGAGCTATTCCAGAAACGAAACGAGTGGAATCCAATGCCCTAGTTATATACGAAATAGAAGAACAAAGAGACCAGGACCGTAGGCCCCGTATCAATAATTTAATTGATTGAAATGAGTGTTTAAAAATGGTCTACCTATTAAATAGTCCTTGACACTTCTTCAGGGTACGACGAAAGTGGTATAATAAAGACAACAAATAATGTGCGTTATAAAAACAATTGAATGAACGTCAGCTTTTGACAATGAATGATCACTCGACGAAGGTCCCGCGACGACTGTTTTCTGTAGGTAATTTGTCACCGCTTTTCCGAATTAAAACGGATTAATATCATCGTTTAATCTCGCCTTGAACTAGTTTTCTTTTGGGAGACATTGAAAAAAACACACACGCACATGTTGATTTGGAACTTACGGCTAGAAATAATTGAGAACATTTTGTAAAGCTAAGGTTGTGAGGTCAATAATATAATGCATTTCAATCTGTTATTGGGTTTCAAATATAAAGAGGGCTGTAAACTCATCTTAATTTAGATTCCAAATTGGATTTTAGAAAATGATTTTAAGGTGTATTAGTGACAGTATATTCCTTTTCGAAAAAGTATGCTCAACAGAGCATGAAGTAAAGTAAGCACTACAACACAAGCAATTCGGACAACAATCCGCAATTATGGAAAAGGATCAACTATTCTCAAATATGAATGCAAACGGATTACCTATATCCTGTGTTCCCGGATACCGTGTTTGTTCAGCTAAGTCGGTACAGTCCGCTCGATAAATTACCGCTCGTCAGTTGTCAGCGGCCCGGCTCCAGCTTGTCAGTGCTGTCTTTGAGTTGAGCCTCCATAATACCACCCTTTATTGTGGCGTACGAATGGTGTTGAGGGTTCATTACCATTGACCTTTGCGGGGTACTCAAGTTAAGTGAGTAAACTAATTTTGTATACTATTCACCAGAAATTACACATGATTCTTCATGTGTATCTATTTTAAGCCCTCTAGTTTGCAGGAGTGGAGAAATGTGGAAGTCAAATTAAAGGAAACACAAGGAAACTCCGGTTGGGAAAGTCGTTACGATGGATAGATCGATCGAGACGCAGTAGGCTAGTTAAATTTTCAGTCCATCAGGCGCCGACACGTGGTGTTCGCTATTTTTATTTGCGTCTGTATTTTTTATGTTAACTGTATATATACTTTTCAGAATGCTTGTGTTTTGCATACATCTCTTGCTATTTTTGACCGACTTCAAAAAGGTTCTCAATTCGGTTGTATTTTTTTTGTTACTGATCATTGAAATCTCGTACGGTTCTATCAACGGAATAAATACTAACCTATTCGGTTAGTTTAACCAATAATATTCTCTCCTGTCCGCCTTTTTCTGATTATTTATATTAATGTGAATATCTCTACATTCAGTTATGAGAACGATTTATTATTACTCCTTCATCGTAAATCTTACAAGAATTATAACATTTTATATTATGAATAGTATCCAAGAGTTATATTCCAGTGTTGATGTGGTAACATAGCAATGTCGGCCTCGCAGACTGAGTGCCAGGCCTGGGTTTATTGCGGCCCAAATTCGTACAGTGTTATGTGCCGAATGCATTATTCTTATTCTTAACAGACTTGCCCTCATTGTGGGACACCGCAGACTTGGGATAGAAAAAGTACTAATACACCTATTTGAGAATATAAAGGGATAATGTATATCAAAAGTATTGCCTTTAAGATTTACAAGGTGTATTTTATCGTAACTGATCGCTGTCTGTAAATGGAAGATATATGAGAAAAACCATTATCAGGGGCCTTATCAACGTAAACGAACCCAAAACAATTAGTGTTAGTTTTTTGTCTGTTTGTTTGTGCGTTTGTGCGCGCTAATCTCAGAAACGGATTAACCAATTTGGGTGCGGTTTTCAGTAATGTTTTGTGGTAAGCTTCATTTAAAATTTTGTGTTTTGCGTGTGTTGAATGTTAAAGAAATTTTTTATTGCGTGATTTTTCAAATTTTATAGTGGATAGAAGACTTGGTGGGTTTTTATGTACACACACTTATATTATACTTCATTACCATTGTAACAAGAGTAGGTATAAGGTAGGTATTATCTGTCAAAAGAATTGATTACATACAATGCCTAATTTAGTTTCATATCACGTAACCAATATTGACGGTACCTATGAATTAGATCAAACCATAATTCTAGGCATGCACAAGAAGTATATTATAGGATTATTGTGATACGACCCAGTGACACCCACTATACGGGATACGTATCACAATATAAATACGTCATTGAGATACAAAAGGTCAAATATACTTACGTATTTTATTCAGGAACTTATTGTTCGGGTAAATATTAATCACCTTCGACCTACACAGCTTTGTCTATGATAACCGTTTCTAGTTTCTTTATGTTGCTGTCCTTATTTATCTGTGTAATATCGGTATATTGGAACCATTATGACGTGACTAAAATGTTTGTAGGTATAATATACTTAGAGGAGGTCGTTACCTAGTTGGTAAGAATGTCCGATAGAATGTCGCGGGTCTCGTTCGGCTCTTGGATCGGTGACCGAATTACGAGTATATCATGCTAGCCCATGTGATTGTGTATGTTGGTAGATTAATTACCTATAAATCGATGATCGATATTTTCAAGTAGGTAACCTTACTCTCGATATCGGCGCGGGCGAAGCCGCGGGCATGAGCTATTCGCTCATAAATTAATTCCAAGTTTCTTCAATGTTAAAGTTAAACACTTGAAGGAAAATAAAACAAGCCCTACATTCCAATTAAAATGTCTATATTCCATTTTCGTCGGCCATTTTTAAACGTCTAAAGCAAACTACCTTCGCGTTGCGTATACATTTTCATTGCGGGATATTGCTAAATTAAACACTGGAAAATGTCGACCGCGCCGTGTAGAATAAATGTTCTTAAACCGCGGGCAGATAAATTTCCATTGTAGGTTACTGTTTTATATGCGTGTGTTGGGAAAACATTTGTGAGCATTTATTCTCTGAAGCAACCAATATATGAAGTATGGACTACCTTCTTCTGCCTCATCATCGCGTCTATACTTGTAATTTGTTACAGTAATCTTAAACTGGTATGTTTGGTTATAGGGTATCCGCTGCAACGAAGTGTGTCGCATAAGACTGAGCAAAACACGACCGCAATTCTGCTAACACAATCGATTCATAATCGAACAGCAACCGAATAGTAACTGTCACTTTGACAGATATTGTATGGGATATCTGTCAAAAGTGACAGTTACTATGCGGTTGCTGTTCGATTATGAATCAATTATGTTAGTAGACTTGGGGCCCAGATCTTTTGTAAATCGAAAACGATCAATTCCCATCCAGGTTTATCACCTACATGGTACACGTGGTGTACTGACGATCGCTCAATATTGTCTTAGTACATTCACAGCGAAAACTGTCAACCTTAGCTAATCCGGAGCATATCAGTAGCTGACTACACTTACACCCAAACTTCATAGCTAAAACTTCTAAAGCTCAAAAAGTGGTTGATGTAGCCAAAAACGACTTTGAAAACGCCTAAAGGAATTATATGCATCAGTTAAATTCCTGAAATGTTTACTCAAACCACGGGTCGCTACAATACGGTCAAAGCTGTCCTTTTAGGCCGGCACTTTATAAATTATTAAAGGGTCCCTTTGTATAAATCAGCGCGGCGAATCCCTCGACGCTTTGCTTTGTCCAAGACTTCCTAGCTTTAACTAATCTCCGAATGGCAAAGGTCATTGCCACGATGAGCAAGGTGAAATTCCCGGAAGCTAGGATATGATAATGCGTACATTATCATAACAGAGTAACGCCAGAGTTATTTGCGAAGTCTTTATATACGAGTCTTATATCAGGAATTGGTAGCCAGATGTGTTTTGTCGTTGTACAATAGAACACCCCAAGTTTGCCGAGTACAAACATTCGTGCTTATCACACAAAGTTGGTCCAACCAGGATTCGAACCCGGGACCCTCGCAGGTCGTCAACAGAACTGTTATCCGATACTGAATAGTATTATTATATTCCGCGGTACTATTAACATTGAGGAATGACGTAATAAATTATACCAGCTAAGTCCTACTTAGTATTCTGGAAATTGTCCTAGGCTAGGTCTGCAATATTCGTGGCAAATCTATACCGGGCGGGCGTAGCGTAGGCGTTTCGTTTCACGTTTCAGAACGCCTACGTTTCTGCCACATTATTGACTTTCATATCTCTTTCATTGTTCCAATTTAATATATTTTCTAAGAGTAGATTAAGAGACGTGAAAGAATTGTTATGCAATTGAATGGTGATAAACATATATTTGTGTGGTCATGATCATTTTTAACTGTCGGTGACAGGATTACAAATAAAAAAAAAATTCTGGCCCATAATGATTACCTTAAAATTTAAGTTTAGCGCTTGCCGTCCGAATATATAAGGTGTAACACACATAGTGTAAAATATTTTAACAGGGCTAAAGTAGATTATAAAGACAACATACCCAAAAAATAAATCAAATTATTAGACATAAAAAAAATAAACCCTGTACTAAGCGCATGACCAAATGCTACTGGTTCGCCGTGTTTAAAAAAAAACTAAATTTACGCAATTATTTTATACATCAACGCGATCCATGTAAACCTTATATTTAAATACTAGCTGTTGCCCGCGACTTCGTCCGCGCGGTATTTAACAAAGATAACCGTTGACAACAGCATGCTCGCCCATTCTGAGCCCGCGGGACGCATTGCAGGTTGTTGCTATCAAAATTTAATCAGGCGCTGCGCTGCAACATTGGTTTTAATTTTTTTTCGTGACAGCCTATTTTTTTTTCTAAAATAAACGTAGCCTAAGTTACTCCTTGTTACATCAGCTATCTGCCAGTGAAAGTCCCGTCAAAATCGGTCCAGCCATTTCAGAGATTAGCCGGAACAAACAGACAGACAGACAGACAGACAGACAGACAGACGGACGGACAGACGGACAGACAGACAAAAATTGTAAAAAATGTTGTTTCGGTATAGGTAACGTGTATACATCCGAATGCACTTAGTAAAAAGCGGTTATTTTAATATTACAAACAGACACTCCAATTTTATTTATATGTATAGATGTCGATGACGTACGCACCACTTCGCGTCAAATCGTGCGTAGCTTTGCGTCGTAGTAGCTACGACACACAGGTTAGCTACGCGCGTTCGTAGATACCTTTTTCGACGCGTAGCCACGGCACATGCGTATTGTGATTCACTAATTTATTTTGTCTCTTATGTGTTTGAAATAAAACATTGAAATATTTTTTATTAAAATCAAACTTATTTTACAGATTTTATCGCGTTTATATGTTTTTACTTTCCCAACCTTTCGGCTGCTTTACAGTAACCATGGTCACGGGAGGACTGTTTGACGTCCTAGTGTCATAGTTTGAACTGGGGTACCCTCATATTTAGTTGTTGTTCACGGTCCGATCTACGCAGAAAGTGCTCACGTGTCTTGAGGTCTTGCAATGGTACGCTTGATTTTTGATTTAATTATATTAATATACTCGAAAAAGTCTGTAAAATTAGTTTTATTTCAATGTGTTGTATTCGAATAAAATATGTTGTTAGTTATTGGAAATTTATAACTAAGCTGTAAAAAAAATACCGTTATATAATTCACCATTCCGAACAGAATTCTCCGAGTATTGATTGTGTTCTTGCAATGCTCTGACCTTTACCCCGCTAACACTACAGCAGCTCTTATGCCGAGAAGTATTTTCCAATTATATAACTACCAAGCTATAATTTTCTTTAATATTAGGTAAGTAACGTAGCGTTTTGCGTATTATATTTATACGACTTAAACTGCTATAAGCATAACGGTATACGGGAGTTAATTTTCCAAACTTCGTAATTGCTTCGCATATGCTTATTTAATATTTATTTAGGTAAAGTGCACGAACAACAGTAACTACTAATACTAATAAATTTGTATCGCCTAACGAACACACCAACTGTAGAAATGCTTATATTATGGGTATCGTCAATAGACTTAAGAGCCATCTTAGTAACACCCAGACCGAAGTGTGATAAGATCATCTCCAGAATTTACCAAGGCGGGAATCGAACCTGCGACCAATCGTGACTAGAGCCAGAGCTATCGTCAAAGATTATTCACAAAAGTGGAGATTGAACCTAAAACAGATTAAGTTATTGCTTGACCTGTATCCGTTAAAAGTAATTACCATTAATGAATTAAAACACTACGTATAGACTGGTAAGGTTGGAAGTCGAGAAACATATTAACGACCCAAAAGTATTTTACTCACTCATCCACCATAAATGTACCAGTTATCTATACTTCTATACTAATATTATAAAATGGTAAATTCACATATTGATTGATATTAACGCGAATACAACACATTGAAATAAAACATTTTTTTAAGGATTTCATCAAAACAAAAAATAAAATATGAAATCCTTAACAAAATGTTTTATTTCAAAAGGTAAATTCGTTACCTTGTTAGTTTAGATGTAGACCCCCTACTTAACAACAGATTTGCTGATACCATTCTAAAAAATCTTCCACTATTAAGTAGCTACATTGTCCCTATAAGCTACGTGTCAATGAAGTACGGCAGGCAGAGCCGCAGAAAGAAGCTAGTTATAAATAAAGGGTACTTTTAATCTGCGAGAGTTCATCAGACAATTACTGGAATGAATTTGGGCCAGTGCCCTCGTTAAACGCAGCTACTCAGACGAGTCGACAACCTACGAACTGGGCCCCACGTCTGCTAACACAATCGATTCATAATCGAACAGCAACCGTATAGTAACTGTCACTTTTGACAGATATCCCATACAATATCGGTCAGAAGTGACAGTTACTATGCGGTTGCTGTTCGATTATGAATCGATTATATTAGCAGACTTGGGGTCCTGGACCTATGCCAATTTGTTTTCGAGCGGCGTAATCAGTTTTATCGATTTCTCGTATAGGTATTTATGATAAATTAATGTTAATTTTCAATAAAAAGATGGGGAAAGCTGAAACGCAACACAAAAATTCAGAAAAAAACAATATTTTGAATGTAAAACGTATAACAAAATATCGCTCTGTGTGAGCGCGGTCGCAAACAACGCCCAATATTAGGATTCATTCCATCGTTGTATTGTCTTAAAAAGCAATATCCTTATTCGATCCAAATGCTACCTTTAGATGTTATAAGACATGACGCAGCAAACTGGCCTACTAGCCGACGCTTTAGGCCCATGAATTACATTTACCTGATGTAAATTATACTTCAGCACTTAGCCGTGCTTTATAAATTGAAAATGCTTTGTTTATAGCAATATTTAATGGCCGTTAATGGTTCTAGCTAGAGGAGGGTAATTTAAAGTAATTGTACTGGAATAACAGACGAAGATGCGGAGTAATGTGAGCGAGCCTACATACCTTCAAATAATGATTATAGTAATGTTAGGTGTCATATAAATATCTATGGTTGGTCTAATACAGGGGTTCGCAAACTTATTTTGTCTACTGCCCACTTTGAGAATTAATTATTTTTTAGCGCCCCCATTTTTTCACCTACTTAGAAACCACTATAGCTTCAAATTAAATTAATTCTTGTAAGCCTCTACACAACGCCTACATTGTTTTCTGGGTCTCTTACCGCCCCCCCTTTAGGCCTGCAGCGCCCACAAGGGGGCGTTATCGCGCACTTTGGGAACGGCTGGTCTAATACTAACCTACTGAATAAAGATGGTTCATTCGTTAAACAGGAGACTAAGGTTGGAAAGGAGCGTTGAAAATAAGACCAAAGTCATTGTTCCCACTTTGCAGTGGAGGGGAGTGGGACTTACTTTCTTCCAATTCCTAAATTTTTTTTTGCTTTCGATTAAATTCATTGGTGCCAAGACAATTAGCATGTCTCCGGCACTCACCGAGGGTCAAACTTCGGCGATTTCCTTAGACAGACTCCAGAGACAGGCTTACAGGGTACCAGTAATGGGAAGGGGTGGCTTAAGCTCATAATCATCTATAATTTGGGCACAATTCCTGAGAAAATGTGTAAAACACTACGTGGACGGTTCCAAGAAACACGCAGACCTCTCTCGTAGTCTTAAGCCGTGAAAGGTCAACAATGCAATAAATATTTTATTTGCAAGGAAACATCCTTATGATATCCTTGAAATTTCCTATAAATCTGTAAAAAGTATGAATTATTGGAGCATGAATCCGTCATCTTGAGGTAAAAAGGGGCAGCGTCCTTCAAGGTCGCGTTAAAGGTTCAAACCTTTATGCGTACGATAAACTTAACGCGAATGGCTCTCCCATTTGGGTAAAAGAGGTCGTAAATGGTGTCGATGCCACGGGTGGACAATGCCCCGAGGTGCAACGATCTGGGGCTAGACACACTCTAGGCGAGGGTGGAAATCTGATTCGGTTGGTTACATTAGTATTGATATCTCTCAGTGTAAATTGAATTTAATGCTGAATACGTTAAAACTGGATTTTGTATAAAGATATTTTCCGTCAATGAGATTTATTTTGCCTCTTGAAATAAAACTCTTTGGTTTTACGTTCTAACTATAACACTAGGACTTAACACCTGTTACACCTCAGTCCTCCCGTGACCATGGTTGCTGTAAAGCCGCCGAAACGTCGGGAACGTAAAAACATAAAATAAACACGATAAAATCCATAATTCTAGTTTTAGTTCAATGTGTAGGTATTGCGTAAATATAAGAAGTCAATATATTTTTTCTGGTAATTTTTCTTCAGAGTGGGATATCATTCGTGAGAAATTTTATGTAACATTTTGCGATATAAAGTCTGGTACTCGTTGGCGACATTAAGTCACTACAAACATTTCCCTCGTCTGCGTAACTAAACTGAAACGAAAGATGTGATTTAGGCTAGTTTTATCGCAACTTTTATATTTTCCCATGACATTTCCGTACAGTTGAACTTCGGTAAACTGTTTCTATGATCTTTGCTACTTTAATGACAGAAGTTCCCTTTGCGATGTCGCACGAATTTTCTTGAAAACGATCCGGATAAGGCATTGAACTGGGTTACGTGATTGGCTGACTCGTGTGACGTATTCAAAAGCTAAAGCTGTATTTAGTGTCTTCGTTTGGACTATATCAAATGCCAAGCAATTTACCAATCAGGTTAATAATTTACTTATGCAACATGCTTCATGAATTATAGCTATAAGTCACTTTACTTGAAATGGTAGAACTTATTCAACTTCGAGAAAGCATAGTAATTGAAAAAGAAAGGTCGTCAAGACTAAGGTCGGACTAAATACTAGATATTTAACAACTGATAAGTATGTTGTATTCATTTAGTCAAATAGTTTTTGTCGTCAAACTACCTGAATATGATTTAGCTCATTCCCCGCTGACGCGAAGCTAATCTTTGAATGCGTGATTTAGATAAACATCGCGCTACTTACAAAAATACAATTTATTATTATGAATACGCCATTATTAGTTTTATGGTAGTGGCGGCAAAAGGGTTCAGCGATTTGTTTTGTTTACTTTCCGTGGACGCAATTAAAGGTATGTTTGGTTTCTTCAATATCCTAATCTACGATGTTGTATGACCGGACTATTTATATGTTTTACTCAAGTAAAGTAAACAGAAATAACGAACACGTCAGCAGCATTACCTACTTGCTGGTGCAAGATATATACTTATAGGTTCCTGATTTTTTCTATGTTTGATATGCAATAGTAAAGGTCTAACACTATACTTAAACGGGCTTCAGAAAATATCAAATTAGACAGCCAAACTCTTGTAACATAAAAAAATTGCCAATTCTAAAGTTACGCAAGCTTCACTGATCACTTGAACATTCTAGCAGTCACGCAATATGCTCCTACCCAGCAGAATTTAAACTGCCAATATGTACATGAAATCCTGTCGCATTAAACAAGATTGATCAGTCTAGTGGCTAACGTCATCAGGTCTACCTTTGATGTGAAGTGTGTTGGATACAACATGTCGACCCGACACTCTTTGACGAGACCATCGCCAGCGTTAAATATTAAAATATTCATGAGCTGGGCTCAAGACGTCTGCGAAGCCGAAGACGCTTCAATAAAAACACTGAAAATATGTTTTGCTATTAGAAAATATCGTCTGGAGAGCTTAATTTTAAAAATTCAGAACTGCGCCTCGTTATGTAATGCTATTTTATGAATGAACATCTCTGGCAGAAGATCGGTTCGAAGCAGTTGATGTTGTAAACAATGTTTGAATTTAAGTCTCATTTTATGTCAGAATAATAATGTTAAGTTTATGCCGAATGAAGTATTAATAAAGTTAACTATTTTTTAATACACCATACTAATTCATGCATCAAAAAACAAATATTTTATATATGAGTTTCTTGTGGATAATAAATAATATTTTAATCTTTACTTTCTACCTATTCCTAATGTTAGGTAACAATACCCTCAAGTTTATTTCTTAATCCATCGCAAATTTCCTTTTTCGGGTCCAGACTCTATTAGATGGAATAATAAATAAGTAACTATATAAGTTTATATTTATTCGGACCACGGCAAAAGTAAGGACAAATTAAATTAGATCCTGGAGGGCAAAAATTGGGTAGCTATTCCCAAGAATTTAATAGCTGTAGAAGTGGCGCTTAGCTCTATAACAATTTTCTCCAACAGCGTAAACTTCGCCGCACGACGTTAAAACATCAAAATTAGTACTTAATTGAGACAGGAACGCCCCTTGTGTCTAACTAAGGCCTGTATTTGCAAATAGAGATGACACCGTTCCGGATTATACCTACATATCCCGTCAGTCCTGAATTGGTTTTCCCTCAGGCGGCGTGTGGGTCGAGCGGCAATTTGTCTTTGTCAATCTTGGAGAAATGTCTTAGGAAAATTGATTGACTTCTTTAATATATTCTTGAAGTAGGGGATATGAAATTTCTTGCTGAATGCTGCACACGATACTTAAAAAAAAATACTATGTATGCTTTTATATTTCTCTTTTTTATCTTGTTTTTCGTAAATAGTGTAAACCTCTATTAATGTTTCACAATCAATCATTTTAAAATTGAATCCAGTCTTGGGATTGCCGACGAATGCAACAAATAATTCGTCCACACCAAACAAGCAAGTTTTAGTTGGTGGACCGAATTTGGCAAATACTATTCTCTCATACGTAGTTCTCAACCCCCTGTGTGCCGAATGGATTTACTATTTGTGCAGCTTGCTTAGTATACTCCAGAGACTTGCTGTTTTAATTGTTTGGTCTGTTACACTAAGTTATCTGAGCTCAAATAAGAATGTACAGGTTAATTGCAACAGACGCTGGCCTTTAATTGCTTTGTTTTCATATTGATAACATTTAATTTTTAGTTGCCTCTATTGCGCTCATTCATTATTTTGAGACACGGGCAGAAAATTAGAACCAAACATTTATATATTCGTCTAAATCATTACAGTACCTGATTGATGAATCGTCAAAAATGTTGGTAAGAGAGGGTTCTACAGCCAGTACGGAATGCTTGTCCTAACGAAGAAGAACGGTCAAGAAACTCCAGGGTTACTTACTTTTAAAATGATATTATATTTGTTTGTGTAGCAAAATATTGTCTTGTGTTTTAGCTACCGCTAGCTTCTTTCAATTAAAACGTTACCAAAATGTATCCTCTTAGATAGGTATTTCTCCATGAAAAGCTAGTAAACTTATATTATACGTAGAGAAGATTGTATAGACTTTAATAAAACGAAATTGAGAACTTTGAATATAAACTAGATTTATTTACGTTTTGGACGCCTTTTAAAGGGCAAGGGCATTTATATTTATTAAAATGTTCAAGTACATTTAAGTGAATATTACAAAGCACACTTGTTTAACCAACTTCGCAAAGATACTTTAGTCTTAAATTGCTTAAAAATATATATAATTTCCGAGGCGTTTTTAAGTTTCCCTTGTATATAATTGTAAAAAGATTTTAATTCTATATCACGGGGCAAGATTTAACCATTACCTCTGTGCGAGATCAGACATCGTTAAGAATTGTAAGATTCAAAGAACAATGTAATGGCAGAAAATTGGGATTATCATCAAATGTCACGTCCTTAACGAAAGCCTTCCTATTGCTATCCTTTTATATATTATATTTAAATAGTCCTTTAATTCATTAGGGCGATATAAAATGCATTACTTTCCGATGCCATTGAAAATCTGCGGTTGGTCGGATTGGAATTCTTCAGACGGTAGATACTCTAGTCGCTCTCACACTCTACGCTAGTACGGAGGAGACCATGTAATTGCAGGAATGTTTTCATTTCTATTATTAAAGTTTTCTTTCTCTTTGAAACACAAGTTGTACCTTTCGATTTATATGTAGATGATTTTCTTAAAAGGTCTTTTTCGTTGACCCAAAAATATTACCTTCATAGAACTGTCGTGGTCAAAACAGAATAAATGAAGTCGTAAAATTTGTTAATACAGCGGAACCTATATACGCCGCCGGGATTTATTTACCCGATACAGTCTAGACCCTAGACGTTTATTGTTCCAGTCCACAAGAGACAACCCTGGTTTGTAATGAAGAAATCTTCGGACGCGATATTGCCTTTAACCAATAACATGAAAAATATAAAAAAGGGACTTCCAGAAAGGTAGGTAGGTAGGGCCCCGTAGCGAGGTGCTTTAGGTTCCTTCATAAACAACTTTTATTACGGCGTTATGTTGTAATGCGTGCCTAAAAGGTATTTCGCCTAATATGAAACGGTAATATCAGTCCAATACATGGGTTCCTTGTATTTATTAAGTGTATTAAATATACTCTAGAAAGCTAAGACTTAAATAGAAAAGGTTAAACCTAAACCAAGACTGGGGTTATATCTCTTGAGAATATAGCTTCTTATAAATTTTAGGAATTTATATTTGGACCCAAATCACCATGTTACATAACCATTATTTGCCAGGTGTATCAAATGGCTAGGGTGTAATATGGTGAGACAAAAATATGAAGACATTTCTTTGGTGTCCTGCTTACTACTTACGTTATACGTGGTAGAGTGGATACCTACATTTTCCTATTGAGCTAAATTCTAATTAACTCCATATAATTGAACTACACTTGGATGACTATGCCAGGAATAAACAAGAACTTTCCAGAATTAACATTCGCAACACACGCTCCACAAATTTTATCTGTAGTGTGAATCGGACAACTGACATTACTAGCTTCCATTTAAAATGTTAATTCATAACAACTTATTCTGCTTACACGTCAGTTCTTGTCTCCTTGTTTCCGAATCGTTCTAGATATTAATAGTATCTGATCAAATCGATACAAAGCAATTGCGTCACCGCTCCCTAAAACTGTGCAAGTGCGTACTTTGTCTAGTCCTTTGACCCAGGATCCGCTAACAGCTTGATTGATGTCGTCTGGAACGTTCGAAGGATTGTTTTCGGACAATAACATTATTTTTTTGCGGCAAGAAAACCGGTGCGTTTTTGCTTATTAACAATCTTTTGGGACGTGTATAATGGCATATTTTTTAATGGAAACTGAGGCAAATGCTTTTAATGCGAGAGTCAAAGTAATAAATGAATTAATTATTGGCAAAAGATAAGTTTACTGAATCTTTGATTTTCATTATTTAAATGGTAATTCAAAACAGGTCAACGTTCAAGTTGATCAAGGGCTTTGAAATTAAAATGCACGTGCTCAGAATATTTGCAGCCACTTCCATTTCGAATCCATTTTCCATCTTCCCCTTGTTTGCATTTTCAATCAGGCACCACCCAATTCCTAATTTACTTTGTCAATATGTAATGTTAATTTATCGTCCAACTTGCGACATTTCCATAATTCTCCAAGTATTTAAGCAAATAGCTTCGTATGTGGGAGTATAGGGGAGGCGGAGGCTGCGACTTTAGCGTTCCGCTTACGTAAATGGTTGGTACCGGTGTTTTTTTTTCTATTGTAAATTGATGACATCATATTTGTAGTCTATACAGCATTTAGCCTCAATTGAAACACTGCTGGGCAGTTATCAGCGATCGTAGCGGTCAGGTTAATGAGGATCGTGTTTGCGGAGTCGGGTGCGCGTCGGGGCGTCGCGCAGCGAAGAGTTAGATCGAAGGCGCGGGGGTGCGAGGTGCGCATGCTCCGCCGCGGCCTCGTCGCCGATTCGGCAGCCAGGCCGCAGTCGCATCGCGGAACCGCACTCGACGCGTCATGTCGGCCGACGCTGCCACTTGACCGAGCAAACAGCTCATTGACAAACAAACGTTGTGAAAACGCGATTCGGATCATCGCCATCGGTCGCAAACGCACGGGGATTCGGGTAAGTCCGTAGCGGATCGTAACGGCCGCGGCGGCCAGTGCAGTGCCCAAGGTTAGGCTTCTGATGTGCTTTTCCCGGATACCGATCTGCGATCTCATCGGTGGGGGGAGGGGTTCTAGGTGGCGCTAGTGAGCGCGGTGAGTCATCTCTGCGACACGTTTTTTCATGGCCGCCCCTTCGATCTCGCGTATTGTCGTAGGTATTTTTTGGAAGATGTAGATTGCAGTGGATGTTACGTAAGTGCGTTGGCAGTGCAGCTGGTGTTGTGGGCGGCGGTGACGACGCTTTCGATATACTCTGCAGGCACTCGGCCGTGGCCTATTGCAGCACGCAAGGATCGTTTTCAGGTAAACATTCACCATTTTGTTCGCAGCTCTTGCACGAGCGACTGTGGCTTCGGTGCCCTACGTCATGAGTAGTTATAGTGCTTAAAGACTTTAAACCTGACGGAACGTTTATGTGAATTGAAATAGTGCAAGTGATTTATTGATCGTTTGGATCCCTACATTATTTGTTTGTGCTGCGTTTCATTGATTTCTTTTCATATCGGAGGCACCGAAAACAATAGGTGACTTTGTTTATATTTTTACACAAACGATCAGATGTTCTTGACTTCGATAATTTTACAATTTGATAATGTGATTTTCTTGAAACAGTTCTTGGGTATTTAGAAATTAAAAATAAATCAAATCTCTCACACGTTTTCCTTGTAAGTTATTAAAATACCTCTTCAAGCACTGGTATGAGGCCTGTTACAAAGAATATAAACTGTTTAAACACAAAGAAGACCTAAAGCATTAGTCGGACATAATAAAACTCTCATGATACGTATCCCCCACTTAATCCTGTAAAAAACAGTAACAATGAATCAGCTGAGCGGCGCGCACGCGCACCGTTCACCGCGCATGCGCGAACCGTGACGTGCGAAACATGAAAAAAAACATAATTAAACGGTAGTTCGAGTTCGCTCAATGAGAAAAAAGTAAATTAAAGTTATGAGGCATACTCTACAATATTTACGGAATCAAGTAATCAATTTGTAAGGTGGTTTCTTATGTTAGAATTAACATGTACCAAACTCTGACGTTAGTAAAAATTACCGGAACCTAAAACAAATTCTCCCTTAAATCATCCCATCGTCGAATTTATACACATTAACAAAACAAACTAATCTACAGCCGTCGCATAAGAGACCTTTAAATTGACAAAATCCTCCTGAATGTGTTGAGCACAGAATGACAAAGTAATGCCCCCTCATTGGCACATAAAAGAAACAACACAGCACCATCAAAAGCAACGTCTCAATGGCGTCACGGAACATTCCCAGTGATTTCACGAAGTTGGATAATTGTTATTGCCTGTGAAATCGCTTGGAACATAGCATTTGGCATCAGAGCGCTCCGCCCTCCCACGCGACAGTGTCATTATGCCCTCTCTGTTATTACTCCGGCCATTTTAAGGCAATATTTCTTCTCGTTTTGGCGTCTTTATATTTTGGAAGACAACTCTCGTGTTTGTAAATGCCTGGTTCTGTTTTCTTGGTTATGGGTTTTTAAGCTGTGCTGTTTATTTAGTTAAGATGTTTTCATAGCTTACTAGCTTCGATCAGCTAATTAAATACGCTATCCATGTCATTTATCTTCTGATCTACTACTTTTCTTTTATGTATATCTACTTTTATTTCTATTTCCAACTAACACAAATTTAAGTTGTTAAAAAGATACATAGGAGGGTTTAAAATTATTGTAACATGTTTTAATACTGTAATAGTCAAAATTGTTAAAGAATCGATTGTAGCTGTCGGGTGGTGTAGACGCCATTCTTCGACTAGGTAATAGACAGGTCGATGATTCGCAATTGAGGTTAAAAGGTCTATGTAAATAGGCAGCATTTTCAATACACCTGCTCATAAGTACTTCAAATAAATCTAATTTAAGTATTTGGTGTAAGTTTACTGTTGGTAAGAGTCCAAATTTTATACTAGAGTGAGCTATAGATCAACCTTGACTGGGGTTTATGTATTGAGGAACATTTGATTTGAAATCTGAAAGTTTTGTAATGTTTACATTGATGACTTTTTTCGTCGAAGCCTTTACCCAATTTATCTATCAGATTTGTCATGTCTAACATAATATTATTTGTTACAGTTATAAATCCGGCCTCGTTCCGATGCTGTAGTGATCGCACGCGCAGGTACCAGCCGCCACAGCCGCCATGTCGTCGGTGAAGGTGGCCGTCAGGGTCCGCCCTTTCAACTCGCGCGAGATAGCCAGGGACTCCAAATGTATCATAGAAATGACTGGAAACACTACAGGTAAGATTATATTACGGTTTCTGCTAGTTGAAGGATTGATAATAACAATAAAAGTGGGCTTTAGAAGAGAGAGAAGTGGCGGAGGTAACTTCAAATGGGACGCTTGATTATATATTATGACAAAAAGAAACAATTTTGATTGACATTGACATTAAAAAAAAGCATCATAATTGAACCTTGCTGAAATCATTGTAAGCTTTTAGTTGTAACGAATTCGTTTGATTTGCTAAAAGCAAATTCGATATACGCAGATAAAAATGTGGATAACGCCAACAAAAAGTGAAAATTAATAATGTTGTTTAATGTATGAACAAAATTGCAGATTTGACGAGATAGGCGCGATCACCTACTCATGATAATGAAACGATGCAAAATAATAACACGTATGATGGAATAGATTATTTTGATCATGTACTGTATTGAGCTTTTTATGACAATATGTGACAATCAGAGCCATATGAATAAACGTACTGATGACGCGTAGGCGTTCAATGAGAATGTTATATTCTAGGGAAAACAGTTTGATATAATTACTTATTATCATCGTGTATCCAGCTTATACGGTAATCTATTGTACATCGAAAAGAACATTTAGAACATCTATTGTATATTCTATTGAACTTCTAGAAGAGCTTTAAAACTACTACACTGGTGGTAGGCTTCGGCCGTGGCTAGTCACTACCCACTGAACAAAGCCATGTCGCCAAGCGGCCTAGCCGTGTTCCGGCATGATGTTCGGTGTTGCCATTCATGGATGGCGGGTCAGATCAGTTGCGCTGCATGTGCCTAGTGAATGTAGCGTCTCTTATCTACTGCCGCCTTCCTACTTAGGCAAGTATGCTCCATCGTAGATCTCATCGTCACTTACCATCAGGTGAGATCGAGATCAAATACTTGCCTATAATGTAATACAAAAAAAAATTAAAAAAAAACTTCTACACAGACTATTATCCTCACACTGATTTATATTTCCAAAGTCACCTTGGAGGCCCTTTCAAATTAGCTACGGTCCGGCCCTAGATAACGAAGATTGACTTTTACACCGCAGTAAAACGCCGACGCCCTATAAAAGAAGCTACCGATGAATAGTAGAACCTCAAGGAGGGTAATGAAAATTGATATGCAGCGAAGAGGTTTAATGCAATAAAGCACTTCCCGAATCATTAATTAATGGCTTGCGGTATGGTATATTTAAATTTAACTATTAAATCAAAGAAGTTAGGTTGCCCCTTTTTGCTGGTTATATCGTCATGTTAACAAAGCACTAAGTACTTCTTCTATCAGATAAACTTTGCACTAGCAAAAAAACATCTGATCTTCAGTTGCCGATATGCCAATAATTTTCTTGACGCCCCGCTAGGATTCATCCTTGCGTAAGTCTTGGGCCACTTTTACCCCCTATCCATTCTGCCTTAAACCGATGTCTACTACTGGTCATAGACCTTCTCTAAAAACTTCACACATGACACACTCGAGTAATATCATCGGTCTAATGGCAGCACACACAGGTTGTAACCCTTGGTCTTCTAAATTGTGAGGCAATTTGGACGATGAGCCCCTATTATACCATTTGTTAATATTGATTTCTTATATTTACGCGAATACTACACATTGAAATAAAACTAATCTTAAGGATTTTATCGCGGTTTATTTTTTATTCTACGTTCCCGACGTTTCGGCTGCTTTGCAGCAACCATGGTCACGGGAGGACTGAGGTGTTTGACGTCCTGGTGTCATAGTTTGACGTGGGTACCCTCATATTTAGTTGTTACTTGCGGTCCGATCTACGCAGAAAGAGCTCACTCTCAGCAGAATAAAAAATAAACCGCGATAAAATCCTTAAGATTAGTTTTATTTCAATCCATTTGTTAATGTTAAAAACAGTATAACAGAAAATTCGTCTTCTCTTATTACAACATTTTTGACAAAGTATTTCGGTACCTATTAGAACTGCGTAGTTAACAGCGTATTAGAAAGTACTGTGTGGAAGGTCACCAGGGAAACCGTACCAGTGCACAATGTCAGAGTCAGCACCAGCGGCAAGCGATTAATCCGCACACTTATTCCGATACTAAATTCTACATTAATCATTGCACACTCTTCTAACATGTTTGTTAGTTGCACATAGGTACCATTCGTTCATTCATTAGGATGAAAAATAAATATGGAAGAAAGAGGTTCTTTAAAATAAACTTCTTTTTTTGAAGAGTACTTAACGTACATGAGTATATGCAAAAATATATCTGAATACTTTAGAGCTCTCGAGAATGTTCTCGAGGGAGCGCTGCATCGTCATGTGAAGTGCCTAGTACTTATACTGTGGGGCAAGTTTAAATTTATTACCCTACCCCGGTATTTTAATATCTGCCAGCTTACCGATATACCTACGTCTTTGACTTTTTAGCAGCAGAGGTCAGTTCACTCCGCTAGGTCGACTCATTGTTGATATTTATTCTCATTGTAACTTTGTTGACCCTTAACCAAAGTTTGGGTATAATTATTTCAGGACTTAATGCTTTTATATCAGCATCAAATTTGTAACAAGTACTTTGGGAGTCTGTTGGTATAATAATATGTTACACCATTGCATATTTTTTGGTACTATACACAATAATCATCATCTTTAATCTATCTTCCGTAAAAATAATCTATAAAACAAATTCATGTTACCATTTATAAAAGGAATTGGTCAATATTTATGATCTATCATTTTTTAATTTGTCCCGACTTCGAATAACTGAATAACTATTAAAACATGGAAAAAATCACAATAAATATTGTAATACCTAAAGATTATTCATTTTCTCATACATTTAATTTTGAGGCGGTACGAAGAACGGTGGGACAGCTAGTAACTTATAAAGTTATATCTAAAAACACTGTGCAATTGTAATCTTAATAGGTGATTGATAAACGTTAAATGATAAAGAGATTTGGGAGTGATGCACTGTACATTGAACTTTCTGTCCCCTATAGCCATTCACCCAAAGTCAATTTGGACGCCAGTTACACAATTAAGTTACGGGACTATTGACCCTGGCTCAGATTTGATTGGATGCGATTGGAATTGGCTTATAAAGAGTTTATTAAGTAACCGGCAAAGGATTATTAGGTGCCTGATTCTTATCGATCACTACCTGTTCGGTGTCTTTTAGTCATGTGATCAAATATTATCAAGCCAGTTGACGAATAACTACTACACAAGATTAAATTTGATGCAGCTGATAGGTTTTGTCGAATGAATGACGTAGTTTATTAAGCGACAACATCGATCGGTAAAAATCTAGCAAGTTTGTAAGCACTTAGAGACGAGCACGATGAGAGGAAAACTCTGAAAGTTGCACTAGAAGCATTGAACCATTTATATATCGTAGGAGTGATAGTCCATAAAGCAGTCCAATTGATAATGTGATATTTAATCATTCCCCGGTAAAGTCAAATTTCGGTCTACAAAATCAAAATGGTTCACTTGCAACGTCAATGTTTTTAAAAACGTTTCTAGATGCGGCAATTTACATTTCTCATCGCAATAAGATTGCAGGACAGACGAGGTCGCCCAATTAGGACTATAAACGGCACAGCAACTCTCTGAATTCAGGCGTCTCGTTGACGGCGTCCCGTTTCTGAGCATTCGGGTCCTCGTTAACGAGCTTCGAACCTCATTAGTGGTGAACCAGTACGTGATTCGTACATATTTTATATTATACCCGTAGGTACTCGACGCTACTTGAAAATGTTGTTAATTTAGGTGGAACTGTTGCGATGATTTTATGGTTAGTTTTGTGAACTAATTATAATGTAGCTCTCAGACCTATAAACCTGGACGTGGAATCAAAAGAACTATCCCTTTGCTACAAACATTGTTCAGGCTCGATCGCTGCCATTTTTAATCGCTTTTAATTTTCACGCCCGCCACCCCCCTCCGTCCCGAATTAGCGTCCCTCAAGAATTGGCAGAAAAATACATTACAGATGTTGATAGACGGCTCCATTTTTTAAACAATCAATTATGTAGCTGGATGATTACATTATTTTTGTTTTGTATGATGATCTGTTAATTCTGGATTAGCTGGTGTTAAGGGTGGTTCATTACTCCACTGGTCCGGGAATCGATTTGGATATTGAATTGGATACTGTGATAACACATGATTAAGAAGAAGCCTTGCTTTTCATTGAAATATTCCTACATCACAAGGTGATTTCAAGTTCACTGTCGCGTCTCATGGCAAAAGCGGCCGGCGTCATAAAGGGCGAGGAGTGACGTCACCACTTGCGTCATACCCGAGTGCCAGAGGGCACCATTAATATGCATTAGCTGGGACACTGTAAAAGCTTTCGCGCCCATCTGATGACGTTATTTGCTAGTTATTGTTGAGATTTTCGTTACATTTCAATATGGTTTTTATTACATTGAAGCCTAACCTCCCTACTCACAGTACAAATTGTTGTAACTGACAATAGTAGGAATATCTTATTGTGCACGAAATCCCATGGGAATTACAAAAACCTTTAGCTATCCACGTCTCAAGAGAAATACTGACCGAAAAATGTTTGGAGATTTGACGGTTATGTAACTCATACACAATCATTTAAGTAGCGTAACATTAACGTGAGCAGCGTCCCGCTTACTACACAAATTAAATAAATAAGAATGACTATGACAGCATGCTTATTTGATCATACGTTACGATTATATTAGGACATTCTGCCGCCGTTGCTTGATATTTATCAAAATGTATTGCGTAGAGCTTTAAAACTTTGATCTACTCGAATAAGCAAATAAAGACAAACACCACCTAGAGTCAGGCACGACATTCCTTAGAACGGAGGTACGTTGCATTTCTGTGCAAAAGTAGTTCCAAAAAGTTCCAAAAAGTAGGCGAGACGTAAAAGTATTTCGTAAACTCTGTGTCATCCTTTACCTATTCCTAAAAGGTCACATTGTCAACCCCCTTCTGAATTCTGTGATTGTAGTTATGGAAAATAGGGTAACATCATTTATCTTTCCACGTGTAGAGTAAAAGTTAGCGACATAGAAATAGATTCTAATATATTTCAAGTTCAATATACTTCAACTGAATAATATACCTCATTACCATAACCATTCATTTCAGAGCCAACATTCCGGAAAATATCGCCCACTTCGTTCCAAATACTTTCAAAGCGATTTCCATTATCATTTCATTGTCAGGTGTTAAAATGGAAATCTCTACAGCATTCCGGAGCCCCTCTCCCCGGACCCCCCCAGTGCGTTCCAATGGCCCATAAACCCCATAATACCATGGAGTAATACTCCATAAACCTTGTCCACGGGCCGTCGTCGTGGGCTCTCGTAAATTCACCGCAATCCCGCTTCCTGCTTCCAAATGATTCGCGTGGCTACGTTTCATTTACTACGAAATGGATTTGATTGGGTGAGCGCCTGTCGGTTTTTATTTTTTATTTGATTGTAAGATTCGTTTTTTTATTAGCGTTGGTTAAGTTTTGTGAACTTGAAGTACTGTTCTAGTGTGAGTGGGATATCATTAAGCTACATATAATGAACAAAGTTAATCGTATAAATAATAATAATCCGCAACACTTCCAATAGTCCCATCCAAACCTGAATCCATAGTCCCAATTATCTTTCTATATTCCTGCAATAGTTTCTCCGCCTGCTGAGATCAATTGGCTATTTATGCCATCATTTTTAGCAGTTGACTTTAGCAGGTGGTTAACATAACATTAAAATTATCAAAAAGCGCCTCTATCAAGCCATCCAAGCTCTAGTAAGATCCGGGTATAGCCAGTGTGGTAAGAGACATAATTATACGAGTCCTTTAAGGTCCCACTTTTGGGTACGGGCCTCCTATCAATAAAATCGTATTCGTTGATTTTCTTTCATGGATCGATTGAATGTGCGATCAATGTACCATATTATAACGTTATGCCGGCACGGCAAGCACGCAGCACTGGTATTGGCTTCAGTATTTATGCTGAATTTAACATTTAGGTTGAATATTGATCAAGGTCTCCGCTTTGTATCACGAGAGCATATTAGTTACCTAGTCTACAACATACTACCGTACTTTAGGTAACTACCGAGTAATATTGTATTTTATTATATTCGGTATATCGGCATAGGTCATTCTTAAGTAACAATATAATAAAAATATAAACCATTGCGTAAAAGAATATGATTCAACAAGATTAAGCTCACCGTTACATAGTACAAAATGGCGCTTATAAATCTTCCAATGTATTGTTAGTCAAGTTTTGAACAAATTAATCTTATTTTACGCTGACATCGTTTGTCTTTCGCTACTTTCTTTTGCATATAATTTTAAAAGGTTCCTTTTCACTTTACGCATAGCGATGGTTCTTTTCTGCGCAAAATTTTCAGCCATTTTTGACATCAAATAAATAGTTCAGCAGCAATTACATTTCGTTTCAAATAATTGTCTCTTGTATAACTGCGAAATGTTGGTGTTGGCGCTGCCTAGAAACTCATATCCAATTGTTTATTATTCATCCCTCAATACTTACAGTGAGGAGAAAATTCTGGTAAATAATAAATGAAGGTCCCTTAGCAAATGTAACGAGCCTCCCTCACCAAATTTTCCGCCTCATCGCCACACAATCACGGCCTCATTGCGAAGTCACAGTACTTTGACCCGTGGTTCGTTCGCTCGATA
Organism: Pheosia tremula; assembly: GCA_905333125.1. Classification (NCBI taxonomy): domain Eukaryota; kingdom Metazoa; phylum Arthropoda; class Insecta; order Lepidoptera; family Notodontidae; genus Pheosia; species Pheosia tremula. The sequence continues at coordinate 7,455,282 of HG995411.1, forward strand.
GCACATTGGTTTTACTACCATTTTTCATTGGCACAAACGCACCGAAATGGGTTCATTGTTGGGTAAAAGCCGTAAAATAAAATGGTACAATAGATTATTTGGTCGTTTTACGCTTTGATGGGTTATATTTTTGGTGATAAATCGGTTTACAAGTATGTGGTAGGTAAGTTACTATTCTGTGAATGTGGACGAAGAACAGTGTTGATGAAGACAGTAGGCTTTCCTGAAAGATTCGGACAGGCTTACAACCGCAAAGTACATCCTACGTTGGTCTCATTCTCCATTAAAAGAATTCAACAAAGCTTCTGTTTTTCTGGCCTTGGTACTTCATTCGATATATATAATGAAAATAGTTATATACCTGACGCTTTGTTATACTATTTGTATAATGCAACTTCCCTCATTCACAATGGTCGTATCTCACCGACCTTGGACACTACGCGCTGCCGTGGGCGTGTGCTTCCGCTTACGGAAACACCGCCCACCCGTTTTCTAACAAAGTTGACTTCTTTCTACTTAGTAATGAAAGATACACATGCAAATTACATTCAACGTAATTTCAGCAAGAATTATATTTTTATCTTCAGTTTAATAAAAAGTATTACACTATCTGACGCCCTGAAGTTTTATATAAGTTATAAAGTTTTATATCGAAAGATACGAAATTTTACGACGCATACAAGGAATCATATAACTTCGTATCATTCGTAGTTTTCCCAGGAACGTATAGTGGAAATCTTTGAATTGACATTAAATTGAATCAATGGTATATAGATAAGTTTTACACTAAACAATGAAAGTAAGGCGATTGCTCGCACGGGGCACGATCCAACCGCACTTTGTACTACAGCACGAAAGCATGGCTCGTGACTCGTAAAACAAGCTATGTGCAGTGGCTACGAAACTGAGGGATTAGACTTACTCGAGTTTTATTTACGAGTCACTTTTATGGATTTGAGAGGAATATAAAGGAACATAAACATTGCAATGTCCGACGCTTCGTACGTGGGCTAGGAAAATATTAATAGGTAGGTACCTTTATGACAAAATAATACCGAGAAGTTTGGCAGCGAAATTTCTATCGTCAGGTTCTTCTGATGGTTACTGGAAGAATGGAAGACTTGGTGTTAGCTCCATTTGGGCACGCAGTCATACACTTGGTATTAATCAATAAAATTGATGTGTACCTATGAGTGCTTTCTCCCCTCTAGGGTAGAGATTCAGTCACATCATTACTAAGTTTTTCGATTAAATTTTCTACGATTCAAGGGTGGGTGGGGTACGGATCTGATTACACAGGTGTCGCAGTCGGAGTGACTGCAGAGTGATTGGAGTAGCATTTGAAAGGCATTCGAGATTGGATTGCGACATTCGGTATACTTAGGTACGCTATTATTGCGTACTCTGACATTTAGAAGAATTAAGAGAAATGTTTTTTTTTTAATTGGTTGCCCATTCAAGTAATAATTTGTAGTCGATTGATATAGGAGCCTCGCTTGCTTGTTTAGCTGCAATAAACAAACTCAATTGGTTTCTTCGGACAGTAATAGCTCGCAGAAGTAACTAATTAAATTTAAATTAAAGTCTTGGGTTGAGTATTGTTATTGCTTACTAAGAAACTAAATAAGTATCCGCTTACCGAGCGAAGCCTGCTAGGTGGAAACAAACTATATAAAACTTCGCTTGCCCTGAACGTTTCCAAACGCATATTTCGTTATGAAATTTTGTTATGCAATGTCTTATGCGATATGCTGCCTCTCCCCTAGGTTATACAGGTTCATTCAGAAATAGTATACTAACCTTTGAACCTACGCTTCTTGAGTGCATTTGAAATCATGAATGTGAAGTGAGGATATCTATATGTCAATAAAAAAAAACTTGTAACGAAATGTTCACTTCCCGTAATGATTACAAAATTATGTATAAGAGGTATCTTTTTATATCGGTACCTGCCTACTTGACCCGCCACTCTCCTATTTATACTGTTCTTGTAAGGATCTTATTATAGGATTTATATGAATTAAAGCCGGTTTTTTGTAATAAATCTTGTAATCAAAACATTTCTCATGCTTCTTCACCTAGCCTTGTCCACAGAATCAAAATCCCCGCCCAGAAACATAAAAAATATAGATACATCTAACATTCGGCCTTTCCTGACATTAAGTTTGTCCTCAAACTTCAAGTTACATTTAGTGGTCATACTTATATCTTATTTTAACTATTAAACTACTAATTTTCTTCAAACAATTTAATAATAATATTAAACCAGTGGATACTTCAACACTCCACCGCTCTATAATAACTCCTTATGACAAATCAAATTATCAAAACATTAAACAACGGCCAGTGGACCTGTCAGCACTGCCAACCATTCACATTTTCTACCTTGATGACAAGTGGATCTATCAACATTCTTATCACCAAATCACGGTCAGTGGATCTATCAACACTGCACACCGTTCACTTTTCTTATCTTATGGCCAGTGGATCTATCAACACTCTTATCACCAAACAACGGCCAGTGGATCTGTCAACACTGCCAACCGTTCACATATTATATCCAGATAATGAGTGGATCTATCAACACTCTCATCACCAAATGACAGTCAGTGGATCTATCAACACTGCACACCGTTCACATTATCTACCGTGACGACAAGTGGATCTATCAACACTCTTATCGCCAATCTATACTTCTTATTTTAACATATAACTTAATATGAGATCATATTCTTGTACACCATATCCATATTTATAAATTTTAAGCAAATTATTATTATACCAAATAACTAAACCATTTCTTTCCAATTAAACAAACTCAATCAACACATTAGTATCTGCTCATTTCTATACTATATAATATTAGCTTACGTATATTAATTCGATCAAATTTAATATTTTAAGAAATGTTTATGTATTCCAGAAATCAGTAACTAATTGTTTATCTCAATTTTACTGTGACTAATCAATCCTCTACTCTTCGTCTATAATGTCTCAAGTTCTCAACTCAAAGAAATCAATCATTCATCACTTTCTTCATTAGATTCTGAATCACTTTTACTAACACAAGTAATCCATGGTTTTAAACGGTCTGCAGCCCAGACATTACAATAGTCTTTTTGGGTTATATTCGAGCCAGATATGCTTGAAACTTGATATCTATCATGTTCTAAAACCTTAGTGACTTTAAAGGGGCCTGTGAATTTAGGCAAAAGTTTTTTGCTCTTACCATCATTGTTAGCAATAGGTTTGAGTATCTTAACCAAGTCACCCTCTTTATAAACCTTAGCTTTAATTCTATGTTTATCATATCTTGTTTTTTGGGATATTTGATCCTTATTAATGTATTCGCTTACTTTGTCACGAATTTCTTGAACGTCTCCAAGTTGGCGAGTAGTTTTTAATACTTCAGCAAAAACATTTTCGCATTTACTAGTCATTTGTATACCGAATAGAGCCTCTGATGGTGTTTTACCTATCCCTTTATTTAGCGTATTATTTAAACCCCATTGTAGTTTTCCTAACACTGTATCCCAATACCTTTCTCCTATCTTATCAGTGTAAGCGGTTAAAGCATCTAGGATAGTTCTGTTGTATCTCTCCACCTGCCCATTTGCACGTGGAGAGGCCACCGCATTCAGAATATGATTAATTTTCGACTCGTCACAAAACCGCCCAAACTCTCTAGATGTAAAAGTACTACCTTGATCGGATATAAGTCGATTTGGGTAACCAAAAGTAGTAAACACATCCTCAAGAGCACGCACAGTCAATGTAGACTTTAGATTTCTAAGAGGTTTCAAAATACAGAATTTTGTAAACGCGTCTACCAAAACAAGCAAATAAGAGTACCCTCGAGCACTTTTGACAAACGGTCCTAAATGATCTGTGTGTGCCGTGTCAAATGGTCTATCAACCTTATGAATCGGATGTAGTAATCCTTCTTTAGGTCCACTCGGTTCCTTACTATATGCACATTCTATACAGGATTGTACATATTTTTTTACAAATCGCTTCATTCTCGGAAACCAAAAGTCTTTACTGATTTTATTCAAAGTCTTCTCTGTGCTAAAATGACCTATATCGTCATGATTTAATTTACAAAGTTGAAAGCGAGCACATTTTGGAACAACCCATTTCAGGCTGTCGCCGACCTTACGAAATAGTTTATTATCTTTGACAACATAATTTTGACTGATATCTGAATATTCTTTATTTGCTAAAATATTTTTGATGCGTTCAACTTCTTCATCTGCTAGTTGTTGACATAACAGCCAATCATCTTGTACAATTCTCATTATAGAAGGCATAGCACCAGGGACCACATCAGAATCATAAGGTTGTGGATTTCTGCTTAAGGCATCCACATGAGACATAGCTGTCCCAGGTTTATATTGTATATCGAAGTCGTATTCTTGCATTACTATCCACCAACGCGCTATTCGCGGCAGCAAATCTCGCTTTGTAAGCGTTGCCCTCAAAGCGTTACAATCAGTCACTAATGTGAATTTTACGCCTAGCAAGTACACTCGGAAACGATGAAAGGAAGCAACTACAGCCAATGTTTCAAGTTCATATGCATGGTAATTTTGTTCATCTACTGAAGTTTTTCTGCTAAAGTACGCTATTGGTTTAACTGAGCCTGAAACATTGTCCTTTTGCATTAATATTCCGCCTAATCCATGTTTACTCGCATCAGTGTGCAAAATTGTTTCATTATTTGGATCATAAAGTCCTAATAAAGGTCGCTGCATTAAAGCTGTTTTCAGTAATTCGAACGATTTCTCTTGTACAGTATTCCAGGCCCATGGGCAGTTTTTCTTGGTTAGATCCGTAAGGGGGCGTGCTATCGTAGCAAACCCCTCTATAAATTTTCTAAAATAACTAGCCAGTCCCATGAACTGCCGGATTTCATGAACGTTTTGTGGTTTTGGAAATTTTTCAACCGCCGCGATTTTCGCTTTCCCCGGCCTAATACCACTCTCACTAATTTCGTGACCAAGATATTCTAGCTCTCCTTGAAAAAAATTACACTTTTGAAGATTTAAAGTGAATCCTGCACTCTGCAATAACTTAAAAGCTTCCTCTAACCTTTCTTTTCCTTCATCAAAATCCTTTCCAGGTATTAAAATATCATCCATATAAGCGAGTGTGGTCTTGTGTCGCGAATTGCCGAGTACCTTATTAATCGTTCTCTGGAAAATTGCCGGAGAATTCACTAACCCGAACGGCATTTTTTTAAATTGGTACAAACCATCAGGAGTTACAAAAGCTGTGAGGTGTCTACAATCTTCGCGTATTGGTATTTGGTAATAACCACTTGCCATATCAAGACTCGTGTAATATTTATTCCCGCTAAGTAGATCCAATTGGTCATCGATTCTAGGCATTGGATAATGATCCTTTTTGATCTTTCGATTTAATGCCCTAAAATCGATGCACAAACGGTAACCTCCAGTTTTCTTTTTAACCAAGATTACAGGACTTGAGTACGAAGAGTTCGATTCTTCTGCAACATCATTGTCTATCAACTCTTTCACCATATCACGGACTACATTTCGCTCCATATAACTCATGCGATACGGTCTATATACAACAGGAGTATGTTCTTCTAACTCAATTGTCATTTCAGCTGCATTAGTACATCCTAATTCCGCCAAAGATTGTGCAAAACATGTTCTATACTTATTAATCAAATTTACTATTGAATCTATTTGTCCGGGTAGAAGATTAGAATTAATATTAATTTCGTCCCTATAGATTGGTGAAAGAGTAGTTGAATCTGTAATTCTATTACATAAAAATTGCTGGTTTTGGGAGTTTGGTTTAATTTTCTCACCTCGTACTAAAACTATTCCCTGTTTAAATTTTAAGGGCTTACTAGTTAAATTGCATACAGCAATTTTGCATTTACCATCACAGAGATTGTATACACCCCCTATGACTGTATAATCAATTTCATCCAGACTTCGGCAACTACTATTAACTACAAAATCACAATTACTCCTTTCATTACTTCCACACTCCACAAAGTGGAGTTTATTCACAACTGTTTCAGACGTTATCAATAAAACAAATTTATCATTGCAACTCTCATCTGTTGGAAAATTTATAAGGTCAAGAGGTAAGTCTCGTTTCAAAATCTCTAATTTGTCACTTGTTTTAATAACTAAAACTTCAGGACGTTCCGTGAAGTTTTGTCCTATGAGCAAATGTTGTGTGAGTAAGGAGGAATCTACTACATACGCATCAATCTCGGCTGTAACCTCTCCGAGAGATAGTCGTATCTGCGTTTTTGCTATCGGTGAGTACGTCCCGTTTCCAAACCCTCTTATGTTAGGTAAGTCACTTTTAGTACCCGGCAGACCATATTGTTTGACCACATCTTGTCTAATAAGCGTACAGTCACTTCCAAAATCCACATAACATTCTACCTCAATATTATTATTAATTATTCCATGTTTAAAATATTTTGAATCCGATTTGTTAATCTGTGTAAACAAAGTTTTCTTTTCCGGTAATTTATTAGTAATTGTATTATTGCTCTTGTTGTTAGAGAAACATTCTATTGTTTTGTGGCCAAAACGATTACAATTATCGCACTTAATCACTGGTTTAGGACACTTATTTGACATATGTCCCTTTTGTTTACAATTATAACAAATCATATTGTCAACACCATTACTGCGACATTGTGAAATACGATGTCCCGGTTTGTTGCATTTATAGCAGATAATGTCTACATTGGAAGTGCCTGCACGTAGTCGTTGCTGTTTAAATACATTTGGTTGAAATTCTCTGCATAAATCTTTTAAGAACTTCAATAATTCCTCAGGGTCATTAAACCGTGCCGATGTTGCACCTGCTCTAATCATCTTATCATCTATAGCATGAATGAGGCAGTCTACCGCCTTCTTGCCTCTGATATCACAAGCATTTAGCAACGTTATTTTATCATAATAGTACTCATCTACTGAATCACCTAATTTCATCCTTCGCGCTAGCATTTCCGTTAATAAAGTACCATAATTGGTTTCCGATGGAAATGCTCTTATTAAACGATCTTGCCATTCCGACCAAGACAATAAGATAGTATTTAATCCTTCATACCATTTTTTAGCATGACCGATCAATTTTGGTAAAGCAAAATGTCTCGTTTGTTGATCCGACCAATTGTAAATCTGAGCGCATTCATTAACCTTTCCTATCCAATTTTCTACTCTTTGATTTCTTTGAGTTGGGTCAAACTCCGGTATAATATTCTTGTCATATGTAATTCCCTGTGAATTTTTTCCCATTAAACTTTGTATCAACATAGAAAATTCTTGTGTATTAACAGTCATAGTTGGTAAATTACTTTTTTGTCCCTCAGTACTTATTCCTACATTATTTTGTACACTACGCTGTTCCACAGACAACACCGACGGTGAACCGATGTCCTTCCTTAAAGCTGGTGGTTCATCATACTCTTGTATAGCTGGCAACTCAATATTTCTCTGTACAGCCGATGTACTTGAATCACCCTCTGGCCGCGACTGCATGGGCATCAACTCATCTCTTCCTCGTGGGGCCATCTAAAACATGTATTTACTTGAATATCAATATAATAAACAACCATCTGGGAAGATTTTTTTTTTTTTTTTATTCATATCTTACATATTACTATATAATTCATGAATACAGTAAATAAATAACAAATATACATGTAGTAACACATTATATGTAATATATTACCTACCTATCTATTTTGCATGACTATCAATGAAGGTTACTGCCTATTTAAATCTAATGCAGTGCTATTATCATGCATGCATAAAGAAACGCTATTGGTAATTTTATAAGTACATAAAAGTTGCTTTTAGGTTAAGTATACTATTATAAAACACCAATAATGCAAACCCATTCATTTAGTAGTTGGGTATGTTCTCTAATTCATATAAGTACCTATTTTGGATTGTAACTTATGTTCAATAGTATCATTATAGGTACAAATTGGTATTGCAGTATACTTCTACCCACCCCTTCAAACAACAGTAGTGACAGTGTTTTATTGTATAATAAGACAAACGAAATTGTTAATAAGATACCTACCAGACTGGTCTGAAACTGAATCTGAATGAAGCAAGTATTGTTTGTATAGGTGAGTATCACATAACCAAAACTTTAGTGTTTGGAATAATATCTATTTTGATTTTCAAACTTATGTAGGTAACAACACACTTATTATATTACTCAATAACTTAATATAGGTCCATTTTTGATAATTATTGTGGACAATACCTACATTAAATTTGTTCTGAAATACTAAGAACCTATATATATTACCAATTTGTTTATACAAAATTGATAACTTACTTATGTGTGCTAGTTTTTTTTTTTTTAAGTAAATGACCTTACTCATAATATTAAGTAAATTGATAGTATGTAAGTACAATTACAATTTTATATCCAATCACCAGAGATAACTGTCACCTGCTGACACTAACATGTTTAAAAGTACTCTTTATGAAATAGATAATAATTGTACTATTCAAATGATAAAAGAAAGTAAACTCAATCAAAAAGACAAGCTCACAACCTTTAATTACTACATCATTGCAGTTGTTACTTGATAGCCTTAGAATCCAGTTTTAAAAGGAAAATAAACAAACAATTAATAAATAAGAGAATATATCAATCGGCCAATGCCCTGAGGCCTGCAACGCATATAGAATAGATGCATTCAACACCAATCTGACTGTGACCATATAACCATATAGAACATGCAACATAATTCAATTAGATAGGTATGTTTATCAACTTAGATGTTTATCAACTTACTACCAAGGATCACCTTAAGATAATATGTTATCAGTAGGTCATAGTACTTACACATACTTACACATATCATAGTACTTACACTTTTAGATGCGAGCAGAGGAAAAAAAAAAAGATTATTATAACGAAATTACTCGCCTGATTTGACCCATCAGAGTTCTTTCTCAAACCTGTACGACGTCCATGACTTCTCGCTTTCGAAACCTGTCTTTTATGACTGCGTTTGCACTTTGAGCGCGAACGCCGCTCCTGCTCCACATTTCCCCTGTTACGTCGCCTCGACCCAGAACGTTTTCCAGGATCTGAAGAACTTGCATCCGAGCTACTACTACGGTGTCGACGTTTGCGAGAACGTGACCTCTTCTCATTTCTGTCGCTTTTCCCCATTTTCCTTGTGGGTGCACTAGGTTTACTGTTATCCCTCTTCTGATATAGGATTTATATGAATTAAAGCCGGTTTTTTGTAATAAATCTTGTAATCAAAACATTTCTCATGCTTCTTCACCTAGCCTTGTCCACAGAATCAAAATCCCCGCCCAGAAACATAAAAAATATAGATACATCTAACATTATGGGGTGTAAGGTCCATGTCTGCGAACACTATTAACTCATAATTAAATGGAAATTGCTATCGTCCTTGTCACTTTTGATGGTTTTCCCATAGGTACGTACTAAAAACTGTTACTGTGTTGTAAGTACATTGTGTGCAAGTAAAGACTTATACAAAGCATTTCGACACGATGTGCGTCAACCATTGACGTGCACGTCGTAATACTTGCTCTAGCTTTGAAGTCGATTTGAAAGCTCGCGAGCGAATTTCTTTGTGTGTACATAAGTCCTCGGCTGTACAAATGTGCGGCCCCGAGCCGCGGCGGCGGCCCCTCCCGGCGGTCGATACGTCGCGACGCGACGCCGCGGCGACTCGCTGCGATCGCACACGAATCGTAGCTTTACGACTATACTTTATGTCTTATGTACGGCAAAATATTATGTATGTACGCTACGTTATTTGCTGAACGAAATTGGGTTTTGGCATTTACTATTAGACTCTAGAATTTTTTAGACGGCTATGCTCTGCACACTTGTGAGCAAATGGTAATACCAACTCAGGGGTGGCCGGGTAAGGTTATTTAGTAGAGCCTCTTGTGCTGGTATTTGCCGAGTGGCAGGTCAGCTGCCCCTAATTTCTGGCTACTCCAGGCCTTGGTATACCTAGTTAGTGTTATGAGAAGTCCCTCCCTCATAACTAAATTATCAATATTTAACAATAGTTTTAAATAACAATATATTTTGTTCCAGTGATAGTGAACCCAAAAGCACCACCTGGCAGTAAAGATGGCGCAAAAAGCTTCAACTTCGACTTCTCATACTGGTCACATAACGTAAGTATATAGTATATGTAACTACCGACCTTGTTTGTTATCTCAAAAAAGATACAACTTCCTTCCGTTTGGCAAACATATTTTTCTTTTTCTACATGACAAGTAAAAATTTTAAAAAATAATCTACTCCATACTAATTGTCTTAGAGCTGCACAGGAATGACCTATCAAGATTGATTTCAGATAGTTTCTACTAGGTATATGGTTGAATAAAGAGGCATGCACAGAGTGCATAAGGTACCTATAATGCACAGATAAATTATCCCCAGAATTTATAGGCGTTCTATAACTTTTTCGTACGTCATATAGTACTGCGCAAAGCAAAACTCTTGTGCCCAGTAATACATGACGTTGGATAAAGTTATAGAACTTATATAAATGTTGGGCTAATCCTATAATCAATAATAAACAAGTATATTGCCACCCTGTGACTCGTGTTTTCTAGCCCCCTCCCCCCTGCTGAGTTGGTAGGGGAGATGCCACTCTTATTGGAAGTGATTTCAGTCTGATAGGTTTTTGTTATGCATTAATGATTGTGTAGCAATGTTGTGTTTTAAACCTGTTCGTACAGTGTACACGAACGGTATAATGTTTGATTGGGCGGGTTATAAATATGGGTGTCTAATTAAACGGTCCCAAATTACATATGATATATGAGATTTATTCTTTGGCTCTAAATCAAAATCAAAATATTTATAGCACCAAATATCGGATCAATATCGTGTATAATAGCAGGTTGATGGCGGTAACAAGATTTCCCGCGCATTCGTCGTACCTATCGCGTGCTTTTGGACCGCCATATTGGATTGGGCCTCATCGCAATAATCGGATTAGTGGTCTATGGGCTCTATGGTTTCGAGGTTACGCAACTTATTGGTACAATCTTATAATGGACCAGAAACAATGTATGTACCTAAGCCGTAAGTTGTTGGATAACTTCTGATCCTGGGTAAATAAGTTCTCCTTCCATTTCATTACGTAAGAACGATTAATAAACGACAGCAGCGCCCTCGATACAATAATCGACTAAAATGCCTCTACTAATTTAATGTGAGTAGAATAAATCGTTGAATGATTTCGATTGGAATAACCAATACAACTTTATATCCTTAAAGTAATCCACCCTACCACACTATTAATCATGGGGCCATAAAATTACGTTTGAAAATATCTGCTCCACACGGAATATTTATTTGAATATGATGAATGAAAACGGTCCTAACCGCGCATGCGACCGCATTACAATCGCTCTGGTAATTAATATCGGACGTTTTGCGAGCCACACGTCGATTGCTTTGTGCGGTTTCAAATTGCACGATGGCAGAATACAAGGATGAGCTAAAAAGGCAATGTCCATCCATTGTTTTAAACCGCAGTATTTTGGAAGCCGCAACTCAGGGCCCCAAGTCTGCTAACACAATCGATTCATAATCGAACAGCGACCGCGTTGTAACTGTCACTTTAGACAGATATTGTATGGGATAACTGTCAAAAGTGACAGTTGCTATTCGGTTGCTGTTCGATTATGAATCGATTGTGTTAGCAGACTTCAGGTGATTCAGAAAGGCTGTACTGACCATTAAACCTGCGCTTCTTTATCATTATGAGAAGTTAGAATTTCAATTTGTCGAACCTAAAAATTTGGGTTCCTAACAAAATGACAATTGTTATTTTTAAGAGCCATATCGACGTTCTGGCTTCACATATTATGGATTAAAATGCGTTAAAGAGGCCCAGATTTATAGGGTGGTATAGCCTATCTGAATCATTATGTATCTGAATCATCTATACTAATATTATAAATGTGAAAGTTTGGATGGATGGATGGATGTTTGTTACTCTTTCACGCCAGAACGGCTGAACGGATCTGCATGAAATTTGGCACAGAGATAGATTATAGTCTGGAATAGCATATAGGCCACTTTTTATCCCGGTAAAATGCATGGTTCCCGTGGGATAGATTTGTTTAAATTTTTCATAGAATACCAATAAATTCCTTTTCTCATACATTTGATTCTGAGGCGGTACGAAGTTCGCCGGGACCGCTAGTTATGTATAAAGGTATCTTTTTATACTGGTATCTGGTATCCTGTTATACGGACCTTACTACTCCTGTTGTATAGATAGATTTGACCTTTGCTGTTTAGTAATAGCGTACATACAAAATTATTCATCAATTCCTTTTGTCGGCAGCCAAATGACGCTCAGTTCTCTTCACAAATCATGGTGTACAAGGACATCGGCGAGGAGATGTTGCAACACGCGTTCGACGGTAAATAAACACATCCTACTTCCTACTTAACCCTTAGTAGCCTGATTAACGAAAGTGATTTATTTTTAATATTACTGTGTTTAATGTTACTGTGTTTAATAATAATGACATTTGATTTTTTTTTTAATTTCGTTGGAAAGAATATTATACAACAGTAAAATACGTACAGCCAACCTATAAAAAAAACTAATAGTAATGTGAACATTCGGTTTAAAAGATTGGTATCAAAATTGAAACTCTAGGCTATTAAGGGTTAATATTATAAATGTGAAAGATCTGGATGGATAGATGTTTGTTACTCAATCACGCCAGAACGGCTGAACGGATCTGGATGAAATATGGCACAGATATAGATTATAGTATGGAATAGCACATAATATACTTTTTATCCTGGTAAAATGTATGACTCCCGTGGGATGGATTTTTTTATTTTTTCTTAGAGCAAAAGATCAAAATGTTTTTTTTACATAGGTAGTGGTAGTTTAGGGGTCAGAAAATGACATAGGTTAATTTTTACCCCGGAAAAAGCACGGTTCCTATGGGATAGCATACAGGAACCGTGCATTTGCAAAAGGACATAGAGGAAAGGACATCCTTTTTAATCGCGGGTAACACCGCGGGGCGCAGCTAGTAGTTGATAAAATAAACACAGAGGCTAGTGTCATTGAACTCTCACTCGCAAATAAAAAAAAACTTTAAAATACTGTTAGCTTTATTCGTACGTTTAAAAAAAGTTCCATATCCTCTGTTGCAGGCTACAATATATGCATATTCGCGTACGGGCAGACGGGCGCGGGCAAGTCCTACACGATGATGGGGCGCGGCGAGGACAGCCAGGAAGGCATCATCCCGCAGATCTGCAAGGATCTGTTCAGACGCATCAAGCAGACCACGTCAGACGACTTGAAATATTCCGTAAGTACCTACAGACTCCGTGGCTTTAGCACTTCTACCTGCCTCTTAACAAATAAATATCGCCAGACGAACACACCAACTATACGGTCCAACACTAAGCAACGCTTGTATTATGGTTACCTTACAGTGGACTGATATTTAGTTGTATAGATATTATGCATCCATGATTTGGGTACAAACTTTCGTGCTCATCACACAAAATTTGTCCCTACCAAGATTCGAACCTGGGACCCTCGGCACGGAAAGCAGGGACCCTAGCACCGACCACCCACCCACTGAGCTAATCGGCCCGTCAACAAATAGCCTGAATGTTTTTTACCGACATTCCTGAATGTATTCCTATACAATTTATGGATGGCCCCTTATACGTTTTTGTTCCTGTCTAGGTGGAAGTCTCGTACATGGAAATATACTGTGAGCGTGTTCGCGACCTGCTGAACCCCAAGAACAAGGGGAATCTGAGGGTCCGCGAGCACCCCGCGCTCGGCCCTTACGTGGAGGACCTCAGCAAGCTGGCTGTCACCTCCTATTATGACATTAACGACCTTATTGACGAGGGCAACAAGGCTAGGTGAGTATTTTATATTTAGAACTATGTTGTAGCATAAATACTAGTTGCAGTTGGAAATGAACGCAGCATCCTTCTTCTGAAACGTGACGATGCGTTACAGGGGCGGGAGGGGGGGTTTGAACTACGCGTTACGTAACATTGTTTTAACCCTTCATAACGGTCGGTCGCGGAGAGACTACGTTTTACTATGGGGGGAGGGGGGGGGTAAAGAAGAGGCGCGTTACATGAGAGGGAGGGGGGATCAAAATTCTCCAAAAATTGCGTTACGTAATACTTGAACGCTTCCTTTACCAACTGCAGCAACTGCACGAAGGATTGTTCGTATATTGACTGATGTGTATCATGACTGTCTATTAGGACTGTGGCGGCCACGAACATGAACGAGACGTCGTCCCGATCCCACGCTGTGTTCACGATATTCTTCACACAGCAACGACACGACCAGGCTACCAACCTCATGTCCGAGAAGGTAAGCCAATAACATTTGAAAAAAAAAAAACAACTTATGAACTTTTACGTGTTGTCTCGGGCTCTAGTACATACACACACTCACTGGCCATGTATTATACTATAAGCGACTTGGCTATTCAGGATGATTCGGATGGGGTCAATTAAAAAAAACTAATTGTTCACAATATTGAAATAAGATGCATTTATTTTATGTTTTAAAGTTGCCGATGTTTCGGCTGCTTTACGACAACCATGTTCTAGGGATCACAATTGTCTTTAATATCTACCCATCGAACAAAATGCGCTAAAGAAACCCAGGTTCAAGGCTTAGGCCCTTTCTGAATCATCCTATGCATACATTAAAGCCCATTATCACTATATAATCTTTAAATCCGCATAAAATAATATGCCCCCCCATTCCAGGTTTCCAAAATCTCGCTAGTGGACTTGGCGGGGTCCGAGCGAGCGGACTCAACGGGCGCCAAAGGCACCCGCCTCAAAGAGGGCGCGAACATCAACAAGTCGCTCACAACGCTCGGCAAAGTCATCTCAGCTCTTGCTGAAATCGTTAGTATACCTCTATTCTCCCCCCAAACTTATCGAAGCGAAAACGGACCAAACCGGACAATAAAATCTTTATGTCACGGAGATAAGTTTAAGACCCCACCCGTGCATCGTAGCGCATTGAAAATGATGACTTGAAATGTTTCCGCGTGCAATCAATATCGCACAAGAGAGTGCTCGCGTGCTTAGATTGAAGCGCTGAATAACCAATTGTCATTTGCAATTGGGAATGTTGAAAGCCCAGGGTCAGCGGTGGGTCCAGATCTATTAATTATTTGCAACAATTTAATAGTTTTTAATAAAATATGTTATCGTTCAAATCAGAGATAAAATCAAAAATCAACTTAGAATATCATAGACTACCTGGGATCTGACTAAAAGTGTTTACCTAATCATTTTCGTATATTTTTAATAAAAAAAAATATTGATCACTTTGCCACACGGTATCGGTATAAGGTCAAGTGTCATACGTCTAAATATCAAAGTCTTGGCTCGAATAAAGACTGAGAGATAGGCTGATGGACTCTTAAACGACATCACGTTATCTACCTTGGTGACTCTTATGCCCTTGACAGAAAGGCCTTTTTGTCCGGCGTGAGCCGTTTTCACGTCGTTCAATTTGGGGTGGCCCTTACCCGATCGCGGCCTAGCCGAGGAGGGATGCGACTTGTGTATGCTAGATTTGTGTGGTTGGTAGTTGCATGAAAGATGTTTACGGAATGTGTGTTACATTCGGCACTACACTCTAGTCGAGAATATTCGAGAATGACGAACGAGAATGATATGTTCTTGTAACTTTCTACATGGTGATGACGTCATAGACACGTTATTTTGTTAACGCATGTTTGCCCCCAGTGCGTTACTTATATGGTACGTACCCATACTACAAGCGTTGTAAGCAACGCTTGTACTATTGCAACGCCCAAACTAAGGTGTTTGACCATACGTTTGGTGTGTTCCTCTGGGGGTATTTTAATGTACTGAATATGTATGTAAATTGAATGAAAATAAATAGCTAGTTTGTATGGCACGGTCGCGACCATTAATATAGGACCCATTTCTTTAATATTTTTAATTACACTTATAACGCAATAAGGTCGTATATCTTTATATCGTCATATCTGAGTGTTGTTCCTAGTGACGTCAGACAAAATAGTAGCTCTTATGGTACATGTTTGCTGTACGATATTCAACCTTAAATGTGTCCCAAATTGAAGTCCGCGACTGTACCTAATTACGTAATTTATTTATTAAGTAAATGTAAATATTGAATGCTAGACTATAATATATTTTTCATGTAGCATTGTGATTCACGTTTATCTGATTTGTTTTTCTGCACCTTTTCCTTCGGAAATATGTGTAGTCGGTAAGTGTACATGGTGTTTTTTTTACTACTACTTGTGCATTAATTAAAAACCAGAGATGTGTCCGTTTTTATTTAATGAGAATCTGGTGAATTCCCGGGATGAAAAGTACCCTATATGTTGACCCGGATAATAAACTATCATAATTTCAAGTTTCATCAAAATCCAGTTATGCACGAATAACACAAAGACAAACAGAAAAAAGCTATATTCGGCTTCTGCAATTAAAAATTATGTAATTTTTCTTTTCAAAAAAATTCAAAGACAAAAACCTCCTTCGTGGATGGATTAAAAATACGACAACAGCCCTATCTTATTCGTGTGTATGTACTGTAGGCATCCAAAAGCAAGAAGTCCAAGAAGGCGGACTTCATTCCGTACCGCGACTCGGTGCTCACGTGGTTGCTCCGCGAGAACCTCGGCGGCAACTCCAAGACGGCAATGATTGCCGCCATCTCGCCCGCCGACATCAACTTTGACGAAACACTCAGCACGCTCAGGTAAGTCCAATATGTAGGTAAACCACATCCCAAGAGCAAAAAGGTTTTAATATGAAAGAGAAGAAAGTTGCACCTGTCAACTTTCTTGACACCTCTTTTTGACATCTTATTTTTTTTTTAATTTGGCATCACCATAGGTATTCTGCCAGTGTCAAGTAATATAAATTATTTCTATTTTTGAGCATATGCGCAGCCCAAAGGCTAGGCCAAGTAAAATACCCCCCTATCCCTCAATCAGTAAAGTGATGGATACTTTACTGAAAGATTTTTCATGGATTTTTCGTGAGAAACTGAAAAGCCATGTTTCGTCACTCTGTTTCAATTACCTACACTTGTGCACTTTACCGAACTCATAATGGTTTATATTCCACTTATATCACTCACTATAAATAGCAGGAGCACAAGTTTTAGAAATTAAAACATAACTGACACCATCACTTTTCAGTTTCCCGCCAAAAAGCCGACATCTTATTTTTACACTCCTTATATTTTACATCCAAATATATCTCTTTTACTATATTCAATCCTGGTCTTCTTTGCCCATAACCCGTCACAATAACCTATTTCTAACTTCACCAATGATGCCTCAAGTATTTTTTCGGCTTTTGAGTCACGAAATATCAGGTCGATTGCAATGAAAGCTATCTAGGCAGCAGCTGTGAGAATTAATATACAGGGTGTGGTAATGAAAAGTTTAGGTAAATGTTACACTTAATGCCTATAATAAAATTATCAAAATGTATATATGCCTTTCACATATTAGGGACGAGCGCGCTCTAGTTTTGGACTTGGCATTGCAGTTTTGGGACTAAATTTGTAATTCCGTTATTTGTTTTTAATCACATTGAAATAAACTTTGATTATGATTTTATGTTGAAATCGATTAAAAAATGCTGAACAAAATGGGTAAAAAAATGCCAGCTGGGCCAGAATCATGAGCTGAATCTATGGTGTCAGTTTTCGTTACGAAGCTACCTACCTAAGCAAATATGCTACATCGTAGATCTCATCGTCACTTACCATCAGGTGAGATCGAGATCAAATACTTGCCTATAATGTAATAAAAAATAAAAAAACGAAGCCACGTACACGCTGTATATAGAATAACAATTGTGTTGGAATAACTACTGCAATGTAGGGACGTGGAAAAAATTCTTTGGACTCTACTTTTTTTTTTTCGATTCGTTGTGAGTCCCGGGAAGATAAGCCCGACCCTCCTTGACTCGGGAACGATATGTCACTTTCAGCACCTTCGTTGGACACATTGTCCGGGAATAAATTATCGCTCTTTATCCCCCCCTCGCATTAAGGGGAGGCCCGTGCCCAACAGTAGGACATTAAATAAAAAACTTTTTAACAAAATAAAAACCGTCTTCAAAAAACTAAAAAGCCAAAAATAATCTAATCTAGAAATCTACCTTGTTTAACTAAAACTAATATTAAACTAATCTGAAGTCGGTGCCAAAAAAACTACTGAGTCGAGTATTGCCGGTCTGCGCCAAAGATTATACCTACAAATTGGTCCGCGCTCTCGTTACTGGAGTATGCTTTTGCTATTCTTCGTCGGTTGTTTATTTGGCACCGACTTCAGATTAGTTTAATATTAGTTTTAGTTAAACAAGGTAGATTTCTAGATTAGATTATTTTTGGCTTTTTAGTTTTTTGAAGACGGTTTTTATTTTGTTAAAAAGTTTTTTATTTTACACTTTTTAGTGGATATATTTACTATTCTTTGTCACTAAAAAGATTTTTATATCAATAATTTTACTGGATAATAGGTATACCAAATACAACATCATCGCGAGATAAATATAGATTCAAAGAAATCAAGATATAAAACAAAAACCATTGAATCAATCTCGCTGAATTTTGAAAGGGTATACCTAATTCTGTAAAAAAAAGAATAATCCAAATCGGAACATCCACGAAAAAGATGTATTTATAGCCAAAGTGCATCCCATAACAATTTCAATAAGCCCAAACACGGCTTGGATACATTGATTTATAACAATGTTCCGGTTCCTCCTGGGTTTATCATCAGATCAGTTCGATGGTACCATATTCATCAGAACCATTTCTTTAAATTTGCTTTGTCATAGTCGCTTAACGATCATAATCGAGATTATCTTGGCGCAACCCGTGAAATACGTATCACTGACAAGTTCCGGTGGCCATTTGTGGTCTTCTTCATCACTTTCACTTCAACAAATGATACTTTCTGAATGCAAATGCTTGGCTTCTTGATGAAAATACCAAAATTGCTATAGGTTTGCCTATAAAATTTGAGGAGTCCTCTCAATTCCTCATGGATCCCATCATCAGAACAATTTTTTGAAAAAAATGGGACCAATCTGTAAGCATATCCTTTCATATAAAAAAATAATTTTCCAAATCGGTCCATAAATGACGGAGATCTGAGGTAACAAACATAAAAAAAAAAAAAAAAAAAAAAAAAAAAAAATACAACCGAATTGAGAACCTCCTCCTTTTTTTTGAAGTCGGTTAAAAAGGGCTGGAATTATTATTATTATTATATTATATTATTAAATTATCGCTCTGTTATTTCCATAATACCTGTACCTCTGATTTTAACAGACTTGATTCCGAACCTACCACTAAACCTACAAAAGTTAACTACTACAAAATAATAACCTATTTTCCATCCAACAGATACGCAGACCGAGCCAAACAGATCGTATGCAAAGCTGTGGTCAACGAGGACGCCAACGCGAAGCTCATTCGCGAGCTCAAGGAAGAAATCCTCAAGCTTCGCGAGCTGCTCAAGGCCGAAGGCATCGATGTGGCAGAAGGTGAGCCCCAGATGTTTTGAGCATACGTGGCCATAGCGATATAGTGTGAGTCGGCAGGTAAACTGATGGAAAATTTTCTTCTTCTTCTTTCTTTACGAAATGAGATGCGATGAAATGAAATGGCTATGAATATGGCCTCACCCACAACTTAGCGGGTATTTTGCCAATGTCAAGTAATTAATAGGAATAACTCATTGAATAATTACACATTATAAATAAAATAATGGATGTGACATGATGATATGAAAAATCGGAAAATATGTTGGTTTTTTTTACATATATTTTTTCATTTGGCATCGACTATGTTTTGCCAGTCTTAAATAAATAGATTAAATTTGGATTTGCTACACTCATGCAATAGTTATTCATAAATTTCCCGCCCATAATTATAGATTATGTTGGTTCGGATCAAATACTTTAATGTAATAAAAAAAAAATATGACATAAGCAGATTTTTTTTCCGTAATGGCTTTGCACTTGGTGCATTCTGCCAGTCGAGTCAGTTTACAATTTTACATAATGATCTATTTATCAACAACTTTTTAACAATTGTTATACTTCAGGCGTATTTCTGGCCAAAGTTAAAACGAAATTGGAACATAACTTAAGTGGCATATAGTTGCAATTACATCGATTACGTCAGTTTATCTACCGATTAGGTTAAGTGCTTATTCTAGGCCTCATTGTTATGTAAGGTTGTTTAGTCGTCATGTGATCGGATAGAGCGTTTTGTATGACAGTTTGTTAGCGAACAAACCACGCAGTAACGCCACAAATAGAACTACAGTTTATCGACTAGTATTTTCTTGATACTAAAACTTGATTCTGTTTCAAAAACCACACGAACTAGGACCCGATGGTAGAGTCGTTTACGAAAAGAAAGAACCACCTACCAGTAAGTAACGAACAAGAGGCTTGCGCATTTTTGCATCTGTACACCCCACCTGTACGCTTCGCCTCCATTTTGAATCAGGGCTGCCAGACATTAATAAATAAATCAAACATTCACTCAATTTCTGGCAACCCGTTGACACAAAAAAAATAAGCAATTTATGTTGCACCCTTGTCCAAAGCTTGTGGCGTTTGTAGGTTTACAATAAATATATTATTCACTACACGAATATTTTCAAATACCTAGTATCTATATGATTATAATATGGTGTGGTCACACCATAAGTATATATGACTGCGCTTTTATATATATGGTGTTGGTTTTAAAGGACAATATATAAAGAATATTGTATGTATGTAGTTACTATTTGATGTGCTCCCATATATTACTGAGTATTTATTCACGTCGCGTCAAATATTAGTACCTATATATTCATAAAAATACTAAGTTTGCCACCATTTTGTAAACAAACTGACTTTGAATTGAGATCTATTTGAAATTATTTTACAAGTTGGACTTTTAGCGTAGCGATTTGTACAAACAATTTGTGAAGACGGTCATATATATAAGCTCAATTCAATTTCAGTTCTTAATGGGCGAGTTCCCTCTCACGGCCACTCGGCGGCAATCAGACAGTATTGGCAACATTGTGTCAAAATTTGAAAGTCGAACCAATGGCAGGTGGCTCGCTAACGGCCATTAATGTCAATATTGTTTTGCTCGGACAAAGCTTTCCAGCTTCGAAGCCTTGCATGTTTTTCATTTACTGTGTCTGTATAGAATACATATATTGTCATACTACATAATTATTTTGTAATCAGAAGGCATCTGAATATATATCAAAACTACAAATTAACAAAAAAAATAAGGTATATTCTCAATGGATCGGGGCACTACTACACTTCGCATTTATTAGCACTACAAGATTTTTAAGCAAAAATGTGCCTTAATACTACTAGGGATCTGAAATTAAGTATATATTGATAGATATAGTAGGCTTATATGCTATCGATGAACGAATGCATCCTAAGCCTAATTAATCCTCCTAAAATTTGAGAGAAATCATGCTTACCTATAGATACTCCGACCAAACCCCAAGAATCACCTTACTCTCAAATAGTAGCCAGGAAAATTTCGAGGCACTTTGTCTTGCAAAATACTCAATTTAGGGCCCGACTTGTCTACATTTTCTGGCATATCAATGACGTTATGTTTGAATGGTACAGGTGAAGAGAACACATCCCCGCAACGCAAGAAGAGCGAGACAGAAGCGCTATCGCCGAAGCTGTCCCGAGGCTCCACGACTATTGCCGAGGAGGCTGTCGATCAACTTCAGGCTTCGGAGAAACTCATTGCTGGTAAGAAAAATAATGCCTTCGACCATTGGGCTCCATAGACAGAGAATCATGAATGGTTCCTTTCCTATATAGAATCTTGTTTGTTACTTTTTGTTTTGAAAGTGTTGTAAAAAATACTGAATAGATATGAAATAGGTATTTTATTATTAAAATAGGGCGTAACAATAATAATTTAAAATATTTCTGGAGATTAATCGGTAGGTTATACAGATTGCATTCCCAAAAAAAGTCTAATTATTAGAAATAAAAAAAACAAAATACGACCTCATACTAAGTGCATTATGAATAGTTGCAAGTCACTTTCTTTTTGAGAAAATTGAACATTTTCTACACATACATTTATTATATGCATAAACCTCTTAAAATATTTTACAATATTTTAGTTAAAACCATATAAATACGTTATTTTCCTTCCCATTGCCAATAGCAAAGCATATATTTAGAACTGTTTTTATTACGTTTGAGGTAACTAACACGCATTTTTTTCTCTCAACATATAAAATCGTGATGTTAATAAATAAGGACACAAATGGTTATATTCAGAACTAAACGAGACGTGGGAGGAGAAGCTCAAGCGCACCGAACAGATCCGCGTGCAACGCGAGGCTGTGTTCGCGGAGATGGGTCTCGCCGTGAAGGAGGGCATCACCGTCGGCATCTACTCGCCCAAGAAGACGCCGCATCTCGTCAACCTGAACGAAGACCCCAACTTGTCGGAGTGTCTCATTTATTACATCAAGGATGGTAAGTTCAATAAATCGTACAATGGTTTGTTTTTTCTTTACGAAATGAGATGCGATGAAATAAAATGGATATGAATATGGCCTCACCCACAACTTAGCGGGTATTTTGCCAGTGTCAAGTAATTAATAACAATAACACATTCAATAAATACAAATTATAAATAAAATAATGGATGTGACATGATGGTATGAAAATGGCGTCCTCCGAAGGTAAGTTCAATAAATCGTACAATGGTTTAATTCTCTTCCATCTTTATGACAGGTGTGGTTACGCTAATAATTTTTTTTTATCTATGGTTTTAATCCTGAGAGACGTCATTTGATTTCAATACCGACCCGACCGGATATTGTATGGGATATCTGTCAAAAGTGACAGTTACTATACGGTTGCTGTTTTATTAATGAATCGATTGTGTTAGCAGACTTATAATAATTCCAGACCTTTTTTTATGTCCCACTGCTAGGCACGGGCCTCCCCTCAATGCGAGGGCGATTAGGCCATAGTCCACCACGCTGGCCCAGTGAGAGTTGGCGGACTTCACACATCTTTCGAGGGGTTCTCTCACACATGCAGGTTTCCTCACGATGTTTTCCTTCACCAAGTGATAATCATGGTTCAAAATCAGATTCGCACATGAAATCGCAGAGGTGCGAGCCGGGGTTTGAACTTGCAATCCTCGTTACTGATGCAAGCGTTCAACCAACATGGCTATCACTGCTTCGTTAGCAGACTGGTACTGGTGGTGGGCCCTGGAAGGCTGGTAATGTCATGTCATTTTCCCCTGTCAGGTGTGACCCGCGTCGGAACCGCCGAGGCCAATGTTCCCCAAGACATCCAACTGTCTGGCTCTCACATCTTCAGCGAGCACTGCATCTTCGAGAACACTGATGACGTCATCCTTCTCATACCGCATCGTAAAGCACTCATCTACGTGAATGGACGCGAGGTAAGATAACTGCTATAAAGATGAGATTCCTTAGATCCTGATTTATTTCTTCAATGACCTAAATTGACAGCCTGATTTGCTCAGTAGGAAGTAGGGGGTGGTGGGTGGTGAAGGTGATTTCTGTGCCGAGGATCCCGGGTTCGTTAGTGGGATCCCTGCTTTCTGAGCCTTGGGTCCTGGCTTTGAATCCTGGTAGCGACAATTTTTTTGTGTGATGAGCATGGTTGTTTAATATATATATATATATATATAAGTATTATATACTGAGTTTGCCTCCAGTCCATTGTACGGCACCCATATGTTGCTTAGTGTGGGACCGTATAGTTGGCGTGTTCGTCTGGCGATATTATTATTTTCTTCTCCATGTAATGTCTCGACGTTGTCTCCAGATAACCGAGCCGATAATCCTGAAAACCGGGTCCCGGGTGATCCTGGGCAAGAACCACGTGTTCCGCTTCACGCACCCCGGCCAGCCGCGCGAGGACCCCGCTCCCAAGGAGGTATCCAGCACGCCTGGCGAAGAACCTGAAGGTAACAACCAAGGTTGTTATCAATTTAACACTATTTTTATCGCTTATGTTACTAACACTCGTATAAATAGATCAGATGTTGAACTTATACAGCGTGATTCAGAAAGCGTCTATTATCATTTGTACCTGCGCTTGTTACACGACACAAAATGACTAGTGATTTTTTTCTTTGCATATTTTTTTTATAATTGGCCTATCGAAATTGCGACTTTACAGAATCATCCGTTAGATAAAATACGATGATAGCGTAAGCGGTTTTCAATCTTATAGACATAAATCCAAGAGCTAATATGATATAAATTATTTACATAAAAATCATTCTTTTGTTCTAAGTGGCTCGGCTTCGTAACGGCTGAGTATCAAATGTATACAAGAAAATGAATCACCTATCTTTATTATTATTTTAGTGAAGTTTTTCAATGTTTTAATAGTTATTCTGCTATTCGAGGCAATAAAATCGTAAAATAAAATTTCATAACAATCGGCCCACGCGTTCTCGAGTTACAAATGGTGTAACTAACACGACTTTGTAATTTGCCACAGACACGTCATCTAACGGCGAACAAACAACAGAAACGGTCGACTGGGACTTCGCTCAATGCGAGTTGCTTGAGAAACAGGGCATTGACCTCAAGGCGGAGATGCAGAAGCGGCTGATGACGTTGGAGGAGCAGTTCCGCAGGGAGAAGGAACATGCCGACCAGCAGTTCGAGGAGCAACGAAAGGTAAACATAATTATGGACTCTATTATAATCGTTATAGGGATGATTTTATAGCAAGCATTGATAGCCTAGTGTAATTTTATAGCCAAGTTGGTAGAATGCCTTGGCAACGAGAGTCGCAGGTTCAAACCCCGGATCGAACTTCCGCGGTGTTTACATTTTATGTGCGATTGCATTAATAGCTCTTGGGCCAATTCCTGGACGACCCTCGGTCAGAATCGGAATATTTTTTTCTCATGTAAGCCTATACAGTACTTATGAATGGTGGAAAATTACACAAAATTCTAAGCTACGACTTTACCGCCCGTTCGAAATGCCTATGGTTCTCCATAACATGATCTTATACATTATAGAGTAGTCCATTGTTCCCATGGATATGCAGACTTAAGTAGCTGGTTAAAAAAGCACCAACCCTATAAGTATATAATTAAACACATTCACAAATTACTTTTGTGAATAAAGTTTCAGCAATCCTGCCTACGTTTAATCATATTAGTATCGAGGAGAAATATTCGTAGGAAGGAATAAATAAATATTTGGAAAGTTATATCCATATTTAAAAGGTCATGTTAATATGGATTTCTCATATTTACGCGAATATTGCACATTGAAATAAAACTATTTTTAAGGATTCTATCGCGTTTTTTTTTGTCATATCATGGTTGCTGTAAAGCAGCCGAAACGTCGGGAACGTAAAAACAAAAAAAATAAACGCGATAGAATCCTTAAAAATAGTTTTATTTCAAGGTCATGTCAATGATATGCTTGTGTATGGTGTGCAGAACTACGAGGCCCGCATCGACGCGCTGCAGCGTCAGGTCGAGGAGCAGAGCGTCACCATGTCCATGTACAGCTCCTACACGCCCGAAGACTTCCACAACGACGAGGACATATTCGGTAAGTACCTGGTCTTAGCGCTACGCCAGCTTGGTGGCACAAGGCCGAATCCCCCCCTCAAACCCATTTAAGGTCAATATAATGTTGATGATTTGATATTGTTATGCTATTTTTTTACGTGTACGGGTTAATTTACAGGGTACATTTACATTTTGGGGCCACATTTTGAATAACCAATCAGCCACAGGACTGTCTATGTTTAATGTTTGATCCACCGTGTGA
Source organism: Pheosia tremula (assembly GCA_905333125.1). Classification (NCBI taxonomy): domain Eukaryota; kingdom Metazoa; phylum Arthropoda; class Insecta; order Lepidoptera; family Notodontidae; genus Pheosia; species Pheosia tremula. The sequence continues at coordinate 7,481,237 of HG995411.1, forward strand.
TGGCACATCATAATATTAATTATTTTAATAAACTGACTCTCCAATGTAAGAAAATATAAGAATTGGTCAGACCGCTGGTCGCCGGCTAGGTTGACGAAACACATCTTGTGCCCACAGGTGCGTTTTCGCACCTAGCAGTCGACCGTCGTCATCCCCACCATTTATCATTTCGCTAAAAAAGGGGGCGTTCTAGTAACTTGGCTATATATCACTGTTTATGCGCAGTGAACCCGCTGTTCGAGACGGAGTGCTGGTCGGCGCGCGAGGTGGGGCTCGCGGCGTGGGCCTTCCGCAAGTGGAAGTACCATCAGTTCACCTCCCTGCGCGACGACCTGTGGGGCAACGCCATCTTCCTCAAGGTACCGAATATATGTATGAGATACACTCGGGTGCACTGGATCTGGGTCACCAACTTAACATGTATTTAAGAATTCCTGTACATCCGTAGCTGATGTCACTTACACAACTATTCATATGATAATTATGTTATTACCATTCTAATAAAGAATATTGAATAGGTAACAGTACAAAAGCTAAAACAAATGCAGTTAATTCAAAGTTAGTTTAAAAAAAGCATACATTTGTGTATTTAGCTTATTTGGTGGTATCGCTTTAAAATAATTCAAGAGTTTTTATTAATTGTAAGTAAAATTAAATACTCTATAAAAAAATTTTATTCGAATTAGCTAGAGTTTCCACGATATCAAGGTTTAGTGCCCTCCAGGGTAGTGCACTAGAAAAAAAAACGCCAAGCAGCTGAATTGTAGCTGTATTGATCACTGGAGCTCCTCTTAGTCACCATACTGGTACTGAGCTTAAACCGCTCGACAACTATGAAGTGGCTTCGAAATTGTCAACGTGTTATATCGCTACTTATTTACAATCCTCGTGTAAACCAAGCATAAGGGGCCATCCATAAATTACGTCACACGAATTTCATGAATTTTTGACCCCTCCCCCGTCCTTGTCACAGCTGGTCACATTTGTGAGACCCCCCCCCCCCTACCTAGTGTGGTGTCACACATTTTGCAATTTTACATTTAGAAATTTATGGAATTAAAAGCAGTGTTCCGAAATTGTTTTGTTCATTTAAATTATTTTTCAATAAAATCAATAGTTGTAATGTAATACTTAGATATAAAATATTATATTTTCAAAAAATGTGATGTCTCAAAATTTGGGACCCCTCCCCGCCTCTTGTCACACTTCGTCGACCCCCCCCCCCCTTAACGTGTGACGTAATTTATGGATGGCCCCTAATAGACAATTAACACGTGGTGTCCTCTCCCAGGAAGCGAACGCTATATCCGTGGAGCTTCGCAAGAAGGTTCAATTCCAATTCACGTTGCTGACGGACACGCCGTACTCGCCGCTGCCGGGCGAGCTGGCGCCGCGCGACGACGCCGACGACGAGTACCGGCCCAGCGCGCCCACCGTCGTCGCCGTCGAGGTCACCGACACCAAGAACGGCGCCACGCACTACTGGACTCTAGAGAAGCTACGGTGAGTCGATAGTACAGTGTCCGGGGCCCCAAGTCTGCTAACACAATCGATTCATAATCGAACAGCAACCGCATAGTAACTCATCCCAATACAATATCTGTCTCAAGTGACAGTTAGTATGCGGTTGCTATTCGATTATGAATCGATTGTGTTAGCAGACTTGGGGCCCGGTCTGGTCCTGTCCTTTTTAAGTTTGCCTTACCGTTGTTAGTTATTCGGTCCAAAACAATTGCCAAATCGGTTCAGCCGTTTTCGTAAGTGGTGCGCTTACTAACGAATAAATAGCACGTCCTTTTTGTCGTCGGTAAATATTCTAGCAAAACCCACCATACACTGACTGTACTACCGTGGGCGAAAATTATTCTTTAGGTACGTCCCTTTAACAAATGGAGTATCTTGTTTGGTAGACTAAACTGATTAAATAAGGAAAACTTCACATGTCAATAAATTTGTTAAATACAATTCTTCTAGTGAAACAGAATACTCAGTTTCACAGATAGAGAGAATGAATAAGAACCGGTGTTACAGCCTACATATGTTTGTTGACACTTACAACATTATTACATCTCTGTAAGCCAAGTTGATTTATTGTTACTGGTGGTAGGCTTCGGCCGTGGCTAGTCACCACCCACTGAACAAAGCCATGTCGCCAAGCGGCCTAGCCGTGTTCCGGCATGATGTTCGGTGTTGCCATTCATGGATGGCGGGTCAGATCAGTTGCGCTGCATGTGCCTAGTGAATGTAGCGTCTCTATCTACTGCCGCCTTCCTACCTAGGCAATTATGCTCCATCGTAGATCTCATCGTCACTTACCATCAGGTGAGATCGAGATCAAATACTTGCCTATAATGTAATAAAAAAAAATAAAAAAATTGTATGGTAGGCTGAAACAATATTTTTAAAGGAATGTTACAGTAATAATCTCTAAGTTGCTAAAGAACATTTATAAGAACGAACGTCGTTGACGTAGGAATGTATGCACAGTCCCGAGCTTTAATTTGGGACCCATTTAAGGTTGAATATCGTACAGCAAATATATACCATAAGAGCTACTATTTTGACAGACGTCACCAGGGGCAAATGCTTTCAGATATGAAGATATATAGATATACGACCTTATTACATAATAAGTGTCATTGAAAATATTATGGAAATCCGTATATACACGCGTTTTCGTGCGTGACTAAGGGTGTATGGAATATACAAATAGGCCAGGCCTGATACGATCATACAATGTTTGTGCGCGGGACACTCAATGGTTTTGTTGAAAAAAACTACATAATTCATTATGAAGACAAGTGCTTATCTATGGTAGGCATTAACAAATAAGTTAAGATTATACCATGTATTACTTTTGTTCTTCTAATTTAATTATTCCTGATTTCCTATATTTGATATGTAACTTTCAATATTAGAAAGGTATAAGTTACACATCGTTTATATTATTTGTGTTGCTTTTTGTTTTATTATATTTTGTCCCCGTCCGTTTTCTTTGTATTGTTGAATTTTATCCATGAGATAAAATATAAATAATCGTTTTGCTGGTGCCGTGTTGAAATAAAAGTGATTATATGATCGTACATTGATAACATATATGTACCATAGAGTCTGTATATACATAGATGTATTATACTTAGGGCGGTAAGTATATTTTTTTGTATAAATAGGTCTGAATGTATAGTTGCAATGTCGAAAATATTGTTAATACCGCTTGTTTTATTTGCCGCTTCATTATTTTTATTTCTCTATGTATAACGTGCTATTTAATTATAGTATTTTTTTATTATAATATTCATAGGTAGTTAATTATTCGTTTAAGTAAAAAAGAAGAAGAGGATAGCCATGAAATAAAATTGAAAAATCAACTAATATTAAGGAAAATGGAATAAAAACTTTTTGGTGGGTACATAAATACATACTGCGGTATTTTTGAGTAACATTCCGAGCATTTGCTCGATTGAAAATGAGAGGATGTGCCATAACATTAAACATAATGAAATATAATTAACAATGTGTCCTGTCTAGCAACATACGAATATTTGACTATTTTGCGGTTGGTGGAGGCATGTCCTCTCTCGTTCCTAGGGTCCGTCACCCCCGGCCGCGAGGGAGGGTAGTGGGGGGCTACATGGCGATGTCTTGTCCGTAGCCATCGTCTGGAGCTCATGCGCCAAATATACAACATGAACGAGAGCGCATGCGCGGAGGAGGACGAGGTGCCGCCCCTCGTGCTGGCGCCGCCGCCCGCAGTCGCGGGGCAGCAGCCGCCGCCCTCGGACATATTGCAGTGTATATCCGCGTGCGCGCAGCAGACGAGGCTCTCGCTAGCCAACTTGCTACCGTCGAGGTTTGTTTATGCCTCGCATCGCTTCATTGTACTCGATCGGGGGACTATGGAGTAACATCCGTCAGATTGCACAAAACGCGAATAGACTTTATAGATGACACAAGCACTATTAGAGGTGATGATCAAATAACCCGTCTGCCGATATGCTCGTAGCTGCAAGATTGCAATAGAAATGTTGTTGATAGGTTTACAATTCAAGTTATTTATAAATTTGGGTTGGAATTTTATATTTTTAGGAATAAGACGGGCAACTCGATAGATCTACGAAGCAGTTACTCGACCACCTTACCTGCTTAAAAGTAGATACTGCACTGAATAGTTTTCATTGACAAAATATAACAGGTTTGACGATAGCAACCTGTTTTAGTTTGCCGATAGCAGCCCACGCTAGTTTGACGATAGCAACCCGCAGTAGGTGCCCGATAGCAACCCGCGCTAGTTTGACGATAGCAACCCGCGCTAGTTTGAAGATAGCAACCCGCGTTAGGTTACCGATAGCAACCCGCGCTAGTTTGACTATAGCAACCCACGTTAGTTGTCCGATTGCAACCCGAGTTAGTTTGCCGATACCGACATGCGTTTGATTACCGATAGCAACCCAAGTTAGTTTGCCGATAGCAACCCGCATTGTGATTAGATTTGGTTGGGCATAGGACATTATTAATTACAGGGTATTATAGAGATGTATCGATCTACGATCGCAGTATAATGCCTAATCAATGTATTGCGTATGCTATCGATATGTTTAATTTTTTAATGAACGCTTAAACGTCAATTGGCAGTATGCAGTTGTGTACTCTGGCTTTGGCATACGTAAATGAAAAAAAAAACGAAAAAGAATATTGTAGAATTGTTTTTTTTTTCCGACGAACTTATTTTTGTTTTATAAATATTTACTGCATTCATTCGTGCGTGTAAAATAATTGTAAACAGTATTAAAACTATAAAAAAATGTGTAGTTACTAACTTTATCTTAGTTTTGTACAATACCTACCTCTGCACTGAGCGGCTTGTATATTTGTGTAGCACTTATAAAAAAAACAGTTATAAATTATTTCGTAAGCATTCTTTGTGAATGTTGTGTATCTTTGCAGCATTTTATATGTTTTAAATATATTTTCAGCTGATTTAAATTCCGCTTGCGATTCGCTGTCGCTATATATATATATATGTTGACCGCTTTAAGTTGGTACCTGCCTTTATATCTAAATGTTATCGCCTGACAAATATTAATTTAAAACAACCAAGTTTTCCTAATGAATATTGCACCCATTCTGAATTATAATATGGAGTTTTATAGCGTCTGTCTGCTAACGTTGAAAGATAATATGAGATTTTTTTAACTGTCGTTTAGTTAGTTAATTAATACATATTGTCGCCTTTCACAACATCAATCGGAATCACAATCCAAAAGGAGAGGCTCGTGATTTGTGCGTTACTATCAATACTCACGCGAAATGTATTGGCGTACTTACGATAGTACTCATTGCTTGGAAGGTCATCATAGGAAATCTTGGTCTGTTATTCTAAATAAGTATTTGCCAAGCGAACTCGCAACTCATATTTATCGCCACAAAGTCCACAATTCGCTAACGAGGCGTCGTCTTCCGCAGACAACGCCTGGAGCTGATGCGTGAGATGTATCACAACGAGGCGGAGTTGTCGCCGACCTCGCCGGACCACAACATCGAGTCCGTCACCGGCGGGGACCCGTTCTACGACAGATTCCCCTGGTTCCGTCTTGTTGGACGGTAAGTTTTTTTTTTCTGTGAGCCCTTGGCGCTAAGATCCTTTTCTCTCATATTTATTTATTCATTCATCAACTTTCTATAAATTTGGTAGTTTGCGCAGAGAAACGGTTACATGTTTACGAAAATGTATAGATTGAATTGTATGTTTGTGTGCGCAGGAGCTTCGTTTATTTATCGAACCTGCTGTATCCGGTTCCGCTCATTCACAAGGTGGCCATAGTGAATGAGAAGGGAGACGTGAAGGGCTACCTGCGCGTGGCCGTGCAGGCCGTCATCGACGCCGAGAAGAGTGAGTCTCACTTTCAATACACCCTCGTAATAATATATTGTAGGACGAGCAAACTATGTGAATAAAAAAAAATTGTTACGAACAAAATTATTTCAATTTTTTTTTTTAAATTTGCCTTTCGAAATCCATAATTCACACAGTGATCACAAATGCGCTTACGAAGCGCAGATTTCATTCGCGTTCATCACGCATAGTTTGCCCCTACCGGGACTCAAACCCGGGGCCACCGAAAACGGGCACTCTACCTTTGTGCCAATTTTAAATTACTTAGGTCTCTGAAATGGAATGTAGCATAATCACCCATCAACTATTTCCATACTAATTGTCTTGATCAGTAGCTTAAGTTCAAACACAGCTTTGCGGTGACGTAAGCCATTTTCTGTCCCGCTTACACCATATAATTCAACAACAAGTATAACAGTGACAGCATGCTTTCTTGATTGAGACGTTACGATTACGTTAGGTCTTTCTGCTCAGTCCTCACACGCACTACGATCTAACGGATAATGTTTCCTCTAATTCTCCACCTGCCTTCAAATACCCCCAAGCCCTATCCTCATCTCTTCTCAGCATCCTTCCCTCTCTTCTCGTAGTAAAGCATCATAATCGGTTATCAGACAACGCAGAATTCGCAGCGGGCGTGAAGCAGTCCGCGAAGATCTCGTTCGATGACGACGTGGTGCCGGCGCGTGCGCGCGTCAAGGCCATCACCAACGTAGACAAGAACAACGCGATCAACCTCGAGGAGAGACTCAACGATGTACAAGACTCTAATATCAAAATTGAAGGTGCGATTCTAACTTCAATTTGAAAACTGTTTAAGGTTGAATTTCGTACAGCAAACGTTTACTATAAGAGCTATTATTATAACATGTGAGTTGGTGATGCTGGTGTTGGTTACTAGGTGCAACTGATCTTAGATATGGAGCTCTGTATCTTACTGCCTTATCAGTGGCATAAAACATCTAAGGAATGAATTCCATGTTACCAACCGGGACAAACTTTTAGATTATTTAACTAGGTCTAATATAATTTTTTGGTATGAATTTACTCAAAAAAGCCACTAAATTCCATAATAAAAAAAATTGGAAGCATGTTTTCTGCAACCCTTTGGTATAAATCGTGCGTATATATGAACCCTGCCGCCACACCTCCATGCCGATGCACTCCTCGGTGCCATAGAGGCCAAGAAACCTTCATCATTTAATAAATTATCTACAACTTTTATAATCCGCTTCTCATAGTCGTTGATAGTTCCCGAACCACCGAATCATTCTGTTAAAGCAGAAGAATATTACCCAACGTTTTCCCCCCTCAGAGCTGGCAATGGGCGAGTGCGACGCAGACAGCGGCCGTGGGGACAGCTCCCTCGCCTCCGAGCTGAAGGAGGAGGACCTGCCGGACCACCTCACCCTCGGCAAGGAGTTCACCTTCCGCGTCACCGTGCTCCAGGCGCACAGCGTCTCCACCGACTATGCTGATGTCTTCTGCCAGTTCAAGTGAGTTATTCAAACGGTATAAGGATTTGCTGGATTTGTTTTTGTTACATTATAGGCAAGTATTTGATCTCGATCTCACCTGATGGTAAGTGACGATGAGATCTACGATGGAGCATACTTGCCTAGGTAGGAAGGCGGCAGTAGTAGTATTACTAGAACAGCTTTCGCTCCCGCCGAGTATGCAAGGTTCCAGTCTTATGTAATATAAGCTCTTAGGGAAGAGCCATTGAACCCATATTTCTTGTGCTTCAAATGGAGCGACCGTTCAAATACCTTGCGTTGACCGATGTCCAGAGCAATATGCGTGGCTAGACGTGGCATCGAAAGACGTACCCCTCTGCCAAAAACTGGGGTATCTGGGGGTATAGTCGGAAATAGCGTAAGATAGAATGGGATGAAGGAGTTGGGAGGGAACTTTTGTCCAGTAAAGGGGCAATATTATGTTAACTAATACATGTTTCCTTGTTGCAGTTTCTTACATCGCAACGAAGACGCATTCTCAACAGAACCTGTCAAAAATGCTGGAAAGAATACCCCACTCGGGTTCTACCACGTTCAAAACGTAAGCAGCGATCGCAATATAAAATCACACTACGTTCCTAGCCGTTCCTACATTGTTCTCACATACCTTTAACAATGTACTGCTCAAAAATATAAAGGATCTTTTCAAAAAGCGCAACCATGGAGTTTCTTGCCCGTTCTTCTCCATGGGAACAGCATTCCGAACTGGTGGTAAAGATGTAGCCAAGTATTTTTTAACTATTTTGACGATTCACTAATAATGCACTTAATGATTTACTTAATAAATAATATTCTGATTCTGATTCCCATTCGTATTTGCAAGGGTCAGAGATTTTACCCTACATTACTTTTGTCCACAGATCACAGTACCTATAACGAAATCTTTCGTCGAATATATAAAATCCCAACCAATTGTTTTCGAAGTCTTCGGTCACTACCAGCAGCATCCACTGCACAAGGTAAGCATGGTAATAAAATTTTGTTATAATCACTCTTCTTTTTTTAAATTTGCCTTCTCTTCTTCTTTTTTTTATGTTGGCAATCAGCTACAAAATAGTGCCACTTTTGCCAGTGTCGAGTAATTCTTGATAATTGTTATTGAGTTATATGTACCCCTGATGATAATGATAATGTTGATGTCTGTCATGATGAAATGAAAACTTAACGGGCATTTTGGGAGAACTTGAAAAGTTTTTTCTTCACTCGTGCACGTTTATGAACACACAATTGATAAGATTCCACTAATATTACACATTATTTATCAACATTTCACAACAACACATTTTTTGGAAAATAAAATTGGCAAATTCACGGTTCAACTTCCCGCCAAAAAGTCCATGGTTGTCTTTTTTACTCACGATTTTGTATCTGGCTTGAGGTACTGACATTTATGGTGTAAAAAAGAAAGTGATGTGACTTTACTGCTTCTTTAGCGTGATTCCCAATATTGGAGAAAGGAGAACGAATCGATCATACAGCTTTTCCAACCAGCACTTAGGGCGGCTAGAATACGTCAAAGGGGGCTTAGGCGTCTTCCTAATTGATTAACGGTCGTACGATTTAACGATACGATTTTAGCGCATGACGATATTAAATAGACCAATCCTCGCAAGTCATCGCGCGAGCACAGGAACAATTCCCATCGCGCGATGCAATTACATCGTTTACTCGTCCGATCGTCAGCCGACTTTTTACGAAGGCTGTCCGATTAGAACGACGCCTGTTTTCACTCTGCGTGTAGTCTAATAGTAAGTAAGGCAGTGGCGTAGCATGGGTGAGGAGCGGAGGATGCGGAAAATATGAATATACGATATGAATAAAAAAAAATATTTCAGTGGTTTTTCGTAATTTTTGTTTCGTCGTTACCGTGCCCCAATTTTTTTTCTAATGAATACCAAAAATAAGAGGACGGCGAATTTGAAATCCGTAACGGGTGCTAATGACCTATGCTACGCCACGGAAGCGCGGTGTGTGATCAGTCGCGTTTGTGCAGGACGCGAAGCAGGACGGGCCGGTGGGCGGGCGGACCCCGCCGCGGCGCATGCTGCCGCCCGCCATCCCCATCTCGGCGCCCGTGCGCAGCCCCAAGTGGGGCGCCGCCGCCGTGGCCGCGCCCGCCTGCAGCTCGCACCTGCACTCCAAGCACGACCTGCTCGTGTGGTTCGAGGTGTGCGAGCTGGCGCCCAGCGGCGAGTACGTGCCCGCGGTCAGTACACACACTACACCTGACATCACCCATCCCCATATTGAAATGAAACTAATTTTACGGATTTTATCGCGTTTATTTTATGTTTTTTACGTTTCGGCTGCTTTACAGCAACCATGGTCACGGGAGGACTGATGTGGTTGACGTCCTGGTGACGTCGGGAACGTAAAAAACATAAAATAAACGCGATAAAATCCGTAAAATTAGTTTCATTTCAATGTGTAGTGTTCGCGTAAATATAAGAAATCAATACATCCTCATATTACTGTTACATTAACAACACGAAAGCAGAAATTTCAACATAAAAGGAATAAAAAAGTGATTATATAAAACAATAAAAATGATGCCATGAAAGAAATGTAAAAAGGAATGTAAATAGAGCAAAGTACAAAAATACCGTTAAATAAAACACAAAAAAAATAACTCCGTTAATATAGAAAAACTCCCCCGGGATTAGACTAACATTCACGTGCAGCAAAATAATACAAAACAAGGGCTCCGACCACTGTCAGAGGAGAAGTGGCAGACCATGTCCCAGGACATTCATCGTGCGAACTGCCAAGGAACGGAACACGCTACCGGCGTCATTGTTCCCCGTCGACTATAATCTGGGTGTTTTCAAGTCGAGAGTGAACAGGTACCTTTTAGGCCAGTATGCTACATCGTAGATGTCATCGTCACTTACCATCAGGTGAGATCAAGATCAAATACTTGCCTATATTGTAATAAAAATAAAAAAAAATCCAATCAAAACCAATAAAAAAAAAACAACCATCCCCATCTGGGTCTGGTGATTTTTATCCTAAAAGCAATTAATGTCTATCAGGTGGTGGAGCACAGCGACGAGCTGCCGTGCCGCGGGCTGTTCGTGCTGCACCAGGGCATCCAGCGCAGGATCCGCATCACCATCCTGCACGAGCCCTCGCACGACCTGCAGTGGAGCGACGTGCGCGAGCTGGTGGTCGGTGAGTACACGCAGCCAACCAAGACAAGCCCAACACTTTGGGTACCTTTAAAAGCGAGGACTTGGCCATAATCTCCCTTTGGTAGTATTAAATTATGTTGTACTTGTGTGTCAGGTCGCATCCGCAACTCGCCAGAAGCGAATGAGGACACGACGGACGGCGATGAAGACGGTGCGCTGTCTCTGGGCCTGTTCCCGGGGGAGCGGCCCACACTCGACGACCGAGCTGTGTTCAGGTCAACAACACAATGTCATTGCTGGAATCAAATTTAATCAGCTCACAAGTTTAGGACCAACTAGTATTTAAACTCTCCGTGGTGCCTTACACCTGGACTTAGTCCAGCTGCAAGAGTCTTGCTTCTGTGGAAATTTATCTAACAGATCGTTTTTGTCTCCCGCTTTGTAATAAATAACAAAGGAATTGGAAGTGGAAGTGGAAGGGTGAGTGTGTGGAAGTGGATAAGTTTCTTCCAACTCCTCCTATTTTTATCTTTTGATCAAATTCTTGCGGGTTCCAAGATAATTTACTTTATCCCGGGACTCGCCGAGGGTCAACCCTCGGTGTCATCATGGGACACCACTGTAGATCCTGGCTTACAGGAGTAGCAGTGGTGGGAGTGTGTGGCGGGCCTAGTCCCTCTAAAAAAAATACGATGTCATATTCCAACTCCCTAGTTTCTCATAGTATTGTCAGGTCTCACTCAGTGTCTTTATGGGTACATACAGGGTGTTAGTGACTTCGTGACGAAAACAGATACCATGGATTAAACTAATGATCCCAGACTTCCCCAGATTTGAAATTTTACGTCGATATTGTCTTGAATCATACGCATTTTTTTCAGTATTTTTAAATTGAATTTAGCGTGAACTAAAAAGAAATATATCTCAATGCGATTTTTAATTTTTAAAGTTAAGTTTTATGAAGTGTTTCAATGTGATTCGGTGGGTGCAGGTTCGAGGCGGCCTGGGACAGCAGTCTGCACGGCTCGCCGCTGCTCAACAGGGTGAGCGCCAACGGCGAGGTCGTCTACATCACGCTCAGCGCTTATCTCGAGGTGAGGACTCAACTGATATTGAAGAAGAAAAGAGGAAAAAAGAGCTTGCTGGAATTCAAACTGACTTTATTCGGTCTCCATTGAAAGCCCTTTTAGTTTTCCCAAAATTTCCAATTTTCTAGAGAACTTTTTATTTTTTTCTTCTCCTACAAACTTGATTCGGACTAAGACGAAAATTTCAAAACAAAAAATAGTCAAATTCGTTCAGCCGTTTTCAAGTGACGCGCTTACCAACGAGTAGCATTTCATGTGTATTGTATAGATATAGTTTGAACCCCGGGTGTTGTGCGTCGTGTCAGGTGGAGAACTGCAGCCGCTCGTGCATCGTGACGAAGGACCTGTCGCTGGTGGTGGTGGGGCGCGAGGCGCGCGCGGGCCGCTCGCTGCGCCGCGCGCTGTTCGGCTCGCGCGCCGCCCGCGCCGACCACATCACCGGCGTCTACGAGCTCAGCCTGCACCGCGCGCTCGAGCCTGGTCAGACACCAACCAACTAGTATTCATACTACAAACTTCAGTATTTCGTTGGGAATTAACCCTTAGTAGCCTGATTTACGAAAGTGATTTATTTTTAATGTTACTGTGTTTAATAATAATGACATTTGATTTTTTGTTTTTAATTTCGTTGGAAAGAATATTATACAACAGTAAAATACGTACAGCCAACCTATAAAAAAAAACTAATAGTAATGTGAACATTCGGTTTAAAAGATTGGTATCAAAATTGAAACTCTAGACTATTAAGGGTTAAGGAGTTTGTATAAGGGTGTTTCTTCGGGGATATTACATTAGGAGTTTTGCATTGGCAATCTTTCGTAATGTGTTTTTCTTCGGGAATCTCTCATTAGGGATTTTTCATTGAGAGTTTATCAGAGATTTTTCTGTAGGGGATTTTTATTGCGGTTCCATGTGGATGACCAGGGGGGGGGGGGGGGGGGACCAGGTTTTCATTAGGAATGTTTCATTAGAGTTTTTTTGATTGGGGATCTTTTCATTAGCATTTTTTGATGGTTACATACCGTAACGTCGATAAAGTCGAACTCCTTTTTATTTATTAATGTCACAAAATATTTGTGTCACAAAATGCGCAATAAAATTGCGCCAGCGTAAAATCTCAACAACGTCTAAACAAAACTCAATGATAGTGTTTATTATGTTTCTAAATGGTTCAAAATTCTCTGCTTGTGCAGGCGTGCAACGGCGGCAGCGGCGCGTGCTGGACACGAGCGGCACGTACGTGCGCGGGGAAGAGAACCTGCACGGCTGGCGGCCGCGCGGGGACTCGCTCATATTCGACCACCAGGTAACAAATACCATTATCAAACACATTCCACATCCCTTAGGTACTGTTTCTATAACTAATGCTGTAGCTACGAAGGTTGTAGTGCGAGGTTTTCCAAAAAGGGAGATGTTTTTTTTTTTATTTAAAACCCGGCCTTCTATTAAAAAATTCGCACTCGGCGTTTGATTGAGATACAATGTGAAACAGATGTTATATATTTCAGGGAACCTTGATCTTTATATATTTACATAGTAATTGCAGATTGTCAGTGGGTGTATATGATTGCTATTTATTTATTTATTCATAACACAATCGGCTAACAGCATACGCCAAAACACCAATATGCTAAATATATAACTACGCAAACGCAAATTAAAAACCAAATGAAATATTTACAATACACTGAAAAAAAAAACGAGTAAAATTTAATCAAATTAACAAAGTACAAATAAATGTCAATGTAAAAGCAGTGATAGCCAAGTTGGTAGAACGCTTGCCTCGGTAACGAGGATTGCAGGTTCAAACCCCGGCTCGCACCTCTGGGATTTTTCATGTGCGAATCTCATTTTCAACCAAGATTATCACTTGCTAAATGGTGAAGGAAAACATCGTGAGGAAACCTGCATGTCTGAGAGAACCCCTCGAAAGATGTGTGAAGTCTGCCAACCCGCACTGGGCCAGCGTGGTGGACTATGGACTAAACCCCCTTCGCATTGAGGGGAGGCCCGTGCCCAGCAGTGGGACATGAAAAAGGGCTGGAATTATATACAAATAAATGTTAAACTAACAATTAAAATTAAAAGTAGGCATTGCTATAACATAATGGTGTGGTCCCAGTGGGAGCTGGAGAAGATGACCCGGCTGGAGCAGGTGGGGCGCACGCGGCACCTGCTGGCGCTGCGCGAGCGCCTGCGCCACGGACACGAGCACAGCGTCGCGCCCAACGACTTCACCAAGACCGAGAAGGTCAGACCGTCTCTTCCTTCCCGTTTTTTTTTTTTTATTACATTGTAGGCAAGTATTTGATCTCGATCTCACCTGATGGTAAGTGACGATGCGATCTACGATGTAGCATACTTGCCTAGGTAGGAAGGCGGCAGTAGATCGAGACGCTACATTCACTAGGCACATGCAGCGCAACTGATCTGACCCGCCATCCATGAATGGCAACACCGAACATCATGCCGGAACACGGCTAGGCCGCTTGGCGACATGGCTTTGTTCAGTGGGTGGTGACTAACCACGGCCGAAGCCTACCACCAGTAGAGTTGTCACCTGGTTGGCTCCACCCAGGGTCACGTGTAGGGTATCTCGAGGGTACTTAATTCTCCTACGGACGAAGGTGACTCGACCCCAAATCCAATCGATTTTTAGAATCGGCTACAAAATAGAGCCATTATGTGTGCCATTAGGGTGTCGAGTATTTCGTGATATTATTTTATAAAATGATGCCCCCTGATGATAATTGACATCCAGAAACATTAAACACATTCTCGAATACTCTACAAATTTTATATACGATCTGATTAGCGCAGTTGGTTGTGCCTCCTGCTTACTGAGCTGAGGGTCCCAGATTAGAATCCTTGTAGTGACAATACCAGAGTCATGGAGTTTTAATATCTACATATGATCATATACAGGGTTCGCCCTCAGTCCATTGTACGGTGTCCACAATACAAGCATAGTTTAGTATGGGACCGTATAGTTGGTGTGTTCGTCTGGCGATATTATTATATTATTAGTGTCTCTCACCACACAGGCTATACTCGGTACTTTGAAAGGCTTGCGTGGGGTCATGGGTTCAACACGTGGAGGCCCTTTAAGAGAATTTTAATGTTTTGTTAGCCATCTGCTGTGGTCAACTGCTGAAAACGATAGCATAAACAGCGAATCCACCTCAGCAGGTGGAGGAACTATTGCAGGAATATGGAAAGCTGATTGGGACTATGGATGAGGTGTTGTTAGACAAGGGATGGGACTATTGGAAGGGTTGCGGACACCTGCCATAATCAGCGATTTTTTTTTATTGCGATATAGGGCAACTATTTGATCTCGATCTCACCTGTAAGTGACGATGAGATCAAATGACTATTATTATTATTGTTAAGAAAACAACTAGGGCATGTATGGAGCTATAATAGGTTGGTTGTGTGGTCAGGAGGTGAGCAACATGGCGGCCAAGGCGGCGGCGGAGGGCGCGCGCGAGGACGCCTCGAGCGAGGCGCGCGCGCTGGCGCCGCGCGAGCGCGACCTCGCCGCCAAGTATATCAAGCTGCTGCAGGGTACGCACTTGCATATACACTTTTATATCTGTACGGCTGCCGGCACGGCGCTCATCTCCTGCGTTGGAATTCTTCGGGTTTCTTGGATGGGATATTTTTGGATTATATAACAAAATGAAAGTTCGTGTCGTTGCTGCCGAGTCTTTTTGGAACGAAGTTCCTTATCGCGCGTTGCGAAAGGCTAGACGGAAAATATTCATACGAAAAATTAAGCAGAAAAGTTGTAACGACCAATTGTAAGCATTTTTATAAACGAAAGTATAGTTTAGCCTTGAGTCGTTCGCGATTGACCGAATCAAATGATCCGGTTCGCGAGAACCACGCGAATGATCGGGTCGCCGCGGCGAATACGATTCGTTCATTCGAATTTTGAACTGAGCCGCGGCTGCAATCAGTCCCGCTGTCACGGATCCTACAGATCGCGATCTTATCGTGCGACTGAGATAGCATGGGTCAGATTAATTTGAACGAGCGAGAGCGAGCCACAGCCGATCGCGGTGTGACCGCCCCAAAGAAAAATGCATTATTGGCTGTAAATTACAACGAAATAATCTACCTTATATTAACTAACCTAAGGTTTATTTTTGGAATTGGCGAATGTAGTATCCTAGAATCATGAATTTTATTTTCTTAGAAATAAAGCTTAAAATAAAAATATAGGTAAATAGTTAAAACGATCTGCAATTTCATTGTTTTCAAATCAATTGCACTACTCGTCAATTTAGTAACCCGGCGACCTGCGGTCATTGATGTCGTGTCGTGTTTTTGAAACCGGTAAAAAGTTATATATTTACCTATAATACCTAAAATATATACTTGAGGAAACATTTGCTTGAATGGGAGCTTAATCTAATAGGTAGATACCTACGCAATAAGTTTTACAAAACATGGTCGAAATTTGTAATTTGGGTGACCGCCCCTAAGAAAAATGCATTACTGTAAATTACTACGAATTCGTATGTCTACCTTAAATTAACGTCTTTAAGGTTTATTTTTGGAATTGGCAAATTACGTAGTATCGTAATATCATGAATTTTATAACCTTAAAAATATAGTGACCCGGCGACCTGCGGTTATTGATCAGTCGGATCGGATCTGACACTATAATCTGGTTTCCGAAACGAAATCATTCAATCGATTACATTCCTATCCGGAACTGAACCAATCGATCAATTGATCGGGTCGTACGAACCGGTTCGTTTTGACAACGGATCAGTATTGATCCAGATCGCTTAAATTGAATGATCGACACATGCATAGTATAGTTTACTATATAAAACCCATGAGCACAACGATACCTCGTTCATAAACATACTAGCGACATCTATCGCTGACAAAAATAAACATAAATAAACGAAAGTATAGTTTACTATATAAAACCCATGAAAACAAACAACAAACAATATAAAACCCATGAACATAACGATACCTCGTTCTAAAACATGCTAGCGACATCTATCGCTGACAAAAATAAACATAAATAAACGAAAGTATAGTTTACTATATAAAACCCATGAACATAACGATACCTCGTTCAAAAACATGCTAGCGACATCTATCGCTGACAAAAATAATTGTTATCTTTGTCGTTTGCATTTACATATTGGTCAGTATTTTCGAGACATTACACAAGTGCATCCGTGGCACAATTGGCTAGCGCGTTCGGCTGTCAATCGAAATGTTGGCGGTTCGAGCCCACCCAGGGGCGATATATTTTTGTTTCCCAAAATTATAGATTTTTTGTACATAATAAATAATAAAAAATAATAAAGTAACTTCGTTCCATCCGGGTGTCCCTTGACACCTCTCAAGTTTTTTTGTCTATATACTGAAGCACAGAACAATACAGTTTTTATGGTATTCCACAGAACAAGTATGATTTGACTTATGCATCAGAGTGACATTGACAAGTTTTGCTAGCGCCATCTAGTGTTCGTTTAGGTAAGAGTCTCGAGGACACTAGATGGAGCTAACAATATCAGAGTGAGAATCAGAGTCAGAATATTTTTTATTCACGAAGACCATTAAGGTGAATGCTCAGGGTCGGTTGCCACACATTTTCGATAGATGGCCCTGTTTTTCTGCAACTAGTTACACGAACATCGAGCATCTATGAGACTTGATGTTGCAAATTTCGAGCACTACTACGACATTGCATTGATATATCTAAAAGAAATCATTTATAATGGACGAGAAACCATAGCTTAGAAATTCATTGTATAAATAGGCACTCACACATAGACAAATACACGTCTTTTTGTGCCGCTAGAGCGCAGCACTTGTTAAAAGTCTCGCATACTAAAAGTTGTCTTTTTATGCCACAAGATAGAGCGATCATAAAAAAACTTATTTATCGGTTGTAAAATAATAGAAATACTTTTGCGAACTTTGCAATATTCGTTTCAGAAATAAAAGATAGAAAAGAAAAATGTATACTTTCATGTTCGTAAATATAATGTTTATTGTATAGATCTTATTTATATTAGTTATATATATTAGTTAGTTTCCCGCCGTGCGTAGCTGCAACCAACAAGGTCTGCTCTCAGCACTAAGTTGGGGCATCCGAGGGATGCCTCAACGCTGGTTTTCAGAGCAAGGCCTTGATGACGCATTGATGCCGCGCAACATGATATAATACGTTGAGTAATGAAAAATCGTAACAAAAAAAAAACAAATGCGAAATGAGAATTAAATAAAAGCATAATAAAAACAAAATTGACGTGCACAAAATAAAATAAAAGATATAATAATAATCAAATAAAGTCGACATGTAGAAACAAAAAGCCGAACACCCATCCCGAGCTGCCATTTATTACGCACACCGCGAGCCGCGGCCGCCGGCGCCGATGCGACGTCGGCAGCGCGGGGCGCGGGGCGCGGGGCGCGGGGCGCGGGGCGCGGCGAGGAGAACAAAGCCGCGCGCAGGTGCGCACAGACATTCATTCAATGAATGTCCCTAAGGGCTGTTATTCGCAGTTTTGAGTTCGCAATCATATAAACTATTGCAGAAATAATATTTTCGTTATATTACTACCACCATGTTAGCACGGCCGAGCTGTGTGTTTTGGAAATCTAATATTCAGAATCAATCATACAAAAAGACACGATCCCCGGCAAGATTCGAACTTGCTATGGTACACATTTGCATCAACCGTGTAGAACAATAGGCTACGTAGACCACTAGTCAAGAAGACGAATATTTCGATAGGTTTCAATGATATTTACAACCAATTGAAACAATGACGACATATTCATTCATTCATTGATTATTTTAAAAAATAAATACATGCCTTAGGTAGGTATGTATTTATTTTTTACTCAGGTTGTTTTATTATAATAACCCGAAAAAAGTATGTTTTGGGTGCAGACAAATCCTAAAAACTTGGATTACAGGAAATAGGGATTCATGACGATCTGCACACACAGATAATAACACACCCCAAGTGGCTCAAGATTAAAAAAAACGTAGGTACATTACAAAATGATGTCTCCTACCTAGATAGGTATAGATATGCCTAGATAGTAATTGTAGTATATAGAATTTTAAAATATATAGACTAACAAAAATTACGTATTTATTTATTTGTCAAGTTTACAATTAAAAATATAGATAGTGTACCTACTAGATGAATAAATAAACGATTTTGTTGTGTAGGTACCTACCTAAGCGCTTAGATGAAATAATAATGTCACGATGAACAAAAAACTATAGAGTTGTAGTGTTGTGACCAAATAAGTAATGATATCGATCCCATATATTTATTATGTTTTGAACAAAGACAAATACAACAAAAACATTCAAATGATAAACATAAAATAGAATCATAATAATATAGAAGTACAGGAACTTATAATAAATGTTGGGGAGAGCTCAATGAGTGACAGTGATGATTCATCCGATTTCGATTATAATAAATAAATAAAGAATCAACATAATATACTTACATCTTGAAATAAAATGTAATATAAGTTAATAAATTTGTACAAAAATATCCAGCAATAGTTTAGTTTCTTACACTTTGTAAAAAAATATCGTGTCTGTTATCGTGTTACGTTCATCGATAGCTCCATCCCTATCAGTTTCTCCGACTCTGCTATGACCTTGTACGTGCGTAAGCGGCATATTTTTATTAAAATAATGTATACAGAATTTAAAAAAGACGCTCGTTCAAGTTTCCACAGGAACTGTCATCTATAATAGTATAAGGGCCAGTGTTGCCAGATTGGGTATTTTTTTCGCAATTAAGGGTAAAAATTTTGGCTCTGGAGAAATTTTGGAGAAATGAAATTCTTAGATAAAAATTTGGAGAAAAAAATACCCATGCAGTGGGGATGCGTAACGTATAAAAAAAAACGTCATTCTACTGCTTCAGTTTGGAAATTAGAACAGTATTTCAAAGAAAAAATAAGAAAAAGGCAAAAAGCTAAGCCGATATTATTAACTTTTTGCCTTTGGGTAAAACTCAAGCAAATTGTATCATTTTGGAGAAAAATAATATCAAATTTGGGTATAAATAGAAAATCACATCTGGCAACACTGAAGGGGCCACATTTATTCTGTGGCTGTATGATCACTTTATCGGTGAAATGCGATTGTTCGTAGGTTCGATGGACGAACGAAATTTATATGTATTTTTTAATTTTAAATTTTTATTATGAATTTTTATACTTATTTATAGAAAATTTTCCATATTTCTCTATATATTGTCATGTTATGCCTTTATGTATTATAAGTAAAAACTCCTGCTGCCATCTGTCGCCGTAAATACTGAAGGACAAAGAATCGGATGCTTTATTAGTTACGGGTTAATTTGGACAGAGGCGCTTTTATTCACGCACACAAGCCTAAAATTTAATATCGTTTTATGATGTTATTACTATAAGATTTTGCCTGATATTTCATCTGCGAGCTCTTTAATTTATAGAGAATTGATAACAATGCTTGTACAACTAAAAAACTGTATGTGTATCGAGTATTACCATGTTGAAATATGTATGGGAATGCGACTGATCGCTTCCACCTTAAGTACAGTACTTATGAATCGTCAAAAGCTACAAAATATTATGCTACTAATTCACCAGCCGTTCGGAATGCCGTTTCTATGGAGAAGAACGGGCAAGAAACTCCATGGTTGCTCTGTTTTTAAAAAGATCTTTTATATATTTGAGCAATACATTGTAATTAACTAAAGTAGCGATGCGGTGCGAAGTAGGGGTTGCGAAAGCCCGCTACTCTGTGTAGGTGTGGCTGTGTGTGTGTACGTCTGTGTATGGGTGTGTGTATTCGTGTATGCAAGTTTGGATTTGAGCCTCTCAAGTCTGTGTGTGTATTTGTGTGTCCGTGGGGCGTGTGTCTGTTAGTATATATTTGTGTGTATTTATGTGTTTGGGGAGCGTTTATGTGTGTATTTGTATGTCTGTTGATAATGTATGTATATGTAAGTATATATTTGTGTCTCTGTTGAGCTGTGCGTTTGTATTTGTGCCTCCGGGTTTGTGTGTGTGTGTGTGTATTTGTACGTCTGTGGGGTGTGTTACAAGTTATCTATGCAAGTGCTACAGTGTGTATTGTCCCGTGCAGGGCGGATAGGGTCGGGCGGCGGCAAGGCGGCGGAGGCGGCGTCGCCCGCCACGCCGGCGGACGAGGGCGTGTCCGCGGACATCTCCACGCCCAGCCTGCTCTCCTCCATACACAGCGCCAGCAGCTTCGAGTGAGATACCCTTTATTATTTACTAACCGTACCCGCAGCTCTGTTTGCATTGGTTTAGAGCATCAAAGGCAGCTATTGTGTCGTTGTCATTACATAATATTGATGCCTAGTAACTAATGTAACCTAAATCATTACATAATATTGATGCCTAGTAACTAATGTAACCTAAATCAATTCAGATGTTTTATTTGGAATTAACAAAGAGCACATATTGTTTACTAGCTCCGCCCGGCGGTGTTACCCGCGATAAAAAGTATGAAAAATTTAAACATCTATCCCACGGGAACCATACATTTTACCGGGATAAAAAGTAACCTATGTGCTATTCCAGACTATAATCTATCTCTGTGCCAAATTTCATCCAGATCCGTTCAGCCGTTTGGGCGTGAAAGAGTAACAAACATCCATCCATCCATCCATCCAAACTTTCACATTTATAATATTAGTATAGATTTAAATGTATTGTTTTGCCTTGGATTTCAAAATGGAACCAACCAACCCCCAAAACTAACCCAAGAGACTAGCTACACAAACCCAGAGGGATAAACATTCGCCATCTTGAATCTATAAAATGAAATCTCACATTCGTATCAACTTTATTACATAAAATTGAATACATCACCGCAATGGCAGCTATATGGTGCTCTACGAATAAATGCGATGTAAACCGTTCCATTTTAAAAATAGATACTGATTCTCTACACAAGTTAATACAGCCACCATTTTCCCAAGCGTGTTAGGTCACAAATCCACTTCCTATAAACGAGTATTTGTACCCTCCAGACTATGCTCCCCGGAACGCGGCCTGCTCGAGAAGTCGATGTCGGGGTGGGCAGGCGCGCAGGGCGTGGGCGTGAGCATGGGTGGGATGGTGGGCGGCGCGCTGTACGTGCCGGACTGCGAGGAGGTGCGCGTGTCGGCCGCCGTGGCGCGCCGCGGACACCTCAACGTGCTGCAGCACGGCACGCACGGCTGGAAGAAGCGCTGGCTGGTGAGTCAAACTTCCCCCCCCCCCCCCCCCCCCCCCCCTCGGCACTTAAGAAATTCCAATGTGATTATGAACAAGGTGTGGTTCCGGAACCTCAGTTCAGTGAGTCATACTAGACCCCTCGGTACTTTAGAAATTCCAATGTAATTCTGACCATGGTGCGGTTCCGGAACCTCAGTTCAGTGAGTCATACTAGACCCCTCGGCACTTTAGAAATTCCAATGTATTTCTGACTAAGGTGTGGTTTCCTGAACCTCAGTTTAGTGCAACACTGTAATTGTTTCGAGCCCTCGATCTAGTACTTAGTACATTGATATCGTTGCTCGATACTGTACGGATTTCATTGGAAATCTTCGCCGCAGTGACGATGCCCGATTCAAAGTAGATTCAATGAACATTGTATTAATTGCAAAAGTATTTATTAACCTTCTAAACGCCATTCTTCGAATGTAATGGTTGTTTTTCATAAGATTCTTTTGTAACTAATTTTCTTTCATAATACATTTTCCTTGATAAGTAACTTTCTCTCATCAAGACATTTTCATTCATAAGAATTTGTCATTCATATGATTTTGTTTTCATTCATAAGTAATTTCCTAAGATGAGAGTGTACTTGTGTGCAGGTGGTTCGCCGGCCCTACGTGTTCATATACCGCGACGAGCGCGACCCCATCGAGCGCGCCGTCATCAACCTCGCCAACGCGCACGTCGAGTACTCCGAGGACCAGGAGCAGATGGTGCGGATGCCCAACACCTTCAGGTCTGTACACACATCTATACTCTATACTTATATTATAAATGTGAAAGTTTGGATGGATGGATGAAATGAAATGAAAAAAGTTTATTCCGCCCAGACACGAAGATACACAAATGGGTACATTTACATGAAAAAGTAGAAGTAAAGAACACACAAAGATACACAAATAGGCACATACATTAAAACGTGAGGAACATAAAGTAGGTATTGTGGATCTCAGTGTGAGCTGTGCCGAAAGGCGTTTGGCTCAGCATGAGCTGGTGGGGAACGGATTCTCCTCCAGCGCTAATTTTCAGCCAAAGCCTCCTCAATAGGACATTAATCATGATGGATTCAGGAATCATTAATAGGATGGATGTTTGTTACTCTTTCACGCCCGAACGGCTGAACGGATCTGGATGAAATTTGGCACAGAGATAGATTATAGTCTGGAATAGCACATAGGCTACTTTTTATCCCGGTAAAATGTATGGTTCCCGTGAGATAGATGTTTTAATTTTTCATACTTTTTATCGCGGGTAACACCGCCGGGCGCAGCTGGTATTATATAAAGGTTCCACTAAACTTCCAATAAAATTTGTGGATAAGACTGAACAGTATGTACACACATATTATATAAGGGTATGTAACGCCCTAATTGGGGAAAAGACTTGGGAAGATTGTGATCAAAATCCACTTTAACTGTGATAAAAATTCAATAATCCACTTTAATCGGGAAAAAAGCTAGGAAAATTGAGGTACAATATTAAAAAATCCACTTTAATCGGGAAAAAAGCTTCGGACCGCAAGTAACAACTAAATATGAGGGTACCCCGTCAAACTATGACACTAGGACGTCAACCACCTCAGTCCTCCCGTGACCATGGTTGCTGTAAAGCAGCCGAAACGTCGGGAACGTAAAAACAAAAAATAAACGCGATAGAATCCTTAAAAATAGTTTTATTTCAAATTTTAATGGTACTTACCTTTTTTAACGTCTGACATTCACTCAAACTATATAGTCTCAAAAAAGCCACACTTATGTTATTGTGCATAGCATACAATGGACTGCGGTCGATTCCAGTTTCACGAGATTACAACAAATTACGTAAACGATAATTTCAAAAATTTGCCCAGACGGGAATCGATCTCGCAACCGCCTGGTCCTGGACCAGTCTGTTACCACACTTGTTTCAAAATCGGTGTCTCTGGTCGCAGCGTGGTGAGCAAGGAGCGCGGGTACCTGCTGCAGACGCTGGGCGACAAGGAGGTGCATGATTGGCTGTACGCGATCAACCCGCTGCTCGCCGGCCAGATCAGGTGAGAACAACCGCTATAATCCACCCGCTAGCATATATCTATCTATCTATCAGCCGATAGACGTCCACTGCTGGACATAGGCCTCCCCCAACGACTTCCACACATCACGGTCCTCCGCCACTCGCATCCATCGGCTTCCTGCGACGCGTGTGATGTCATCACTCCACCTTGTGGGGGCCGTCCTACACTTCGTCTTCCGATTCGTGGTCGCCATTCTAGAACCTTTCTGCCCCAACGGCCATCGGTTCTGCGAGCTAGCATATATCAATACAAATAAATAAAATTGCAGTGTCTATTTGCAATATTAAAATAACCGCTTGTTAGTAAGTGCATTTGGATGTTACGTATACAGAGTGAAATAAAATTACGAAATTGTTTCGGAGGGTGTTATAGAGTAGTGGTGACCCCGGTTGTCACCGTAAGGTTCTGGAAAATATACATATAAACATTCCAAACTAACCTTCCCTTGGGGAAACCTATTCGGTTTTATGAGTAATTCATTCATCCCCCAAAAAAGTTATTTCATATTCTCGCTACACTTGTATATCAGAATCAGAATATTTTTTATTCACGTAGACCATTATGTACAGTACTTATGAATCGTCAAAAGTTACGCTACTGCTTTACTACCCATTCGGAAAGCCGTTCCTATGGAGAAGAACGGGCAAGAAACTCCATGGTTCCTCTTATTTAAAATAGATCTTTTACATTATATATTTATATATTCTGCTCGTCACCCTTGCTCATACTGTAAGCAGTCTCACCTCTGTCGACCCCCGTCAATATACACGCGTGAAGTTGTTCGCCCCCAGGTCCCGGTCGGCGCGGCGCGGCGACAAGGCGGCGGGCGGCGCCTGAGACAGCCTCGTCATGGAGTCTATCATCGTTCTTTAAGTGCGTGTCCCACGCCGCCTCGCATCCGTCACACCGAGCGGCCAACACACGCAACATGCCCCTGCGCAGGTATTGAAACAGCCCTGATAGTCCTGAAACTTTAGTCACGTCAATTTAACATGACATCTCACAGGTGACGTCGAAAGTAATCGCTGTCTCTTTCGTAATTTGAATGAGAGAATGAGATAATATTTTTCTCAAACCTTGTCTTGTCACAGGTGGATGTGCTATTACTTTTACTCAGTGCAGGTTGTTAGACCTTCGGATTGAATGTTTGGAGTCTTTTGTTGATGGATGATATGCGACTTTATGGATCGAAGTTACATCGTGAACGGTAGTCTTATGATCTGTCAACAAATAACTTGTTACATGTGTGCAAGAAATTGAGATTTCAAATAACTTTAATATTTGTAGTTTGAGACATTTGGGACTTAAGTTTCTTATTGAGGCCTGAAACATGTCACGTCTTTCGCTTTCTTTTATTATCTTAGTAACATCTATCTATATACAGAGTTAAACATTGTACAGACTGGCTACACTAACCTAAAAGTTAGTGTCTAACAGTTGGACTTATTTTTTTATTACGATTTTAGCTCGCGAACCAAGTTTTACCACCTGTACATAGGTGAAAACAAATATGTACACTTCGACATGCAAAGATAATGAAATATAAGCGTTGTTTATTTGTATCGTAAGGTCTTACATCGTGCACTTAGATACATTTGTCAATGGTTTGGTGCGAGTTATAAAGTGGAATAAATATATACTATATCTGGAAAGTATCAGATAATTGTTTGTTGCGGTCCATTGTTGAGCTATCGAGCTATATATATGTATCGTCTTAAAAACTACGATGAATATATCGAATAAATATAGTATGTATGTAAATGGATATAATTTATATATCATTAAAATCAAATAACTAAGTGCTTTATTAGCAAAGTGGATGGACCCATTTGTCTATGAATATAAACTAACTTTCCTTAATTGGGATTGTATGGTTGGTACCAATTAGTTTATTTTCTGAAAATAGTTTGCAATGCGACGGGACCAGGCCGGTGCGCTTAACCAGGAACGGTGTAAAAATATAATAATACCAACAAACAAAGTATATTATGACGAACTTAAATGGGCTGTTTCAATGTCTGTGTTGTCTATAGATTTTAATGACTATCTCTATTGAAATCTTGTCTTTGGGCCTCGATTCAATCAAATAAACTATTTGAACCTGCGCTTCTTAAGGGCAATTGTAATCATTATTTAAAGTCACAATTTCGATAAGTATGTTTTAAAATATATATATGTTCCAATTAAATGACAATTTTATGATTTCTTTTTTTTAATTTGACTATCTATATTCTGACTTCCCGTAATGCGCTAAAGAAGCTCCGGTTCAAACGGTTAAACCGTATCTGAATCACGTTGTATATTCGTATATTTATTAATTCACATTAAGGGTAATAAAATTAATATTGCCAACTATGATATAAGCTTCGCGGCCCATCGACCATCTCGTGTGAAGCTGTGAGCGTGTGTCCGCTGTACCAAATTATCTGCGTTGCGCACAAAATGTATCGGCGACATCTGATAGACTCCATTGTGTAACAAATTATAAGAATTTAATGAAAAAAAAACCATGTATTTGTGAAATGACAAATTACTAAACTATATAAGTAAATTTTCTTCTAATGTTGAATACGTTAATTACTTAATGTAATTTATCTTGTATATACGTATGACCCGAGCGGTAGTTTAACGTTATATGTTTTGAGGCTCAAACGGCCGTTGTGGCGATAGTGCACGTTCTCGTATGAGTCATACGTAATCGTTTCACACTTTAGTATTGATTGTAAATACATTAACATATATTTGTAGTTAAATGTAGACTATGCATTATACAATCATTTCACAACCATTATTTGTAGACCATAGTTTCATTTGTATTTTTTTTAATTATATTCGAATTATTTACATGGAATGTATAAAGTAGGTTTAATGTGATGTTATACCGATTGCTCGGTTGGTTTCTCGAATATGATCCGATTATTCCTTTTGGAGCATTCCGTATGTTTCTAGTCATGTACCACGTAGTACATTGTATGTGATAGAGTAGCTCCCACGTTGCATCCGAGCTGTGCTGCGAACAACCATCACATAATGTGAACTGTTTCATTGTCTCTCGCTCGTGTCAGGACTCCATAGTCTACGTGAAGTATTTATATACAGATACAACATTTACATAACTCGTAGTTAGTTAGATAATGAATACGACATTAGTTTTATATGGACGATCCTTTACTTTGATCTCGAAACTCTGTTGTGAGCCCAAGCAATTCCTTAATCCGCTTCAATGAATGTTAAATAATATTATAATAATTGTCACTATGCTATCGCTTCTAGGCGACTCATTTCTATTCAAACGTAGAGCGTACATAGTTCTATTCGTATCGACATCGTTGTAAATATTTTTAATTTGGTTGGTACTTACACGGCGTACGGAAAATTATTAAAAAAAAAATAGCTTTCCTCAGTTCAAAAGTCCATTCACCGCAGCTTACTGAACCGTAGTGATATATAAATACTCGGCTGACACTAGAGAATACCTTGATAATAATTTAGCATATACGTAGGTGTAAGAACGAAAAGTATTATCCAAAATTTAGACATGCTGTGTGTTATAGGTAATATTTCTTGAAATTGAAATTAATACAATTGTCGTCATAATTGAATCATTGTGTTTCAGTTGATGCAGCACAACGTCAAACGTCGCTAAATTATTTTTCACTGTATCCAACGATTTGGCGTCGTGCTGTGTTCACGCAAGCAATGATCGTTTCGAAAATATTTAATGATAAACCGATAGATATGTCCAAGTTACTTCACCAGCGTTGTATTCGTATATCCCCAGCAATAGTGTGGTGTGTATCGGATGAACGAGGTCTCATGCTGAATGTTGTCTATTTATTTACACTCACTTATCTCTTCTAGTCATTTGTTTTTATTTACATTCCAAAGTTGTATATTATTTTAAGTGTCTCAAATAAATAATAGGGTAATGTATTTTGCATAGCAAAATGGGTTTATGTAGTTATAATGGCAGGAAGAAATACCTAACTCACGGGTGTGGCGCGGCGGCTGTAAACATTTATTATTATTATTATATAGCTTTTTCACACATTTGACGTTTCGTTCGCTATGTTTTATTTAGTTTTGTTTAATGATATTATTATTATAGAAACGAAACCTAAACATTTTAAATTAGAGATACAGCTGACGCTGAATTATATTTTTTTATAGAGTATGCTGTTTAAGCTGTACTGCTATTTTTATAGAACTAGCTGTTGTTTTGACATTGCGTTTCACTGTTCTGTCGTGTTTGTGTTGTGTGAGGCGCGGGCGGCGCGTGCGGCGCGGGCGACGCGTGCGGTGCGTGCGGCGCGGGCTCCTTGTGATTACGATAGTGATTGTTGATTGTTGGGCGAGAATGGGTATTTGAAGAATTATATTCTATATATAATTTATGAATTTCATTCGATTTATGAGGATAAGAACAATGTAATGATTGGTTATATTACTCATTGCTCTAAATGTACTATCAAAATATATTATACACAGTGTTAAAGGTCATAAATAAAATGCTTTGAAAATTTCCAAAGTGTTGTTTCCTTTTTATCCTAAATTGATTAGAATACTAGAAGGTAGTCTTAGTGCTTACCGCACTTCTTTACTGCAATAGCTTAAAGCAAAGCTGGGCCCCAAGTCTGCTAACACAATCGTCTCATAATCGAACATCAACCGCATAGTAACTGTCACTTTTGACAGATATCCCATACAATTCCTGTCAAAAGTGACAGTTACTATGCGGTTGCTGTTCGATTATGAACCGATTGTGTTAGCATATACTTTGCTGTCAGTTTTGACAGATGTCAAAACTGCGGACGGACGAAGTCCTGGGATATCATAAAAAGGAGGTACCTAGTAGATAATGGTCAGAAAAAAAGCTACACGAAACTTATAAGTAATGTATTATCACATAATAATTATGATACAAAAATGTTTTGTTTGATTAACAAATTCATTATTTTATGTGAATAATATAAATGAATGTATCAAACTACAAACAACTTTGATACATGTTTTAATATTGTATGCAGTATCTAATATATACTTACACATATACATGTCTTTATTGACTAGGTTGTGTAATAACATATTGTTACCTAGATCTCAAACGAATGAAAACAAATCTATACATATAAATAAAATTGGAGTGTCTGTTTGTAATATTAAAATAACAGCTTTTTACTAAGTGCATTTGGATGTATACACGGTACCTATACCAAAACAACATTTTTTTCAATTTTTGTCTGTCTGTTTGTTCCGGGTAATCTCTGAAATGGCTGGACCGATTTTGACGGGACTTTCACTGGCAGATAGCTGATGTAACGAGAAGTAACTTAGGCTACTATTATTTTAGAAAAAAAAATCTATCGAAAAAAAATTAAAACCAATGTTGCAGCGCTGCACCTGATTAAGTTTGATAGCAACAATCTGCAATGCGTCTCGCGGGATCAGAACGTGCGAGCAGGCTGTTGCCAACGGTTGAGTCTTTGTTAAATACCACGCGGACGAAGTCGCGGGCAACAGCTAGTATACAATATAAATTGATTTGCGTGTATTAAAGGCAGAGCCACACTGAGTGTACGCTTCGCCGCGTAACACGTAAGATACGCAAACATTCTAAACCCAATTTATTTTTACACTCAGATGAATAAATAATGTGTGGAGTGTCGCGAACAATATATTCAAGCACTAAAACCAAGCTAAATACGCGAATTCACGTGTACATAAGGCCGTAATTCGCGTGTACTACACAAATCGACTTGGCTTTTAGGAAGGTCTCAAATCTTTGACGAAAACTAAATTTGCATTATTCCACAATCGAAAAATAAAATCCATAACCAAAAATTCTAACGGTTGATTTACAAATAAAATACTGTTATTGCACTAACCGATAATGGCGTCAATAAAGATCATATTCTGGGAAGTTACACCAACTTACTTAACTTACTGAGAAGCTATTATAATATATTACACTTTTCTTTGTTACACCTTAGATAGAATAGGGT
Organism: Pheosia tremula; assembly: GCA_905333125.1. NCBI lineage: Eukaryota > Metazoa > Arthropoda > Insecta > Lepidoptera > Notodontidae > Pheosia > Pheosia tremula. Next base: position 7,511,211 of record HG995411.1, read on the forward strand.
AGTATACCACCACGCAATGATAATTGGGAACTAGCAGCAAAACTAAATTGAAGGTGGCTAGTCACATCGAAGGAAGCCTTCAAGTATTACGTAACGCAATTTTTGACCCCCCCCCCCCCCCTCCCTCCCTCCCATGTAACGCGCCGCAACGTTTTTCATTACCCCCCTAATAAAACGTAAAATTTCTACGCGACCGTTCTGAAGGATTAAAACAATGTTACGTAACGAGTAGTTCAGACCCCCCCCCCGACCCTGTAACGCATCGTAACGTTTCGGAAGAGCCCCCCCCCCCCCCAAATTCGTTACGTAACACTCGAACGCTCCCTAAGCAACAAACGCGAACACACAATTACCTACTACTCAAACTTCAAGAGAACGGATTATAATTTTTATCATAATCGTCATCCTCGTTGAACGGGTTCGTGGGGTCCGCGGCGCTATCCGCGAACGGGTTCTTCGCCTCGTCGTACGCCTCCTCGAACGGATTCGCAACATTGTTGACAATAGCCGCTGATATATTGGGTGACACACCAGTGCTTCGCGGCCCATCGTCTATCTTCTTCTTCGCGGTAATGGGGGAGGAGTACGGCGACGGTCTCGCGTGCACCGGTTCGAGTTTGTTCAGGTTCGCCTCGAGACTGGAGCTGTACCGCTGTTGTTCTATGAGCCGCATCCTTCCTTCAGCTATTGGTACTATAGATGTGCCTTTTGCTGGTATCTGCTTGGTTGTGTTCGACACGAATACTGGAATCGACAAATGAATGAATTAGATCGATAATATTATAATTTTGCCTGATTTTATTTTATTACTCCCTAAATTGGGGTGTGTGACGGTTTGCAATTTGCTTAGTACTCAGTCCCACCTAAGCCAACATCAACTAGTGCCAGCATAGGGCGATGCAAACTCGGACCGGTCTTAGCCCAACCTAGGCCTACACGAACTACGGCTAGCTTAGACCAAGGCATTTATATAAGTATCTAAATGACATAATTTAACCTAAAAAAGTATGTCCTAGAACAGTCACAGATATATGCTACCAAGAAGACAGTAGCCTGGAATTCACATCGGGGGGTTTGAGCTCCGGAACACATACAATAAATAAAAACGGCAAGAAGAAAATGAATAATTCAACATACTTTGCTTGCTCTGTCCTTCCTGCAGTCTTAGCTTCGCCTCAGCCCCGGGCCCGTACGTCTGGGGCGGCGCGGGGGCGGGCGCGGGCGCTGGGGCGGGGACCGGGGCCGAGGCGGGGGCGGGCGGCTCGCTCGCTTCCGTCTCCGTCACCACTGTCAGCTTGTTGAACAAACCGCGACCGTAGTACTCTGATACGACGGCGTAACTATTGAGAAGGCATAAGGATGAGAATTTGATTTAGTAATTATGCCGACAGAGTAATTATAAATGTAACCTGTAACCCCGGAAGGAATATCCAGGGGGTCTTAAAAGGCCACTATGAGAAGTTAATCTAAAAATAATTCACTGTCTGAATTTCCAGCATTATGTTTGTATTTTTTTTATGAATCGTAAATAATGACACAATGGCAGCTTTAAAAAAAATTTGTAAATATCTATGGGCAAACCAAATGTCACATCACCATATTGTTTTACCTTCTTGAATCATTATTAAATCCAACCATAATATTGTACACGCAATTTTGATTTTATATTTTAAAAACACAACTGATAAGAACAATACACACACACACACACAACTGATAGAAACATAAGTTTTTTCCAATTCACTTTATTTAAGTTAAGCTGTTATTAAATTAATGTTCACACAATTATCGACATTTGAATATTACGATTTACGGAGAAGATAAGCCCGGTTGTAACGATACCATTATCTTTACGATCAAACAAAAACAATGTCAACCATATGTTTCCACAACACTATATAACGATATATTTATTATAATTATATTACCTGCCATACCTGTCATCGGCAGGCCTGGGGAAACACCATGAAAATGGCGGAATACTAGCCGCTTTGAATATAGCCAAGTACATAATAAAATGTCCGTTTAGTGTCACTGGTATTTAAAAATTAGTCTCGATAATCCGACATGTTGGGTGCGCTCGCGCCGCCACGCGATTGTGCCGGCGAGGTGTACTATACTGACGTCGGATACTGATGTAAACTTTACGGTTATCGGAATTAGTTTTATTGCGATAATTTTTGTAATTTTATGTTATACTTTGTTTTGTAGATATATATTGTCATGATGACTATTACAGTTTTCCCCAAATATGTACAAAAAGGAATAAAAAAGTCCACGATTTAATGTTAATAAGTCTAGAAAAATACTAATTTATATTGTGTGAAATTGTTAAAATATATAAATGACAGCTTGTGCTCGATGTTTATTTGTCTTTGCCCCCATAGACTATACACTTAAACAGATATTTATCCCACCCTAAAGACAATCCTGCCTTGCCTTGAACGGTAGTCATAGTACTAAAAACAGTTAGACTATGTAGAAATATTATATGAAAAACATGTCTGATATTTGCGACAAAAATTGCCAGAATATAACTATATATTTTAAGATAACGCTCTTTAAAAAAAAATGCGTCTGACAAGGATTAAACGTACAAAATAGAAGCACGAATTTAATATATGCAATCACAAAAAAAAAAACTGAATTTTCCACTTATTATTGGATTGACTACATAATACTGAAAACCTAAGAGGAAAGGGCTCCCTACCCCACTGCGGCTTTACCCATGCCTACATTAGTGGCATACTACATTATTTTTTGTTTCGACAATATTTAACGTAAATGTATCGATAGCGAAAGCGAAACGCAGTATAACCGAACGTTTGAGTTTACAAACTGATCAGGCGGTTCGTTTCAATACGACATGTTTACCCTGCGACAGACACCTGAGAAAATACGCGATAATTACCCGTCCGATGCCCGCCTGTGGTCACGTTTCATAATACGGACGTGAACACTTTATTACCGAGGTCTCAGGGAGGGATTTGTTATTCCACTGTCTATGTTATATTAGCATTCGAGATTCGAGAGAAACTAAACTATAGGGTTTATTGCAGATTCTTGGATTATTTGGATGATAAACCAGTCTGGGACTGATCGCTCAAATATCTAGATCAATTATTAAGATTCATTATGTCAAAGTGTAGCGTGTGTGCGCCTTGCATGGCAGCACACTGGAGCTTATATTTTTTGTGATAAATATAGTTGCTAAAAATACAGTTACAATTTTTTTTTAACAAAACGTCAATCCCGCTGATTTTCTCGTCGGACCTTCTCAGTTGAGGTCGCGTACTGGTCCGATTGTAGAGGTAAGAAATAAAAATGTAAAGGCGTGCAGCGCGTCGGGTCCGGGCGGCGCGGGGTCGCGTAATATATATTGTGTGGTGTCTCACGGGTCGTGGTCGGCGCGCAGGCGCGCGTGCAGCGCGTCGGGTCCGGGCGGCGCGGGGTCGCGTAATATATATTGTGTGGTGTCTCACGGGTCGTGGTCGGCGCGCAGGCGCGCGTGCAGCGCGTCGGGTCCGGGCGGCGCGGGGTCGCGTAATATATATTGTGTGGTGTCTCACGGGTCGTGGTCGGCGCGCAGGCGCGCGTGCAGCGCGTCGGGTCCGGGCGGCGCGGGGTCGCGTAATATATATTGTGTGGTGTCTCACGGGTCGTGGTCGGCGCGCAGGCGCGCGTGCAGCGCGTCGGGTCCGGGCGGCGCGGGGTCGCGTAATATATATTGTGTGGTGTCTCACGGGTCGTGGTCGGCGCGCAGGCGCGCGTGCAGCGCGTCGGGTCCGGGCGGCGCGGGGTCGCGTAATATATATTGTGTGGTGTCTCACGGGTCGTGGTCGGCGCGCAGGCGCGCGTGCAGCGCGTCGGGTCCGGGCGGCGCGGGGTCGCGGCGCGCGCCGCCCGCGCACAGCGGACACTCCTCCTCCTCCGCGAAGCTCTGGAAGCAGCTGCCAACGGACGAAACAAGCTTGTATCGCAAAAAAAGCCGAATCGGAATATTTTTTATTCATATAAACCATTAAAATCGTGTCGTATCCTAGCAGAAAAAATATAATTCCATGTATTTTATTGCAATATATCTTTTAGTTGATTGTTTAAGCCATCGATTTTACAACTAAATGTCAGTGATGTCAGCTGTCAATGGGCGGCCGGAGTGAACAAGACGCATCGCATTCGTGTTATTTTTATTCTGTGTGAAAAAAGGACTTCGATCTTATCTATCAAAAACGCCGGCATTCTCAATTATTTTTTCTTTCCATCTTTTGTAATTGTTACTTAATAAAGTACTGATATAATTGCAAGACTACATAATTTGACTTCATTACTAATGTGTGTACATCACGCCGGTGAGAAGAATCTACAAATCAACATTTGGTGACCCAAGACGTGATGCAAGAACAGGCAATATCAACTGACGCTATTGTCAAAAACTGAACAAACGAAAACAACAACGGACTCGCATCTTTCTTAAAAACTCGCCAGCCAGCAGCTGCAGCCATCCGAGGGGAGTGCGTTTTCATTTAATTCCATACCCAACCTATATTACTTTCGTTTCAGTTTGCTCAAATGTCGTTGATACACTTTGCCAAGAAAGTTACCCACTAACGAGAATAAACTAAGAATTTCTTCGATACTTACCTGTATTCTTGTTTAGTTCCGTCGTTTCAGTGGCTTTTTATGTTTAAGAAACCTTACTATAAAGGTTTTCGTTTTTCTATTGAATTTCATGCACGAAACACGGTGTTTAATCGTGTCAATAGAGAAACGCGTCCATCTTCCAACATATTTTAAATTATTTCATCCTTATACGTTTCCCACTTGTAAAAACATAAGTACCTACTTAAATTATATCGTCCATACATGATTCCTATTAGTAAAACGCATTTCTTTAACATATTCGCCAACTATTTCAGATGTACTCCGGAAGTAAGCTAGTGAAATAGTCAACAAAGTCATGCAGTGTTTGACTGCATGTTGACTTGTCGAGTGTCATCACGGAGATAACATTGGTTTGTTGTCATTGTGCAGAAGGAACCGTGACGTATTCATTGTTAATTACTACTTTATTGATATAGAGAGGTAAGTCAAAGTTATTTCTTACTACCTACCTATATCTGAATATTAATATCATTCTATAGTTTATAATACATCTGTGATTGTGTTGTTGCACCGGCATAATGGCCGAATTAAAGGATCTGATTAAACAAAGAGGCAATATCAGAGCTCGGTTAACATTATTTGAGAAATATTTAACACCTTTATTGGAGCACAAGGAGACTGATATGTCAAAGATTAACGAACTTGGTTTAAGAATAAAAAAATTACGTGATCTATCTTGCACGTTTGATGAAATTCAATTGCAAATTGAGATGTTGGAGGAGGACTCAGAGAAACAAATTCTAGAACGTGAGACTACTGAAAATTTATTTTATTATTACATAGCAAAGGCACAATCTTTGTTGGATGCTTATGAGAGGGACAACAAGGTTGAGTCTTCATCCAACTCAACATCTAAAGTGTTTTCTAACTTAAAATTACCACCTATACAAATTTCTCCTTTCAATGGCAACACATCTAAGTGGCTTTCCTTTAGGGATACATATTTAGCATTAGTTCACAACAATGAAAATATTGATGATATTAGCAAGTATCACTATCTCAAGTCGTACCTAGAGGGCGCTGCTAGTTCAGTCATTAACTCCGTTACAATGTCTTCAAAGAACTACACAATCGCTTGGGATTTACTTTGCCAGCGATATGACAATAAACGTCTTTTAATAAATGAACACATCAAGTGTTTATTCTCAATTGAACTGCTACAAAAAGAATCTGAAGTTGGCATACATAAATTAATTGACACTTTGTCTAAAAATATAAGTGCATTAAATTTATTAGGGGAACCCACTGATAAGTGGGATACACTTATAATATATATGGCCTCGGCGAAATTGGACGCTTTGACCGCCGGGAAGTGGGAGGAATTTAGGAGTAATAAGGATTCTCCAACTTTAGAACAATTTTATTCCTTTCTTCGTCAGCGAGCTACAGTTCTAGAAACTATCAATGCTGGTAGGTCTTCTAATAAAAATGAAAAACGTCAGAATTTTCCAAAAACTAAATCATTTATTGCTTCCTCTAATAATTCCTCTCCTGGTATACATGATTCATCTCCAGGCATGCAATGTGTATTCTGTAAACAAGATCATAAGTTATATGAGTGTTCAAAATTTAAAGCATTATCTATTGAAGAACGAATTTTTAAAATTTCCTCATTAAAGCTATGCAGCAACTGTCTACGTGGCGGCCACCAGTCCTATCAGTGTCGCCTTGGCGGCTGTCGAATCTGCCGCAGGAAACATAACACTTTATTACATAGGCAGTTTCCTTTACAACAAACACAACAAAACAAAAATGAGCAATTTGCAACCACTAATACAACGGATAATACTGTGAATACAAACAAAAGTGAAACAACCTTACCGGATGCTGTAGTCCATGCCACGGCTTCTGCTCCCTGCAACTCAGTTTCGATGTCAGCGGTCTCCACCAATCAAACTCTTCTTTCAACTGCGTTGGTCAAGGTGACAAACAACGACAAAACCATAATCTTGAGGGCGTTGTTAGACTGTGGTAGCCAATCATCCTTCATCAGTGAGAAAGCACAGAGGATGATTGGTTCCTGCAAAAGAAAAAATTATTATCACTCAGTGTCCGGCTTAGGTAACACAGTAGTAAATGTAACAGAGCATTGCAACATACAACTACATTCATTATACAATCATTCATTCAGCATGCCTGTTAAATGTTTTATTCTACCCCAAATAACTGACAAATTACCCCATGCTGCAGTGCGTATACAAGAATTAGACATTCCCAGTAATATCCAACTTGCTGACCCAAAGTTTTATTTGCCTTCCGAGATTGACATGTTGTTGGGCGCTGATATATTTTGGGAATTAATTCAAACGACTAGAATAAGTTTAGGATCACAAAGACCAATACTACAAGAAACGCACCTAGGCTGGATAGTGGCTGGCCCCATGGGGGGAAGCTATTATGCCAATAGTAATGCGAAGATACATTGTCATTTTTCCCAAGACATTAAAATACAACTAGCGAAGTTTTGGGAACTCGAAGAGATTCCTAGAAATATTGAACACAATCAGGATAATTATTGCGAAAAATTATTCACTGACACTACTCGTCGCCTAGAGGACGGTAGATTTTGTGTTCAAATTCCACTTAAGGATTCCGTAGACTTGTTGGGTGATTCTTACAACATTGCCGAAAAAAGATTCCTTCAACTTGAGAGAAAATTAAATAACAACCCAGTAGTAAAGGAACAATATCGTGACTTTATTCATGAATATGAACGATTAGGGCATATGACACAATTACATCATAAACCAGTATTTGGTTGTTACCTCCCACATCATGCAGTAATACGAGAGGCTAGCGAGACAACAAAACTCCGCGTTGTCTTCGATGCTTCGGCAAAAACTTCCACTGGTGTATCGTTTAATGATATACAACAAGTCGGACCAGTGGTGCAGGATGATTTATTTTCGATTCTTTTGAGGTACAGACAACACAAGTATGTAGTATCTGCAGATGTGGAAAAAATGTACCGCCAAATACTGGTATATCCTAATCAGCGAATGCTACAACAAATCTTATGGCGTGACGATCCGTCGCAGCAAATTAAAATATTTCAATTGAATACCGTGACATACGGTACTGCATCGGCTCCATTCTTGAGTACCAGGTGCTTAATACAACTGGGCAATGATTGTGAGGACCCTAAGATAGCAAGACTAATTAAAGAAGACTTTTACATCGACGATTACCTGTCTGGCGCTGATACTATAAGTGAATTACATAGCATAATCCAGTCAGTCACTGAGATTCTCAACTCGGCGTGCCTTCCTCTGAGGAAATGGCGTTCTAATTCACCATCTACTTTACACGAGGTTTCGAACCCTTCATTATCAAAAAATTTAGATTTAACATCACAATCATCAAGCGTGTTAGGTTTGAAGTGGGATCCAGCCCGAGATATTTTGCGATTTTCAGTCGACATACAGTTAGATCAAGTTATAACTAAAAGAACAATTTTATCCAATTCAGCCAAACTATTTGATCCACTAGGTTTGCTTGGTTTGTGTACTATAATTCCAAAATAATTCTGCAAAAACTTTGGCTATCAAAGTTAGATTGGGATGAACCAGTAGATAACGCCCTGGAAAAGGAATGGACATGTTTTATAAACAATTTGAAAACTATTTCTACTATTGAAATTCCTAGACACGTTCTCATAAGCGAACCAGTAACAATTGAACTTCATTCCTTCTCCGATGCGTCTCAAGTGGCATATGCTTCTGCTATCTATCTAAGATCAATGGATAGTTCAGGTCAAGTTGTTATTAGACTTCTTTGTGCAAAAACTAAAGTTGCACCTTTAAAACCTACTACCATTCCTCGCCTTGAATTGTGCGGCGCTTTACTTTCCGCTCGCCTAAGTGCAAAGGTTTTAAAAGCGGTTCGCTGCAAGATAGATTCTGTAGTTCATTGGACCGACTCAACCGTCGTATTGGGTTGGTTGTCTTCACAGGCATGTGATTTAAAACCATTCGTATCAAACCGTGTAGGTGAAATACAAGAATTAACTAGCTCAGACGAATGGAGGCATGTTCCTGGTGATAAAAATCCAGCAGACTTAGCATCTAGGGGATTAAACCCTAAGTCAATCCAAAATGCTACGCTTTGGTGGGAAGGACCACCTTTCTTATACGCAGACCGTTGTGATTGGCCTCAGTCTATTAAAACCAAATCCATTAGTGAGTTACCAGAAATAAAAACTAACAATAAGGTTACTACTATTACGTTGCAATCTACAACAAATCCTAGGCTAGTCGATTTTGAGAGGCATTCGAGGTTCACTATCATGCATAGATCTATAGCTTACGTCCTACGTTTTATTTTTAACCTACGAAATAAACATACTAAACAAACAGGCCCGTTAACGGCCCACGAATTAGAATCTTCTTTACAAATTTTAATAAAACAACATCAGATGGAATGCTTCTCAAATGAAATTAAAATTATAAAGGCTAAACTAAACTTACCTTCTAAATCCAATGTGCTGTCCCTCAGCCCGTTCGTCGACGATAATGGAATCCTCTGTGTAGGCGGCCGCATCCAAAACTCCAATGAAACCTGTAAAAAGAAACATCCAATATTATTAAATACTAATCATAATTTTACTAAATTGCTATTTGCACATTACCATAAGAAACTTTTACATTGTGGACCGCAACTATTGCTCAATGATTTAAGGAACAAATATTGGCCTTTAAGAGGTAGATTGTTATCAAGAAGGACGGTCAACAATTGTAAGTTGTGTAGAATCCTAAAAGCAAAAAGCGTTAATCCTATAATGGGAAACTTACCAGCTTCTCGTGTCACTCCTAGTCTTCCTTTTCAGGTTAGTGGCGTCGATTTCGCTGGGCCCTTTTACATCACTGATCGCAAAGGTCGTGGGTGTAAAATAACAAAATGCTACATGTGCTTATTTATTTGTTTTAGTTCTAAAGCTGTACATCTCGAAGTAGCGAGCGATCTAACTACTGATAATTTCATTCTATGTTTAAGACGTTTTATAGCCCGTAGGGGAAAGCCCTTAGAATTGTACTGTGATAATGGTACTAATTTTGTCGGTGCAAACAACGAAATCACAAAGTTTTTAAAATCAAACAATGAAGACGTTTCCGCGTTTACTGCCGACGAAGGCATTTTATTTAAATTTTCACCAGCTTACTCTCCCCACTTCGGTGGGCTTTGGGAGGCAGGCGTTAAGTCTGCCAAATATCACACGGCCAGAATATTAGGTGACAAACATCTAACATTTGAAGAGTTGTCAACGTTATTTGCGCAAATTGAGGCAATCCTCAATTCTCGCCCTTTAACTCCGTTTTCATCCGATCCTAATGACCTTAATCCTTTAACTCCTGCGCACTTCTTGATCGGTCGATCGCTCACAACTGTTCCGTCTGAAAATCTGCTCGACGCGAACCCAAATAGACTCAACAGATACCGATCTCTTGACAAGATGCGGCAACACTTCTGGGACCGCTGGAGGAATGAGTATTTGAGCGAATTGCAACAGAAATCCAAGTGGCGAGTTAAACAGTGGGGATTTCAAGAAGGCGATTTGGTTGTCATTAAAGAAGCTAACGTCCCACCATTGAAGTGGCGGATGGGGCGCATCAGTAAATTATACCCTGGCTCCGATGGAATATCCCGAGTCGCAGACATTTATACAGCAAGGGGCACGCTTCGTAGAGCTGTCCACAATATTTGCTCTTTGCCTGAGAATAATTCCGCATCAGTACCTCGAAACCCTGGAGATTTCGATGGGGGGGAAGATGTTTAAGCCATCGATTTTACAACTAAATGTCAGTGATGTCAGCTGTCAATGGGCGGCCGGAGTGAACAAGACGCATCGCATTCGTGTTATTTTTATTCTGTGTGAAAAAAGGACTTCGATCTTATCTATCAAAAACGCCGGCATTCTCAATTATTTTTTCTTTCCATCTTTTGTAATTGTTACTTAATAAAGTACTGATATAATTGCAAGACTACATAATTTGACTTCATTACTAATGTGTGTACATCACGCCGGTGAGAAGAATCTACAAATCAACATTGATAGTTATACATTATTAACTATTTCAAATATTAAAATAACATATTTTACGATAAGGTCAAATGATGTGTCATGTAAACCTAACCGACTATAAGTGATAATATTAAAACCGCTAATTTGAAATTTGAATTTGGAACCTCAAACTTTGTATGAAAATTTAAATCAAAGACACACACACAATAAGAACTTATTCGAAATTCGAACTACCCAGCTCTGCACAGAACACAAAAAAAGTAATGCTTATGCCGCGAAACGCCGTTCCAAAGATAAAAACACATTCGGACTTTATACAGCCAGTTCGGAAAGCCGTTCTTATGGAGACGAACGGGCAACTAAATGGTTGCTGTTTTTATAAGTATATTAAACATTTTTGTGTAGCACAGTCGCGGACTTTAATTGGGGCCAATAAGGTTGAATATCGTACAGCAAACATACACAATGAGGTTACTATTTTGACTGACGTCACTCTCCTAGTGACTGTCAATCCTAAAAAAAAATAATGACATACTGTTGATGGAAGGAGTGTTGGCAGAGGTAGTGCACGCTGGGCAGCTCGAGCGGCTTGGCGCAGGCGGCGCAGCGCGAGGCCTGGAACACGATGGGTGCGCCGCGGATGGCCGCCGTGTGCTGCTTCATGCGCTCGCTCTCCGCGCGGTACTTGCTCGCCAGCTGCTGCTCGCGGGTGATCACCTCGTTCTCAGATTTCAACACCTCCATTAGATACCTGTTAAATACGTTACGAAAAGTATTACAATAGTTCCATTTCTTTACTTTCTCGATGACAGTTCTAATTTGATAGTTGTAGTGTTGTGACCAAATAAGTAATGATATCGATCCCATATATTTATTATGTTTTGAACAAAGACAAATACAACAAAAACATTCAAATAATAAACATAAAATAGAATCAAAATAATATAGAAGTATAGGAACTTATAATAAATGTTGGGGAGAGCTCATTGAGTGACAGTGATGATTCATCAGATTTCGATTATAATAATTAAGTAAAAAATCAACATAATATAATTACATCTTGTAATAAAATGTAATATTAGTTATTAAATTTGTACAAAATTATCCGGCAATAGTTTAGTTTCTTACACTTTGTAAAAAAATATCGGGTCTGTTATCGTGTTACGTTTATCGATAGCTCCATCCCACAGTGTGTTTTTTACCCCGAAAAAGTGACATCGTTATTTTATTCATGAAATCTACTGAGCTTTGCATTTTAAATGTCCGAGTAGAACTCCCGGATGTCAATTCCACTTAGTTTAGCCAAAATTTTTTATTAAAGTTTGCATCCCTATCAGTTTCTCCGACTCTGCTATGACATTGTACGAGCGTAAGCGTCATATTTTTATTAAATAATGTATACAGAATGTACAAAAGACGCTCGTTGAAGTTTCCACAGGAACTGTCATCGAGAAAGTAAAGAAATGGAACTAGTATAGTTGTTGTTTTTTAACTTGTTTACTTTACTAATACCTGTGTCTGACAACAGCTCACATACAAATTGTATGAAAAATTATTTCACCAAGTTCTGCAGTCCCAACTTTTTCATCAAATACATAACGCAACGAAATTATATTTGTTTTGTAAAATAATGTAATTTCTCTTTATATCTTTATTTTGTAAATATTTCAGTTATTATAATTCATTTAGGGATAAAAATATGTACAAAGTGTTAGGTATTAAAATTTATACCGTAATAAAATTATCCCAACCAAAAATTGAGTTAATTCACAACAAAAAAAACTGACCAAAATTTTACTAGTCCAAATTGTTTCCCTATATAATAGACCTAAATGTTCCAAGAAAGTGTCTCCGTATCTATAGGGGTATACGGATTAAGAATATCCCACTGGAGTAGTAAAAAAAAAGCAATGGATGTCGTGTTCTGGAAATGTATGTAGATAGATAGATAGATGTACTTACTTTCTGACATCTCCGAGGGTGTAGGCAGGTGTGCTCGCGAGACAGTCCACGACCAGTATGGGAGATAGCAACTTTTCGTTGGCTGCGAACACAGATCTTGATATGTGAGGTGTAACAAAAATAGTGTAAAATATTTAACCGATAAACGATTACGACGATTACGATTACGATTATTTAGACGATTAGTATGTTATATGGATCACGTAGATGTATAAAATGCTTGTGCGAGTTTTTTTTTTGTATACCCGAAGACCCAGTACCGTTTGGCCATGCGCTCAGTACAGTACAGGATGTCATTTTTAAACGACAAAAAATTTGATTTATTTATTTTGTAAGGTTATCTTTATAACCTACTGTTAACTCTGTTACAATATTTTACATTATTTTTGTTTAAAACACATTTTTAATACACGTTTTAATCGATTTACAATTATATTAAATATAATTTTTCAAAAGAATTCGTTATTTGTATTGCACTTTGTAAATCGATTTCAATGTTTCATCACGATCATAGTTATCGACATCATTATTATACTTAATTGGTTCTTTAAATATATAATCAATAAATTTTACTCGACATTGGCAAAAGTGGCTTTTTTTTTTTTTTTTTATTACTTTATAGGCAAGTATTTGATCTCGATCTCACCTGATGGTAAGTGACGATGAGATCTACGATGGAGCATACTTGCCTAGGTAGGAAGGCGGCAGTAGATCGAGACGCTACATTCACTAGGCACATGCAGCGCGGCTGATCTGACCCGCCATCCATGAATGGCAGCACCGAACATCATGCCGGAACACGGCTAGGCCGCTTGGCGACATGGCTTTGTTCAGTGGGTGGTGACTAGCCACGGCCGAAGCCTACCACCAGTAGAGTTGTCACCTGGTTGGCACCACCCAGGGTCACGTGTAGGGTATCTCGAGGGTACTTAATTCTCCTACGGACGAAGGTGACTCGACCCCAAAATTTTGTAGCCAATAGCTAGAAGAGGAGCCTCACGGATAGGGTCGCCAGCCAGGTTTTATTCAAATAAATTTAGTACGTGGCGATGGATGAACACACAAGACACATTACAGTTTTCGCTATATATATATTTTCGGGTATGGACCAAAGGACCATGTGATGGAATTAATGCTTGATCATAAAGCCGAGATAATTCGGCAAAACACTTTATTGTCGTACTAACACATTAAAAAGTACAATATCAACCGACCTAAGATGACGCTTAAGCTAATGTTGCGATGCTTAATAATATTAATATTTTAAAATAAAAGGTGTAATGAACTAAATCGACTATTGAAATTTAATTAATATTTCATCTATTATGGGATTCAACTCCTACAGTCGTTCACGCCCCTATGGATAGCTTCGCCGTGTATATAAGATACAGTAGTGTTGTCAGCGGCACTCACCGATGACATTGAGCAGCTCGGGCAGCGTGTCTTTGGGCGGCGGCCCCCACAGCACGGCCAGCCACAGCGCCGGGCACGCCGCGCCGCGCCGCCGGCACACGCCCAGCGCCGCCTCGCCGCGCCCGCCGCGCAGGTGCAGCGACACCTGCGACACCCACCTGCGCGCCGTTCACTGCCGGCCCGACCGACCGACCGACCGACCGACCGACAGACCGACCGACCGGCCGACAGACCGACCGACTGACCGACCGACCGATCGATCGACTGACCGACCGACCGACTAACCGACCGACCGATCGACTAACCGACGGACCAGCCGACCAACCGATCGACCGACTGACCACCAACTAACCGACCATGCGAATATCCAGCCATTCGGTCGCACTATTGAAATACACTATATAAAAAAAAAAATTACTCCTGGTCCGGACGAGAAAATATCGGTGATGTAAAACCTTTTCAAGCCCTTGTTTTGTTAATACGAGTCTAAAACTTCGCTGTTCCTACTCAAGTATAGTGTAGGGATAGAGTAGTCACATGTGGCGAGGTTGAAGAGGTCGCTTGTGGCGAGGATGAAGAGGTAACTTGTGGCGAGGATGAAGAGGTAACTTGTGGCGAGGTTGAAGAGGTCGCTTGTGGCGAGGATGAAGAGGTCGCTTGTGGCGAGGTTGAAGAGGTAACTTGTGGCGAGGATGAAGAGGTAACTTGTGGCGAGGATGAAGAGGTAACTTGTGGCGAGGATGAAGAGGTCGCTTGTGGCGAGGTTGAAGAGGTCGCTTGTGGCGAGGTTGAAGAGGTCGCTTGTGGCGAGGTTGAGGAGGTAACTTGTGGCGAGGTTGAAGAGGTCGCTTGTGGCGAGGTTGAAGAGGTAACTTGTGGCGAGGTTGAAGAGGTCGCTTGTGGCGAGGTTGAAGAGGTAACTTGTGGCGAGGTTGAAGAGGTCGCTTGTGGCGAGGTTGAAGAGGTCGCTTGTGGCGAGGTTGAAGAGGTCGCTTGTGGCGAGGTTGAAGAGGTCGCTTGTGGCGAGGTTGAAGAGGTCGCTTGTGGCGAGGTTGAAGAGGTCGCTTGTGGCGAGGTTGAAGAGGTCGCTTGTGGCGAGGTTGAAGAGGTCGCTTGTGGCGAGGTTGAAGAGGTCGCTTGTGGCGAGGTTGAAGAGGTCGCTTGTGGCGAGGTTGAAGAGGTCGCTTGTGGCGAGGTTGAAGAGGTCGCTTGTGGCGAGGTTGAAGAGATCGCTTGTGGCGAGGTTGAAGAGGTCGCTTGTGGCGAGGTTGAAGAGGTCGCTTGTGGCGAGGATGAAGAGGTCGCTTGTGGCGAGGTTGAAGAGGTCGCTTGTGGCGAGGTTGAAGAGATCGCTTGTGGCGAGGTTGAAGAGGTCGCTTGTGGCGTCCCGGGTCGTGTGGGAAGGGAGGTCCGGGGGCCTGAGCCGTCAGCCGGTAGAGCGCGGTGTTCCACAGGGGTCGGTGCTGGGGCCCGCCCTGTGGAACATCGGCTTTGACTGGCTCCTTAGGGGGCCGCTTCTCCCCGGGATGAGGGTGATCTGCTACGCAGATGACACCCTCATCACGGTTCGGGGGAAATGCTGGGAGGATGTGGCTCGGAGGGCAACGGTGGGGACCTCGCTGGTGGTAGAGCGGGTCCACCAACTTGGGCTGGAGGTTGCCCTGGGCAAGACCGAGGCCCTCCTCTTCCATGGCCCACGGAGGGGACCTCCCCGGGACGCACAGATTACGGTGCGAGGGGAGGTCGTCAAAGTAAAGGCCCAGATGAGGTACCTGGGCCTTGTTCTGGATGGTCGTTGGACATTCAGGGCACATTTCGCCCAGCTCGCCCCAAAACTTGTGGCCGCGGCTGCCGCCCTGGGCAGACTGTTGCCCAATGTAGGGGGCCCCAAATCGGCGTGTAGACGGCTATACTCCGGAATTATCCGGAGTATGGCGCTGTACGGGGCCCCCATCTGGGCGGAGGCTCTCACCGCCGACAACAAGATCCTCCTGCGGAGACCGCAGAGGATCATAGCGGTGAGAGCCATCAGGGGCTACAGGACGGTCTCCTGGGCGGCAGCGACACTCCTGGCGGGGGACCCGCCCTGGGAACTCCAAGCGGAGGTCCTGGCGGCGGTGTACCGTCTCCGCGCGGAGGGACGGGCGGCAGGCGCCGCACCTGATTGGGACATGGTGCGGCGCACAAGAAGGCGGTGCCAGGAGGAGGTGGTGCTGAGGTGGGGGGAACAACTGGCTTCCCCTGCCTATGGACGTGAGACGGTGGAGGCGATCCGCCCCCACCTGGCTGGCTGGCTAAAGAGGGGGCACGGCGCCCTCTCCTACAGGCTGACGCAGGTGCTTACCGGGCATGGGTGCTTCGGTAAGTACCTGCACCAGATCGCGGGGCGGGAACCGACCCCCATCTGCCACGCGTGTGACGCACCGGTGGATACGGTGCGTCACACGCTGGAGGAGTGCGTGGCCTGGGGGCCGAGGAGGCACGACCTCGTCAGCGTCGTGGGGAGGGACCTCTCGCTGCAGAGCGTGGTAGCAGCCATGCTCAGCAGCGAGAGGTGCTGGAGGGCAATGGCCTCCTTTTGCGAATCCGTCATGGCGCAAAAGGAGGCCGCGGAGCGGGTCAGGGAGGGAGACGCCCAAGCCGACCCGCTCCGAAGAGCACGGCGGGGGAGACGGAGAAGGCGCTATGCGCATCTTCTTCCCCCGCCGTAAGAGGAGGACGTCGTAGGGGACTAGGGCAGGGGGTCGGGGGACCACCTGCCCACACAAAGTCCCCCCGACGGAGGGTGCCAACAGGCACCCCTCCTGATGTCTGCGGCCCGGGACCAACCGGGCCGGCCGCCGGGGCGCCACAGTAGTATGCCAAGTGCGATCCTGTGGCGCCCCGCTCAAAGGCGGTGATGGCGGACCAAGGGGTTTTAGTGGGTATACCGGCACTCTGCCGGGGAGTCCCACATACCCCTCTCGTCCCCCCGGGCGAGAGGGGATGCGTAACGCATTTCCCCTTGTAAAAAAAAAAAAAAAAAAAAAAAAAAAAGGTCGCTTGTGGCGAGGTTGAAGAGATCGCTTGTGGCGAGGATGAAGAGGTCGCTTGTGGCGAGGTTGAAGAGGTCGCTTGTGGCGAGGTTGAAGAGATCGCTTGTGGCGAGGATGAAGAGGTCGCTACAATAGTACTCACAGTTTGTTCTCCTCGTACAGGTACAGCACTCCGGCCTGGAAGCCAAGCATCTGGCAGATGATGAGCGTGTGGTCCTTGTCGTAGTTCGCGTCCGGGTCGCTGAGCACGCGAAGCACCTTCTCTTCATAAATTTTCTTTTCGTTCTCCGGGGACTTCGCCCTGGGCGGACAAATATTTGTACTTTCATCTATTCTTATATTATACTAGCTGTTACGCGCGACTTGGCCGTGGTATTTCACAAAAAAAAATAGTTTTTCTAAAATATAAGTAGCCTATGTTACTCCTTGTTATAGCTGCAGCTATCCGCCAGTAAAAATCCCGTCAAAATCGGTCCAGAAAACTTAGATATTAGCCGAAACAAACAGACAGCCAAAAATTGAAAAAAAAATTGTTTTGGTATATGTACGGCGTATACATCCAAATGCACTAAGTAAAAAGCGGTTATTTTAATATTAAAAACAGACACTCCAATTTTATTTATTTGTATGGAAGAGGTAATCTTTGCCAGTTTGTGTGTTTGGATGTAGTAGGTAATATTAAGCACTACTTGAACAATTCTGGAATTTCCTTCACTGATAGAAAACTACATAATCTCCGAGGGCTATAGACTATGTTTCATCAAGGCACCGCGGGCGAAGTCGCGTGCATAAGCTAGTATCTATATTGTTTTAAAACTGTTGTTGGCTTCGTCTGCACATTGGAGATATTGAAACGGAATTATTGCAATAATGCTATACAGATGTCTCTTAATCTGAAATATTGTTTTAGAATCCTTATCTGTCTGTATATTTGTGCTAAAATTAGTTTAAATACATTGAAAGTCCTTGAAAATACTTGCTTTAAATATTTTCACAAAATAAAACCGTAGCACACATCTTTATCCCTTAACGTTATGTACGAATATGTAGGTTAGATATCGCCATTCTGGACCTTTAACATTTCAGATACTAACGTTTTATCCCGGTAAATGCAAGGTACTCACAGATCAGACAAAAAAAATAAAATCCGCAATATAAATAAATAAATATAAATATCGCTATACGAACACACCTACTATACGGTCCCACTATAAGCTTAACGCTTGTGTTATGGGTACCGTACAATGGACTGAGGGCGAACTCAATATATAATACTTATATACATATTAAACATCCATGATTCGGGTACAAACATTCGTGCTCATTACTTAAAGCTTGTGTCCCTACCAGGCTTCTAACCTGGGACCCTCGGCGCAGAAAGCAGAAACCACTGCGCTAATCAGGCCGTCAAATGTACACATAACAAACTCACCAGACGTGTATATAGTGTTCGATGAGTGCGTCGTACACGAGCTTCGAGCAGGCCTGGTCGCTTCCCAGCATGTGCTCTAGGAACTCTATGAGTCGTTCAGAGTTGCTGATGAACATGTGTATGTAGTCGTCCGGCGGCGCGTGCTCGCGCAAGCGCGGCGCGCCCGACAGCGCCGCCTCGTCCACCAGCGGCCTGCTGCGCGGCCTGTAGTCTGTGCACAGCACTGGGGAACATATGCACTATTGTAGGAATGCGCCTGCGCATCCTAACACGAGTTACTAGAAAAATGATACCGGGAATTACTTCCACGGTGAACTGAAGTCGAAGGAAAGAGTGCTTGTTCACTTAGATTAAATCTCAGAATGAAATAATAGATTTTTTTATTAAAGAATAAACTATATGGAGTCAAATACAATGATTTGAGTAGTGGCATCATTCATGTTATATTATGTGGCTTTAGTTCTATTGTGATAGCTAGATCCACGTGACCTAACCTCCTCAGAATCCTTGGACATGGAATGGCAACACTAATTGTCACATAGATAGACTGGCTATCGTGAGATGATAATATATGGCCTGCGTAACATATTCTTATACCATGCATTCAGATAAGTATATATGATCCTTAGTAGATACAAATACAATATCTTTATAAGGGAGCGTTCAAGCGTTCGAGCGTACAATGTTACGTAACGCGTAGTTCAAACCCCCCCTCCGGTCCCAGTAACGCATCGTAACGTCCCCCCCCCCCCCCCCCCAATTCGTTACGTAATACTTGAACGCTCCCTAACGACCGTAAAATCAATGTGATACAGTTCAACTTACACTTGAGAAACTTGGTGCTCTCGTCCGGCGCGTGCTGTATCAGCCCGTGGCCGTATTTCCTCATGTACGTGTCTGCGTCCTCGAAGTCCAGCTCCGCGATGTAGTCCAGCGCCTGGCTGAAGTCCTTCCTGTCCTCGACCATGATCTTCAGGTACCAATGGTGGCGCTTATGGTTGGCGGCTAGGGATAGCGCGTCTTCCACACTCACTTGTCGTACCACCTGACAAATTGATTTTGGGGTGTTTTCATGTTAAACTCTATCCATTTATATTTCTTAAAGCAGTGATAGGCAAGTTGGTAGAACGCTTGCCTCGGTAACGAGAATCGCAGGTTCAAACCCCGGCTCGCACCTCTGGGATTTCATTTCACGTGCGGATCTCATATTCAACCATGCTTATCACTTGCTAAACGATAAAGGAAAACATCGCGAGAAAACCTGCATGTCTGAGAGAACCCCTCGAAAGATGTGTGAAGTCCACCAACCCCCACTGGGCCAGCTTGGTGGACTATGGCCTAATCCCCCTCGTATTGAGCGGAGGCCCGTGCCCAGCAGTGGGACATTAAAAAGGCCGAAATGATTATATTATTATTATTTATATTTTTTTGTGTAAAAATGGCTGGGTGTAAAAATTCCAACATGGCTGTTGAAAAAAAAAACCAGCTGAGTTTCTCGCCGGATCTTCTCAGTTGAGGTCGCGTTCCGATCCAGTTGTAGAGTTAAGAAAAAAAATGCCCTCGTATTATGCTTATACACACTTTGACCCCCTTACGGATTGAACTTTCAATTATCCCTCTCTCTAGGGTACTCAAGGCAAATATTCTACAAATTTTAAATGTCCAGGACCACTGTTATAGAATTTTATCAAATAGACCCATATCAGATCAACATACCTTAATAGCCACATCAACATCATCGATCACTTTATCCTTGGAGTTAATGAACTCCTTGAGCTTCCCCTGCTGATCGTGCTGATCGATCTTGACGTAGCACGTCAGCAGCAGCGTGGTGTGGTCCTCTGTTGCGAAGCCCTTCTTGTGGAGCTCCTCCAGGTACAGGACCAACGGCTCCAAGTGGCGGGACTCTAGATATTTGCGAATGACGTATGACGTCTCTAGGCGTCCGATCGTTTTGACGTATTGTTCTATGGCGCATTTCAGATCACCCTAGAAAAAAAAATTGAGACATAATATAAGCTGTCTACCGATGTTATCACGCGCATAGCAGGAAGCCGTAGGATACGAGCGGCGGAGGACCGCGATGTGTGGAAGTCATTGGGGGAGGCCTATGTCCCGCAGTGGACGTCTTTCGGCTGATAGAATAGAAAAAAAATCCATCTAACAAGTTCCCAAATGCCGGGGATAATGCGGTAATATAAATAGAGAAAAAAACATAGGCAACCAAGTTGATAGAATGCTCGCCTTGCAATAAAACGGTCGTTTGTTCATCATCATCATCATCAAATAAATAAAATTGGAGTGTCTGTTTGTAATATTAAAATAATCGCTTATTACCAAGTGCATTTGGATGTGTACACGGTACATATACCAAAACAACATTTATTAACATTTTTGTCTGTCTGTCTGCCTGTTTGTTCCGGCTAATCTCTGAAATGGCTGGACCGATTTTGACGGGACTTTCACTGGCAGATAGCTGATGTAACGAGGAGTAACTTAGGCTACTTTTATTTTAGAAACCCTTTTTAGTAAAATACCACGCGGACGAATTCGTGGGTAACAGCTAACTTTGAAATATAATTAATTCCATTACTTTTCGTAGCACGTACCTTACTATACAAATGATCGCCATACTGCTTATGAATCTCCGTCAGCCCCTCGGCGTCGTAGTGCTGGCTGCTCGCTATCCTGATAGCAACATCATACAGATTCTTCTTAAACAACATCGACAGTTTCGACTGCAGATCCTTTTCCTCCAAATAAATCATCTGTTTAGACTTTGTTAGTATATAAAACGACCCCCATTCAGTCAGCACTGCTTCGATTTCGTCGAATCTCTTCGAGAACACGATAAATTTGTTCTGTATGTCAAGTATGGTGATGTGGTGGGATTTGGGTGCGGGGGCGGTGCTGGTGGATGCTGCAGTCTTCTGAGCTTCCACGGTGGTGATCACCAGGTAGCTTCGAAAGCAGTTCAGACGGACTTTCTCGCCTTCGAGGGCATAGCAGGGGCCGCGGCCTTCAACCGTGTAGCAATATATCGCCTGGAATGAAGCAACTTATGAGAGCAAGACCGCATTCAAGATTTTTAGACATTATTTTTTATATCCTAGCAAATGAATGACGAAGTCGCGAGCGCTGCTTGAGATTTCATTAAACAAATATCGAAAATTACGAGTGGAATTCAGATGTTCTGTAATAAACGACGAGCCAGCTGAGTTTCATGCTGGGTCTTCTCAAAAGAGGTTGCCGAACATGTTATAAAGACAAGAAACAAAACTGAAATAGCAATTCTGACCGCAAACACCAACTAAATACGAGGGTACCCTAGTTCAAACTATGACATTAGGATGTCAAACACCTCAGTCCTCTCTTGACCATGGTCTATTGTACGGTACCTTTAAGGTGGAAGCGCAAGGTCAGGGCGCGAAATTCAAAATGTCATTTAAAACATTTGACATTTTGAATTTCGCGCCCTGACCCTGAGCTTCTCCCTTAATACAATCATTATTATAAAAAATATATATTAAAAAACTATGATTTGTCTTTGAGCCATGCGACTCACGTCCTTGTTGGCGACGGTGAGCCGCTGCTTGTCGGCGAGCACGGCGCAGGCGGGCGCGGCGCCCATCGCGTCCAGCGCCGTGCACTGCCCCGCCTCCAGCGCCGCCAGCATCACGCACGACCGGGACACTATGAACAGCTTGTCCGCGCCCCTGACCACACACACACACACATCACCCGTCCAGTCAGCTCCAGTGGCGAAGCAAGTAGAAACAACCCCTCATACTCAATATAGTCTAGATCAGCCTTTCCCAAAGTGGGCGATAACGCGCTGCAGGCCTAAAGTGGGTAAGAGACCCAGAAAAAAAATGGGGGCGTTGTGTAGTAGGCTTACAATAATTAATTTGATTTGAGTTATAGTGGTTTTTAAGCAGGTGAAAAAATGGGGACGCTAAAAAATAATTCTTTCTCAAAGTGGGCAGTAGACAAAATAAGTTTGGGGACCCCTGGTCTCGATTATCCATTAGTATATTATTTCGTTCTGCTGAAAAAAACCAAGGTTTCTATTAGGACAAAACAAATTACTTTTTCAAGCAAATAGGTACCTATCTTATTTTAATTTAAAAGGGGAAGACGACATCGTCATATATGGATTCTTCGGTACTGATAGGTATATTATAGTAGATGTATTATAGTGAGTAGGAAGGTGGAATGCTTGTAAATGTTTTTTTTTATTGAACTCAAAACAGGTTAAAAAAAAATGATTGGGCAAGTTCCAGTGTCCGACATTGTAATCCAATAGTACCTACATGAACGCGAGTGCAATGATTGGGCTGGTTCCAGTGTCCGCCAGTGTCCTCATTTTCCCGCTGCGCTGGCGCGCGATGTCCCCGCGGAATATTGACACGGACCCATCTTGGAAACCCACCGCCAACAGATTCTACCGAAAATATCATTTAATTTTGTAGAAACAGAGTTGATAAAAGTAAGTTTTTTTTTAAATTATTGCCAGAGATTTTGATTTAAAAATAAAACTATTTATACATAGTGTTAGGCAGAAATATCAATAAAACCCAACAATAAGCTAAAATACGAATATATTCGTATGAAAACATTTATCCGCGCCAAATTTACTGTCATAGAGTGAAAAATACGATAGAGCGGGGACACGTCAAAGGTAAACGGTAATAGTGTGGTAACACGCGAAGTATCATAGAGTTTCGGTTTTCTTATCTGACTATCAATAGTATTAAGGGGGAAGCTCAGGGTCAGGGCACGAAATTCAAAATGTCAGTGGTTTTTATTTTTTTACGAAAAATATGGACATCTTTACGATGTAATTTAGTGTTTTGCGATACATCCAATGCAGAATGCTAATATCGCAAAACACTAAATTACATCGTAAAGATGTCCAAATTTTTCGTAAAAAAAATAAAAACCACTGACATTTTGAATTTTGCGCCCTGACCCTGAGCTTCCACCTTAAGAAAAAGTAGCATTGTATTTTTTTTTAAAGTGATAGTAAAGGCTATTAGGAGGTGTGTGTACCTTGTTGTCGTGCACGGCGAGCGCGGTGGGCGGCGTGGCGCGCATGTGCGAGGGCACGGCGCGGCAGGCGCGCGCGCACGCCGGGCTGCCGTGCCGGTCGCGCACCGCCCACTGCCACACCTTCACCACGCTCACGCCCACCTCGTCCTCCTGCACCGGGGACTCATGTTACCAACACTAGTATGACCAGTCGACATCAGCAAGAACAGTATTAGTATTCGCGAATGCGTGCAAATCGACATTCGTTACATCACTAATATGTGTAAAATACAAGTGGTGTGTGTATACATACAAAGAGATCATGATAAAGTATACTGACCCCGATAGTAACCAGATAGGGGTCGTGGGGCAGCTGGTGGGCGAGGGTCACTGTCAACTCGTACGCCTTGAAAGGGGTGACCTCCCAGTTGCGGGAGATGAGGTGCACCCAGCCGGTGACGTCGCATAGGATAACATGGCCGTTGCCGCTCGTTGCTACCGACACATCAGTATCCTGCAGATAATATTATACATCGTGAAAGGAGGGCTGTCTCTCTCCTCGCTCAAAACATTAGCTTGATAATACAGCGAGGAAATGCAGCCAGCATTCATGCCACCATTCCATGCGGACAATGTCTTTTTGATACATAGTTTGTTGTCATACTATTTTTTTTTTCCTATTTACTTTAACTTTAATCTATACTAATATTATAATCTATACTCTATACTCTATACTATATTATAAATGTGAAAGTTTGGATGGATGGATGGATGGATGGATGTTTGTTACTCTTTCACACCCGAACGGCTGAACGGATCAGGATGAAATTTGGCACAGAGATAGATTATAGTCTGGAATAGCACATAGGCTACTTTTTATCCCGGTAAAATGTATGGTTCCCGTGGGATAGATATTTTAATTTTTCATACTTTTTATCGCGGGTAACACCGCCGGGCGCAGCTAGTTGTAAATATATGCCATATTCATAAAAATATGAATTCCATTTATAAAGTAGCCATGGAGTTTTTTTTCAATTATCAGTAGTGATTGTTACAAATTATAAATTAAAATATAGTACATTGGAGGTATTTTTAAACAATGTTGATAAACATTCAAATACCACTATTGATTGGGTTCAATCAAAACTAAATTATGTTTAGGCTAGTCTTGCCAACCAATTAAAGTAGGATTAACTTATAGATACCCAATATAATTTTTAATACTATCAATATCATTACTCATGACTTATATCATAAGTAATGCTTAATTTGTATGGTCTCAATAATAGGAATAAATCCCTGCTAAGCTATGAGGGAATATTATATCCATCCATTGCATTATGCTACTTAAAAATGCTAATTTACTTACTTGCAAACATTCAGCAAGCTTGCCATTGTCAATATTGTTGTGAACATCGAAGAATGAGAATTTTCGCCACTGGAACAAACAAAATCACATAAGTATCACCTTCTTGGAGACAGTTTATATTTGTTTGAATGTAGACCACTTTAACATGTATTGCAAAAAAATATTAGATGGAAATATCCAGGTCATAGGATTAAAGATATTTTTTTTTCATCACACAAAAGCATTGGTCTACCAGGGAAGGATAAAGAAAATGAGTATGTCAGTACCCAGTTGGGAAAACGAAATCAAGGAGGTTGTGGGACCCCGATGGACTAGGAGACAATGTGTGCTCTCTTAGAGAGTCTATAATGAGTGAGTAGCTTAAGAGTTACCAACATTTGATTCAGGCAAACAATATCAATGGGCAATAGCCATAAAGGCTATATTTATTTTTAATATATTGTATTCTTTTAATTTCAATAATCATAAAAAATATTCTCCGTGACACCTGCCAACACATGAATAGCACTTCTAAATTATCCAAATGTGAAGGGAAGGGTAAGTGTTTTTCAAATTATAAGACAGGTACAGCATTGATTGATTACCTAAATGTCATTTTCAGATAGCTTTAGGTAGTTCTAGTACAATGGCTTACTACAGCTTTGTAACTGTTCAAACCAAAATGTTCTTTGTTGGACTGTGCCCATTTGGGAATATTTATTAGCTCCGAAATTTTAAGGAGCTATCTAATGTACTATCAGACTCCCTAGTCTGATAATACACTAGGTAGCTCCTTCAAATTTCCTAGCTAAAATCACAGATGTAATATCTATGTTTCACAAACATTTCATGTTTATGATAATAAGTCACAAAAATAATATAATTTTCATTTAATCTCTATAATAGACGCGATTTAATTACTTACCTCCAAAAATGCCATTTTGATTATTGCCAATCAAATTACACTGTGGTCATGTTATCGGTGAAACTTTCAGTTTTTTCCTGGTGTGAAAAAACAAACCACTAATTTTGGTGCATTACACTGAAGTATTGCATTCTCCTTTTCCCATTAACGTTAATGTTTATACTTAGTATAAAATTAAAGTGTACAGATTGGTGAATTGTTTTCTATCATAAAAAACATATCACAATCATAAATTCCATTAAAATTAGTTTATAATTATGAACAACTGAGTAAACACAACTTCTGACACACTCGACAACGGAGGACAACCTACTTTTCTGTCAACTGTCAGTCAAGCAAATGTCACTGTCTGTTTGGTATGTCACTTTTTTTTCAATTGCAATATCTCACAAAATAGAGCCACTTTCGCCGGTGTCTAGTTAATTTCTTGAAATTAACTAGTCACTGGGTATAGGTATATATATCATCAATCGGGTAACGTTAGTTACTAACTATACGATCTTGATCGTATAGTTAGTTACCCTTGATGATAAGTCTGCATCCATCCAGACCACGTCGAATACACCGGCTCTTCTCGCTAATTACAATGCTCTACCCCTATCAGTAAAGCTGTGACACAGCATGGAATTCTTTTCATGTCCTTTTTATCAACAGTAATATACCTTATTTTACAAAAAAATTATAAATCTATGTAATTTCGAGCTAATACACATTAGGCGTTAGGAGTTTCGTTAAGCGTACACGGCGCGTTTAGCTCGGTGTTTGACGAGCGTTCATAGGGCGTGGGCTCTGTTAAGAAATGGACGTGGAAGTGAAGTATCTACTCTTCCTGAAGGCGCGCGATTGATTGTTAAATAAAATGGCAGCTCATGTATCACGGAGCGCGCGGCTTACGCCCGCGCAATGCGCGTTCTCGCCAAAATCTATGAGGAACCTCTTAGTTCGCGATAAAAATCGCCCAATGTGTGCTGGCTCATATCATGAGAAAACCTGCATGCCTGAGAGAACCCCTGGAGACGTGTGAAGTCAGCCAGGCGCCAACCCGTACTGAGCTAGCTTGGTAAACTATGGCCTAATCCCCTCGCACTAAGAGTAGGTTAGTGCCTCAACGTAGGACATTAAAAGAGCTAATTTTTTTTTTTGTGAAATTTATTTTGGTTTATTCTGGTTAAACTACATTGGTTGTCACATTTATACTTCTGCTGCCACTTGCTTGGGTATGACGACTGGCTTTATGAGTAGGCAGTCTCAGAATCTCATTCCAAACATTAGTATCAGTCACAGATTCGTCTGCCTCGTCGATGTTGACATGAATATGGGTGCAAACCGGCCAGTATTCGATATTATTTATGGTGTATGCAAGGGTTGTTAGGCCATCCAACAAATATAAAGAAGAAATCGTGTTACTTGCTTGAGATCTGTGAAAACAAGTAAAAACTCAAGATAAGCCTTGATTTAGTGGCAAGCTCATACCCATACTTATATTCTGAGATCTTTACGCTTAAAACTTACGTAAGACGTGCAGGCATATTGACGTTTTTCAGGGTTCTGTATTTCCCTATTAATCGTATAGTATTCTCAATAAGATAATTTGTAGCTGTCAATCTGTAAATTTGAATATCATTAGGTTTACCCAGGACCGGCCCTACCATAGGGTATACAAGAACGGCCGCTCCAGGCGCCAGATCCCAGGAGGCGCCTCAGTGGTTCAATGCAATCAACTTAATCCCACATAATTTGTGGAAATGTCGAAATCTTCCTAGTACCATGCTTGTATGCACAACTGGTATTTTATATATAGGTACTAGCTGCGCCCCGCGGTGTTACCCGCGATTAAAAAGTATGTCCTTTTCTGTACCCCTAAACTACCACTAAGTACCTATGCAAAAAATCATGTCGATCCATTGCTCTATGAAAAATTTAAACTATTCTGTCCCACGGGAACCATACATTTTACCGGAATAAAAAGTAGCCTGTGTGCTATTCCAGACTATAATCTGTCTCTGAGTCAAATTTCATCCAGATCTGTTCAGCCGTTCTGGCGTGATTGAGTAACAAATATACATCCATCCAAATTTCCACATTTATAATATTAGTGGGATAGTGGGATTAGGGTCAAGCAAGAGGAGCGCCATAAATGGATTTCACTCAATCTTAAACCTCGCCCCGGACCCTCACTGGGTGTGTACCTTTATAATACGAATCATTGTAATGTGTCAAAGAGAATGTCCCTAATTTGCCATTTTTAAACTAATTTCTCAAAGTAAGAACCTGATTAGGTACCTGTTCTGTAAATCATCGAAATGAGCATCGTTACCCCAATACATGTTTGAGAATCCATTAACTTTAATAAACTGTTCCGCTGTCATCGCAAATGCTCCTCCAATTTTCGGGTGGTACGGCGGCCTGGAGAATGTTAAAGGCTCAATTAGGGAGAGGTGACACATGCACGTCCCGCTGTTCGTCGCGTCACGCTATTTTTCTTTCTTGAAGAGGACGATGCGTCAATTGTGGATATAGCTGAGGAGAGGGTTGCAGCGTCGCAAATGCAGGTACAAAGACTTTGGCGATATTGTTTCGTTTACGAAATTCAGAACTAGGTATGCTATGCTCGGAGAGTGGCAGATGGTGTCATGATCGCTCTCCTATATCGCCATGTTTGAATTGGCCGCACGGCACGACGCAGAATGCGAGGCGTATGGCGCTGCGTATTTTCAATAAAATAAACCCTAATTACATTCTAGATACAAGAAAACCGTGACTAGGTCTTAGACACGGGACAATGAAGAGTTACCGTTCACAGTATAACACCGAGAGGAAAGGCTTAGATGCCATGGGTGATGATGAATGATTAAAATAAAAACACCAACTTATATGGTCGTTCAACTCTGATGGCGAGCTGTCTCGGGTACCAGCTGCATCTATACAGGTTCCTTGAGTCCATAGGTAAGATGTTGGGCTCGTGGAAAACGAAGCAGTCCCAGTGGTGGTGCCGCCGCGCCTCAGTGAAACCCACGTTTAAGAGCTTTCCACGGTTGAAGGGCTGTGACGTGTTGCCTAGGTAAAAAATATTGGGCGGTTTATTAGGAGGAGAATGTTGGAAGATATGAAAATACTAGAGGCGTATTTACTGGGACAAGGAGTAGGATAGTTGATTTTAATGCATATTTTTATGGCAGCTTTACGATATATTGGGTTGTCGTGGATCAATCACAATAACGGATGGAAAAAAATAAATAAAATAAATACTTACGTTGTTCCACGACAAAGATTTGATAATTCAACTGTTGTTTCATTAAGAACGGATGTAGAGCATACAGAAACGAGGTGAGACTGCTATTAAGTCCTCTGCATTTGAAAAAAAAATTACAACCTATTTCAAAATGGATATGGGTACTGTGCTGTACAATAAATCGGGGAGAGTCTTAGTAATATCAAGACCAGGGAAAATTACGAATATATCAAAAGGAACCTAACCCACAATCGCCAGAAGCAGTGACTCGATTGGCCTACGATCAAACCACTAGAACCGGCGCGGCGGCCGTAACTAAGGATTGCGTCTTGACATAACAAAATAAAATGTACAGCAATGAAGTGAGAAATCGATATATGAGCAACGAGCTGCTTGTTTTACCCGCGATTGAGAAGTATGTCCTTTTCTGTAAATCATGTCGATCCTTTGCTCTATGAAAAATTAAAACAAATCTATCCCACGGGAACCATACATTTTACCAGGATAAAAAGTAGCCTATGTGCTATTTCAGACTATAATCTATCTCTGTGTCAAATTTCATCCAGATCCATTCAGCCGTTCTGGCGTGAGTGAGTAACAAACATCCATCCATCCAAACTTTGACATCTATACGTATAAATAAAATTGGAGTGTCTGTTTGTAATATTAAAATACCCGCTTTTTACTAAGTGCATTTGGATGTATACACGTTACCTATACCGAAACATTTTTTTTTACAATTTTTATCTGTCCGTCTGTCTGTCTGTCTGTTTGTTCCGGCTAATCTCTGAAATGGCTGGACCGATTTTGACGGGACTTTCACTGGCAGATAGCTGATGTAACAAGGAGTAACTTTTGCTACTTTTATTTTAGAAAAAAAAATAGGATCTCACGAAAAAAAATTAAAACCAATGTTGCAGCGCAGCGCCTGATTAAGTTTGATAGCAACAACCTGCAATGCGTCCCGCGGGCTCATAATGGGCGAGCAGGTTGTTGTCAACAGTTGTCTTTGTTAAATACCACGCGGACGAAGTCGCGGGCAACAGCTAGTTTATAATATTAATGGAGTGGGATTACATGCCTGAATGGTATAATTATAGCCACACTTTGTCGAGCTACGCATGACGTCATGTTGTGGATTCCACCGGGCCTTATATCACTGTACATAGTTGCAACGGTTTCGAGGGTCCTTTTTGTGCGATTTTCAATCACAGGTCCTGTAGTCACATTTGAAATATAGTATATTTTTCATAAAGTGAATTCAAGCGAGGGGGATTAGGCGACAGTCCGTCAACCCGCACTTCGGGCGAGCGTGGTGGACTATAGCCTGATCCTACTCGCAATAATAGGACACCCGTGCCCAACAGTGGGTCATTAAAAGGGCCGGTAGCTATATAAGTTAATTTAAACAATAGTATTGGTCAACTTAAGTACCTAAATACTGATATAATCATTGAGTATCTGCCAATATTTGTTATATCAAAAGTTAAGTAGGTAACTACTTTTTTAGTTTTTTTTTCTGGTATTGTAAATTTTATAATTTTCAGGGCAACTATCCTAAAAATATTTCAACGTGTATAAGTAATCGCAATATAGTCAGTTTTGAACTTTTGAACGATACCACCGCAGAAAGAAATAGACTTTACCTAATCCAGGAGGCAGTTCCGGACATAGATCCGTTTCACCCTTGTCCGGATCGTACATTTCGTTATAAAACATAGTCACAGGTATTGTATGGAGGGGTTCTTTAAAGCAATTCGGATCGTTAACTGACGAGTTATGTCCGCATAACAACTTGTCCGCCCAACTCTTCGAGTTAACGGTAAATTGGGTAGGTATGAAGCTGAAATAGAATGGGCTCGTGATGATGACAATTGACCAATAATGTTATAAGTACTTAAGTTATATATTATATCAATATGGTGGTATGGTCTTTAGCTTGTTGTTTTGAATTTAATATTTTCTTTGCTTGGGTCCCAAACTGTTAGCCGATTTTTGGAACCAATGAAATTGTAGTTACCTGGAAGGATTTATCTCATGCTTAACATACCCATTTTTGCGAGGAAACGGAACATTATAAAATCTCATAAAAGTATAATTCGAAAAATTGATAAACGCTGCAGCTACTATAAATATCATCACCATTCTTATTGTTAACGGTGGCATTTTGCAAATTGAGAAATAATTATTTTAAATAATAATAGAAATATCACCAAAAACTAATACGAAATGAAACTTGCGTAGAAAAAACAGCACAGATAAATAAGGAGTTTGAAAATTAAATTGTATTTTTTTCGAATAATAAAGCATGAAAGAGGAGTTTACAAGTAGGCGTGTAGGTCCATCACTGGTGCTGTGAGTGAGGCGATGACCCACAAATTGACCCAACTAGCCAATTTGCCAATTGACATGCCGATTGTTGGCTAAATCGTGCTGTTTGGAAAGATCATAGATACGAAACGTAGCCAATAGCGTTGAAAAGCCCTGGCCATTTTTTCATAGGAAACTCATATAAATTAAAATGAAACTTATGCTGTCATTCAAAATGACATTTTGGTATCGTCGCGAGTGTAGTATGTCCGTATAACATTTTTTTGCAAAATTTATATTAAAAGATGCCGAAATACTATAGGTTTAGAGCAACATCACCCACGCGAAAACCTAAACGAAGCAAGGAGAAAGAAAAGGACAGAGTGATGGATAAGTGAGTGGAGATTGATAATAATACAAACATTTACAAACCGTGTAGTTTACCGGGATAGCTTTCGATCTACTACAATTATTATCTTCTCATTTACGTATATGTATCAGATA
Source organism: Pheosia tremula (assembly GCA_905333125.1). Lineage (NCBI taxonomy): Eukaryota > Metazoa > Arthropoda > Insecta > Lepidoptera > Notodontidae > Pheosia > Pheosia tremula. Next base: position 7,543,084 of record HG995411.1, read on the forward strand.
CTATGTATCTAGGTACTTAACAAATACCTATCGATATCTGTGACTTTCATTGATGAATAAACGACATTTCACTTTTAATTCATAAAGGTAGGACCTATAGTAGATTGTATATAGCTTGTTTAACTCTCTTTATAGACAACTTGCTGTCCCGGCAAACTTCGAACCGCTTCAATGTATGACAAAATTAATTATCTTTAATGTTTTTTTGTGAAATCTTCCCGTGTTTAGAAAGTTATTCTGCTATTCTGGGTGAATACAAACTTCAAAAATCTAAGATCGTAAGAATTGGCCCACCCGTTCTTTAGCTATAAATATAAGTGCAACTAATACGACTTTGTTGTTACATAAATTTTAAACAATTTATTATGGCATTACAAAATCCTTCCAGTAGAAAATTATTTGGATCTATTTCAATTGTAGATAAATGGTCGTAAACTTTCTTCACATTTGCGGGTAAACATTATTAGTTAGGTTCGTAAGAATTGTTCTGTATGCACAGTCACGAAGCGGAGGGACGGCGGGGACAGAGGGGAATGCATTTGGGGCCTGGGCGAGGATCTTGTCTATGGCCCACCATAAACAAAAATCCTACTACTTAACCGATATACACGTGGACAAATTCTAGTAAAATATAAAATTTAATTAATTATTAGAATGTTCTTTTTAGAATGAAGTTTGAGACTGGTAAGAATTGGATTAACGTGACACCGCCATGCACACCCACACAATCCTGGTTCATGCGGCGCACGGCGTGGCGGGAGAACACGCCGCTCATGATGCCGCCCAAGCTGGCTGCCAACCTGCAGGCCTCACTCCAGCTCACCAACCGACCAATCTTCGTCTTCAAAATCCCCACTGTGCACTCCCAGCAGTCACAAGACGTGATGATGTTCTAAAGTTATTTCAGAACTTTCTGTTCTAACTTCTAAAATTCACCCCGTTTTGAAATAAACCGTGAACGCATTATTTTCTTTCGTTTTCGTTATTGTGTGTGAGCGGTGTGCTCACAGGTTTTTTTTGTTGTGACAACAGATTTCGTACAATTTGTGATGATAATTACACTAATTATAAAAACACAAGGAAAACTTTACTTTTCGCCCCCTTAATTTTTTGTCGATCATCTCATCATCTTAAATAAAAAATAGGGTGCTACTTCAATCAAACAATCAAATTATATTTAAACAAATAATATTTTATTAAACAATAAATTGTGACAAATGAAAACTAAATATATCACCTTTATTAAGTAACTCATGGTCTAAACTAATAGTTCGTCTAAATTATGAATAGTTAGGTAAGCTAGGTCTAAATAAGGTATTTTATTACGAGTATATTATGGCGAAGCGGAACTTTGCGCTATTAATATGTCGCATGAATAAATCTTTACGTATATACGCGAGAACTGAGATTCGTATGCATACATTGAATAATATGTCTATGTATTACGTAGTTTGATTATGCTATTACATACATGGGAAAAGTAGGCCTTAAGTATGTACTTCTCGCGTAGCTACCTACTTATATAAGTATCTACCTACTTATAAAAGTAAGTATAAAAAATCTAATTTAATACCAACAATACGATAAATATTGACTTTCGTTCTATAAGCTAATTTAATTACGAGTTTATTAATATTGAGAAACATATATTAATGGGTCGATATAAAAAAATCACGAAGCTTCAAATATAAAATACCAACTTTTTTATTTAAAGTTCGGCCATGTGACAAGTTTCAAATTTTCTACAATAATGGCGGCTGGTTTTTTTCTGATAGCACATCAATGTATTACATAGTTTAATAATTATTACATACAAGACAAAACATTACTAAGTTATCGAATAAAATCCAGCTAGGATGAACTTATGACCGGTTGACACAGGGGCAGTACGCAAGTGAACGAGAAGTGCGTAGGTAACAATATGTCTTTGGTAATAAGAGTAAAATTTTACATCGAGCTAATAGAGCTAGATATGGAAATTACTTGCTTTGCCAGCCTGTTTATGTCTGTGGTTTACAGGAAGGCACTAGCATCTTTTACTGACGTACTTTCCTTATGTTAACTGGGCATATTCAAAATTCAAAATTGTTAGGCCACACTAAGATGTATTAAAAAAAAATCTGAAGTAAATGACTTTACAAAGTTCTATCTTCAAAAAAACATTGAATTCTCCTCGTGTTCATATTATCAATTAGTTTTAATCGAAAAATGCACCAATCATTTTGACACATAAAAAAACATGGAACGCATGAGTGCCTGTTGTGTGCGCGATCGAAGTCGAGAACTAATAACTTATAGGACTGTAGGTATATCATAAAACAAAGAATAAAATATTTAATAAAAAGTGACATCACATACATTGTGTTGGTAGGTACATTACATAAAAAAATAAGCCGTTTTAATTCCAAACTGCATGAAAATTATAAGGTGAACTTTAATAGTGAAACATATTTTAGACACAGGTCGATCGGTAGGTTATAATGTTGAAATTCCCAAAGCAATAATGTTTTTTTAAAGAAATTTAAAAATTACATCACGTTCTAACTTACGGTGAAAGGTTCACTTTAAAAAAAAAATCAAAACAACACAGTTATTTCAAACATATTCGTGCTGCGTATAACGTTACCTGCTAAAATATTTTACATTATTTTTGTTACACCTTATATTTCACGAGTTTTCTACTTATCATCTAGAAGCTATTTACATGATAACAAATAATATTTTAGTAAGTACGCAATTTGAGTATGAATTTAGACGTTTTGGAATATTGTAGCGCTCCCGCTCATTACATTTTGGAGATTCTAAATATGAATTACGAGTGTAATTCTAATATAGTGTAGGTAACCTATAAAACTATAATTGTGATATTTGAATGAAGAAATAAACATAAAAAAAATAATGAAATATTTTATTAAAGTATTAAATTTAATTAAACTAAAGTATTACAACTAGTCTTTGACAGTCCACCTATTTATTATCACTATAAGCATTTATGCAATACATATTACTAAATAGATACCTATTACAATGGTGAAGGAATCATTGATTAGGCCTTCCTGAAGTGGCTGTAGTAAAACAAGATAAGTACCGATGTTGATTTGTTTGACTCTGTTGTGGCTACTTCAAACCGATATGACTCGTACAACAACAACTATGACATTGTAATTGTCACTTAAAACAGGGGAAATATAAAATCCATATGGTACATTTGTCCCGTAGGAAAATATTATTTATACACAAAGTGTGGCTTTGCCCGAGCAAATAAATGGCGTCCGGTGAGAATCATGCATTAGAAATAGTGTAAAATATTTTAAGACAGAATTCCTCCTAGGTATCTAATATTATTTTAATTTTTTGTTTTCGTCCCCTTCTAGATATTTACTACAATTTACAATGTTAGCAACAACTTATATACCGATTTCTTATATTTACGCGAATACTACACATTGAAATAAGTACTTATTTTACAAACGTAAACATAAACAAACAAACTGAGCTAGAAGCCGTGAAATCAAACTATGTTACGCAAAGTCAGCTGAGTGAATTAAGAACAGAGTGTATAAAATAAAATAAGTTTTACTTCGACTTATATACTTACCTACCCAGCTAGTGGTAATATACGTATACAACATGGCGTGTACCAGTATTGGTACTCTTTTATGAACATAATTATACTTTTCTTGTTTTACTTCGCCACAAATATAATATTTATAGAAAAGTTACGTACCTAAAACATACATTCTCTTCCACATGCTATCGCGTACTGACAAGAATTATTACATCATTATTAATTAGTTAACTGTATATTTAATTTACAAACGCTCTTAGCGCATGACTCAGCCAGCACGCACTCATTCTATATGGACTCTATGTACTATATTGTCATTATGTATGTACTTGTTATATATTATTATAATGGCGAACTGTACAAATTATCTACACTTCAGAACGTACCATTTCCTAAAATGTATTAATAATGGTTGTTCCTATCAGTACTTACCTAATGTAGATTAATAAAACTAAACCGTTTTGACAAAAATTGTAAAAAAATATTTTTATTCGAATATTGCGACTAGGATGATAATATTTTCTTTTTTGTTTTCTACAAAAATGTCAGATAAACAAGGCTTTTGCAAATGCCGTAATGAACGCAGCAATTAGCAAACGAATTTGAGAGGTTTCTTTTTATCGAATGACTACGAAATTTGGCTTTACGGCTTTGGGTACTTACCCTTTTAAGCCTCTTAGTAGTATTTTCATGGAAGATTAAATGAAACTCCCTACCGCTATTGAAAAACTACCGGTCTTAGGAGAACTTGAAAAGTCAAGATTCACAGTTTCATTTTAAATTTCGTACACTGACGCACGCACATCATCAACACAATGGTAAATATTCTACCAATATTATACATTTCATATACTTACTTACATTTCATTCAAATGAGAAACATATTTTTTTTTTTGTAAAATAAAACAAAATTGACAACTTCACTCTTCAATTTCCCACCGAGCCCCCAGAGCAGCCAGGGTATAATGCACTTTCAAAATCTATAACATACCCAGAACGTTCGGTGCTGCCAGATGCAAATGGAATTGGAATATAAAATACCTACTTGTAGTTATTAAAAATAATATTCGAGTATGAATTAATTAGGCATTCCTCTACATAATCATTATAACTTAGTTCATAGGTCTCCTTCAGTGCCCAGTATTCATCCCACGTATTTATTGTGCGACTGTTTATTTAATTTCCAGTACACTTGAATGATATGATATGATGTGACTTATTAAATTAATCGATTGTTTTTTTCGTAAATACCTTTTCAATCTGGCAACACTGAATCAATATTGATACAAAAAGGAGATCATCACTCGGTAACGATCGTTATTGGAAGCGTCTCTGCACTGAACTAATGTTACCTCTCGTCGCCAAACAGGACCAACAGTCTGGCGATGTAGTATGGCCATCAGCTGCGCTCGTCAATGTTAGCTATTACGTGCGTGTAAAGGTGGTTCTGAACTGCCAAAACTAGATCATACTCAAGTGTGGACAGACCATCCTTTTGGAATGTTTTGCTCGTTTGGGATAGCAGTTGATACCTGAAAATGGGATTCAATATATAAAAAAATATATATATGGTTGGCAACACTATACAGGCTTTCATGTGTTGGCAACACTGTCGGCCTGTCGGCCATGTACTTCTTCTGTTTTTAGTTTGGCAATCGGCTACAAAATAGAGCCATTTTTGCCAGTGTACAGTATTTATTGATAATTGCTTTAAAATTATCAGAACCCCCCTTGATGATGATGAATGTGGATTATGTTCCCCTACCCCTATCTGTAAAGCTGTGGATACTTCATTGAAAATTTACTTGGCATATTGAGCGAACTTGAAAAGTATGGAAAACTTTAGTAAACTAAAAAAAAAATACAACTTCACTATTCAACTTCCCGCCAAAAAGAACACGAAAGTTATGTACATGGGACATAAAAAACTCCTTAAAAAGTAGTTTTTGGAAATGTAGGCAAATGTGTATACACACTGAATCCAACTGTTTGGGTCACTGGACTTATTTGAAAAGAATAATCAACAATAAGCGGATAAGGAAAGAGTAAAAATTATATCGTGGAGAATAAATGAAAATAAACTTTACCTCTTTGGATTAGGGGTGGACTTCTTATGAAACAACATCGCGTACCGCGCTATTGACATCTTGGGCCTGGATACGTGGTAATTCATATTCTTTAACCTGTAAAAAATGTCGGTTTTAATTTTTTTGAATTTCAACCGTGGATTCAAGGGAGATCTGTCCGGGAAATTCAAAATTTTGCTTCGTTTCATCCAGTTCCAAGGATATATTTTGTTCCATGGAACTGTTGGGACTTTTTTCTCAGTATCTTTATTTGATGTAGCGATCAAATTATTGAGACGATGGATTGGAATATTTTCATAGTGAGTCTTTTTGAAAGGACGAAAATAGGAGGAATGACAATTTCGGAACAAAAGGAATCAGAGATTTTTCAAAAACTTGACCATTTAAAAAATACACGCAAAAAATCACAATTGTCATTTATTGATTTTCTTCGATTTTATTTTCTTAAATGGAGATATTGCTGACTCCACAAAATTATTCAAAAAGCGCGTAAGCGTAGGATCAATTCTTAGTATACCCTTTCATTTGATCCTACCAGGATTTGAACCCAAAACCCGGAGCACAAAAAGAAGGTTCACTGCCGCCTGCAATTATTGAATCGTGAATAGTTTAGGTGTTGCCCGTAATACAAATACAAATATAAAAAAAACCAAGCCGTTTTGTGTAGTACACGCGAATTCCAGCGAACTACACACATCGGCTTGGTTTTGTGCTTCATTATAGTAATTGCGACTCTCCTCCATCTATTATAATATTGCTTTAATTAAGCCGTAATAAAACAATATGTTATAGTTTCATACCTATAAAACATGTCATCGTCCTCCCCACCCCAGCCCCAGTACTTGTTGGAGAAGCCATTCACCTTGAGGAACTGCTCGAGGGTGACCGCAGACACGCCACCAAAGATATCCTCATACGGTAACCTGGAACATGGTTTTATCAAACGAAAATCAATTGTCTACCTAACAACGCACATTTTGAGGACATAATTTACTAAGATAAGTAATAATAATAATTAATATCGCCAGACAAAGCAACTGTACGGACCCAAACTAAGCGACGCTTGTATTAAATCGTTTAATAATTAAATTAAAAAAACCCCGTCAATAAAGCAAAAATTATAAATTCTAAAATAGTGTCTGTCACTCTATTTTATTAACTGAACGGTACGTCGCTCGGGGGTTAAAAAAGAAAAGGATTACTTTTTTTTAAATGTCAACAAATTGTAACCTATGTAACTCTAATAGACAGTTATTTTTTATATACTATTGCTTGGCACTTACATAAAATGAAGTGTGTCAATGGAAGCTGACATGTGCCTGGGCTGCTTCGGGCAAGAGTATAAGTTGCGCGTGTCCAGGGGCAGTAGATCGATGTCGTGGAAGATGAAGCACTGCCAGCCGCCCGGCTCCAGCCGCTGGCTCTCCATGAAGCCCACGTTCATTAGCTTGGCGCGGTTGAACGGCTTGTTGCCTGCTCAGGGAATTTGGGCATTAATACTATTACAATAAATAAGTCTTATGCTATTTAGCTATGCTTAGTTCGTTAGTGAGTAGAACCTAGTCTAGTGTAGTTTTTATTTTCGTCACGCTGACAATTTCAACTTCTTAATTCAAATTTACTATTATGCATCGCCATCTACACGCAGAGGAAATAATCTTACTATAACCACAGATTAACTATTTTTTGTGGCTCTTTGGCGGGAAGTTGAGCCGTGAATATGTCAATTTTGTTGTTTCTTTGATAAATAATGTGTAATATTAGTGGAATATAAACCATGTTCATTAAGGTGCGCGAGTGAAGTAAATTCAAATAAAATAGTATAACTTGGCTTTTCAAGTTCTCCCAAGATGTCAGGTAAATTTTCAGTACGTACCATCTTGTTCAACAATGAATATTCCATACTCTATTTGTTGTTTCATTAAGAATGGATGCATGTGGTTCAGGAATACCGCTAAATGCTGTTGGCGATCTCTGAAACAAGATTGTATGAAATAAATACTTGTGATAGCGACAGGCATGCCAGTGACGGCCATGCTCGCAAATAGCATACCAGTTAACCACACCTGCGGTACGTTTAGTTTGATTTTAAAAGCTCACCTACTTAATCTATACTAATATTATAAATGTGAAAGTTTGGATGGATGTATGGATGGATGGATGTTTGTTACTCTTTCACGCCAGAACCGCTGAACGGATCTGGATAAAATTTGGCACAAAGATAGATTATAGTCTGGAATAGCACATAGGCTACTTTTTATCCCGGTAAAATGTATGGTTCCCGTGGGATAGATTTGTTTTAATTTTTTATAGCGCAAAGGATCGACATGATTTTGTGCGCGGGTAACACCGCAGGGCGCAGCTAGTAATTACATAAAGTGTACAAAACTTGGCCCATGCGGTAGCGAACCCAAGACGCTGGTCGCATTTCCTCGCTGAATAGCCAGAGCTACTCGCTGAGCGAGGAAATGCCCAGTTCAAAAAAACAGACAGACAAAAATTAAAAAAAAAATGTTTTGGTATATGTACCGTGTATGCATCCAAATGCACTTAGTAAAAAGTGATTAACTTATTGTTACAAACAAACACACCAATTTTATTTATTTGTATAGATTGTATTACCTGTATGGCACAATAATAGCAATTTTATGTCGGGCGGTGCAGTTCGGGGGGGCGTACCGACCGCCGAACTGAACTTCGGGGAACTGCGTCTCCACCCATTCCAGTTCTAGATCCGTTTTATTAACGGTTACGGGACCTGAAAAACACAATACCTGGCTTTACACAATGTGATCTATCACACGCGATCGAACGCGTGAAATATTGTTTATCCGGTTTTTCGGCAGTCGATTCTTTCGCGTACGATTGCCGCTTTTTGCTTAAACGTGTTTGTAAAAGCTAATCACGCGCGAGTCTCGACGGAAGACGTACGCGTCCAGTGGTGCCGCCGACTCGATATCAACTATCCTTTTCCATCTTCACACGCGTGCTCTTTCGCGAAAGAAAGCCGATGCCGGCGGTAAAGAGCGTACGTGTACAGGCGGTTTTAATTATATATTAACACAGGACAACCATAACCAAATAATATCAAGTCCGGTCTAACCCTCGTCTTGACAACAAGGTGAGACTAAACAATACGTCGGATCAAAGGTACTTCTTTGAGTTTGTGTGCAAAGTGTGTACGTGTGAATGCGTGGGTGGGTGAGTGTGTGTGAATGTGTGTGTGTGTGTGTATGTGAGTGTGTGTGAATGTGTGTGTGTCTGTGTGTGTGTGTGTGTGTGTCTGTGTTGTTATTGTGTGTGATTAAAACTTACCTAAATCTGGAGGCATACTATCACACAACGGCAGACTTGGTTCGGTCTGTTTCAAATCCTCTTCAGTCGTCGCCAGGCTCTTAAAGCCTTCCAATATAGTCTTGACCAACAGCAGCGGAGTACTAGAGACATCTACATCTAGTCCAGTCATATTATTGGTTATGTTTCTTTTTAATGTACTAAGTTTATGTATTAATTTTGGTTTTAATGTACTACTATTATCATTATGTATTGTAATATTGTTTGTGATGTTGAATTTAGATATAATGAGATTGCTCAGAGTATTATTAATTTTGGTGTCTGTTGTGACGGGATTCTGGTCGTGAGCCGGTATCGGATGCTTCTTAGGCCACTGTGATATCAATTGTTCGCTGTTTCTGGAACAAGAGAAGGTATCTGTTAGATCAATTAAAACGTATACACGATGCGTGGATAGATTTGTGAAGACACGACCTATACCCGCGTAGACATCGAGTATGATAAGAAGTAGTGTAATGCAGTGGCGTAGGTCATTAGCACCCGGTGCGGATTTAAAATTTGCCGCCCTCTTATATTTGCTATTCATTATAAAAAAAATGGGGGATGGTAACGACAAAAAAAATGACGAAAAAAACACTGAAATATATTATCTTAATTATATTTTTTTTCTCTAACCGCTACCTGTGAAATGCCCCCCCCGCAAAGTGCCGCCCGGTGCGGACCGCGCCTCCGCCCCCCCCATGCTACGCCACTGGTCTAATGTCAATCCAGATTACATCTATGTACCGAATTTCATCAAAGTCCAGTCAGCCGTTTTGCATGATGCTCAGTCGAATGAGCACAAACACAATTTTGCGTTTTTAATAGTTAGCATTGGAAGCAATATCCAATATGCCAATGAAGCCTATAAATTCGACGATTTTCCAATTCTCGCAAACCGTGGATTTTATAGGCGTTGATAAACAGTCGTAATGTTCTTATAATGTGCACAGCATTCATAAGCAGCACAAATAAGAAATAGACGGAAAAATCTGACAAATGATCTTACAACTTTTTTTCTCTCATTTATGGTCTTAGGTTACCAGCAATCCCATTAGTTTGGTCTTGGATAGCAGATAGCAATCGAACAAAGATCAGTAGACTGGAAGCCTGCTCATACTAAAATAAATATATAAAAAGACGATCTAGATAAAATACGGTACAGTGCACCCGAAAAGAGTATACAATAAATTAGGGCGGTAGTCAAATAGTGATAATTACTTAAGGTGGCAGCGCTAGGTCAGGGCGCGAAATTCAAAATGTCAATGGCTTTTATTTGTTTACGAAAAATTTGGACATCTTTAAAAAATAAAAACCATTGACATTTGGAATTTCGCGCCCTGACCTAGCGCTTCCACCTTAACCCGGCTTTGCAAGTTAACTCGCTACATAACCATGGCAAATGTAAATGAGTCTAAAGTAGTTACCTGAGTGTAGGTTGTGTGGCGTTGTAGAGCGGGGTGTATAGATAAGTCTTGAGCGGGGACGCGTCCAATATGGAGCCAAAGAGGTACTCCACGGCCGCCAGGGCGAGCACGGCGAGCAGCAGCAGGCGCAGGGCGCGCGTCGCCCGCCCGCCGCCCGCGCTCACGCCGCCGCCCATCAACGCATGCGATGCGTACGCGCACACGCCGACGTCTGACGGTTTAAACAACACAATTTAGTATTACAAAGTTTAAGTACACTATAGCTACGACGTCTGACGGTTTAAACAACCCAGTTTAGTATTACGAAGATTCAGTATACTTTAGCTCAGTACTTATGCAGACTGGTACGGGGAAAGACGAAGGCTAAAGTCACAGATCAAAAAGTACGTATTGAAGAAGTGACACTCTGGAATCACGGGAGTCTATGTGTGTGAATTTTGGTGTAGGGGGTAATCTTCAGGGCCCCAAGTCTGCTAACACGATCGATTCATAATCGTGATAATCAGTATCTGTCATAATTTGACAGAAATCTCATAAAGTATCTGTCAAAAGTGACAGATACTATGCGGTTACTGTTCGATTATGAATCGATTGTGTTAGAAGACTTTCCAATACAAAAATATTTTTTTTAAACGGATCAGTAATCCTGGGCCCCAAGTAGCAGACTTAGGACGTTTAAAAAATATTTTTGTATTGGAAAGCTACATTATCACAAAGTATAATCAGCTGTGTTTTATCGAGATACCGCGACCGAAGCCCCGGGCAGAAGCGAGTTGTTAAATAAATAAGTTAACGACGTGTGTCGGATGTCTGAAAATCCACACTTTGAAGGTTATCAAACTAAATATACCACAGAAAAAATTTGGAATACACTCACAAACTTATAATGATTATGATATTATTAATTACAGACAGCACGAATTTCACACCACTCCGTTAAAGCACAGCACATATCAGTACTGCGTAAATTAACTGATTAGCCGTAAATTGGCAGATAAACATTTAATTAATCGGCTCAATAAACCGCAGAAACGTTTAGAATTCATTATTTTGTTTATGAATATGAAGAGAATGTGAGAGAGAGAGAGACGAAAATTATGAAGCGTGTGAGTTATTTGGTTCGTGTTCATAAACTGACGCACCTATGAGGAAATGTAGACTTGTTAATACCAGTAGGTAATTAGTTACGACTATAAATGTCCGCAAAGCTGATGGTAAAAGGAAAACGAAAAGGATTATTATAAAACAGATGTAAGTGTGTGTCCTCGTCCAATTCAATATGTGCATACAAAATATAAATAAAAATACTAAGCTACATCTACTTAAGTAGGTACTCCGATAAAGCATCAAGTACATGTCTTGAGAAAAAAATGGTCCAACGAGCACACCAACTGTACGGTCCCAAACCAAGCAACATCATTGACTCGGGTACAAACACTCATGCTAATCCCGCATAGTTTTACCCCTACCGGGATTAAGCCCGGGATATTCGGTACAGATAGCAAGGTCCATGTGTACAATCGGATTGTGGATACTTATGATATATTATACTACTATACTATACAAATTAATAAAATTGAATTGTCTGTTTTTAATATTAAAATAACCGCTTTTTACTAAGTGCATTTGGATGTATACATATACCAAAACAACATTTTTTATCTGTCTGTCTGTCTGTTTGTTCCGGCTAATCTCTGCAATGTCTGGCAGATCGCTGATGTAACAAGGAGTAACTTAGGCTACTTTTATTTTAGACTAGCTGTTACCCGCGACCTCGTCCGCGTTTTGTTAAATACCGCGCGGACGAAGTCGCGGGTAACAGCAAGTTATACTATATAACCCTTCCGCGTTTTTCTACTTAATTTACTTTCCGGCTGCCCTCGGCAGGTGGCTGCCCATCGCATGATCTACGGACACAATTTATACGCGCACCCGTTTATCCGGAAAAGGGTCCGGCGATCCGGCGATACGGATTTCCCGGGATCTGATAGGCTCAAAACCGACACCGGAAAAATGCCGTGAGTCATTTAAAAAATGGATGGATTAAATCCAACCAAAGATGGAGTTTTGGGTTTAACATTTGTTTATGTTTTCCTTGCTATTGATAAAACTGATGGATCTTTTGAAAAACAATATTCATACATTGACATTTGTAGTTTTATACTGCATTCAACACTAACATTTCCAACTAATAAACAAATCAAAGCGCGTCTTAAAATTCGCCTGGCCCTGGCGTCCCTAGGTCTACCCCCCTGCAATAGTCTTATAAGCAATTGGCTATAAGCGTCCTATAATATTAGTGATTGTGGTTAGCTTTTCCATAGTATGTATAGACATGATTTTACATCATTACAGATTAGAAATGATTTGCTCGAGTGTGCACACACGTAGTTGAGTGCTGTACCTGCTTATCCCGCCCCTCCCTCAAGAATTTGCAGAACGAAATCATTAAGTACATTTAGGGGTCCGCACCAGAATGGTAAAAACGGAACTACATATATCCATCTGTCTATTTATCACATGAGTTTTTTTTTTCATGTCCCAGCAGTAAGCCAGAGCTCAGCGAGTCCGACAGAGAAAAACGAAAAAGAACCTAAGCCAATAGGAAACTGATATATTTTTTATAATATGCTCTCCACACGTGCTGCACTGCGACTTTATTTTGGTTTACTATGCAATGCCAGTTGTAGGTGTACTTTAAGATTACCTTTGTATACTTACCTATTTATAAATTTGCGTCTAGCCAGACACTGCGCTGTGTGATGTCCCCTCAATAAACATGATATGGGAACATTGTATGGGATTGTTATTAAAACATCATAGCCCCTACAATAAATGACACAATACTATGTTGATTTGTTTTTAATTTTAATTGTCCTGTCTGCTTTGACGCCAAGTTCAGGATAATAGCAAAGCATACTCAGATAGTCATGTTTAAAGCATAGCAATATTTCTTGTCAAGCTCGGAACCTACGGATTGTCGTAGCACATGCCATGCCAGACCGCGTGCCAGCCAAGGCCCGTGCAAGCGATAGCGCCTTGCGCCTTTACAGACCATCGTGACTTGTAAAGACATGGAACCTACCATAGAACCCAAGCTCTAAACGCCGTCGACAGGAAAACAAATATCGTTCTTATATAGTTCCTTGCAAAGCTTCCACATACCCCTCACAGCTTTTGCGTGCCACGCATCACAAATTTTGTACAATTAATAAAGATTACGGACAGATAAGGCTGAAATTTTCAAAAAATACTTACCAATTTGTCTCGTGTGATATCCATTATCACATCATAAAGTTTGAAATAGTTACTCTATGATAACTTCTGTCACTCCATAGAGCTATAATGACACGTCTCTCTCTCTCCCTCACACACACTCTTTTACCGTTGTATCGCCATCATTCTCTTTTCACCCAATGCTCGAATTCTGAATGTTTCTTTTTAGACCATAGAATAATCATATCACCGAATAGCGACTTTAAAAAATTATAACGAATAAATTAAATTATATTTACATAAAAATATCGCATTTGACGACACAGAGTGACCAAATGAATTCACGAGTTAGAATACTACCTATGGCACTGACCATAGTACCATGGCAAAAAGATGATTGATAGCAGAATATTCCTCAGACTTCGCAATAAACGTACCACAGAGGAAGTAAGGTGTAAGGAAGGGGCTCGATGGTACTGTCCCATTCTCCTCATAGGCTGCTTGTACACTGGTGGCCGATGAGTCCTTCCATGTCAACCTGCAACAATAAAAAAAATGTTAGAGTGAGAAGACAAGAAAGATTATTGAATAGCCTGTCACACATCTATGAACCTGTCTATAAACACTTACTAAAGGTGTATAACGTCTACGAACGGCCCAACTTGCCGCTCAATCTTTTGGGCCGGTTTGTAAAATCCCTACCAATTTGCATGTCTGTATATCTATGGTAGGTATTTGAAAAAAACAATAGTCCCGCAGATTGGTTAGCAAGTTTGGTCGTTCGCATACACAATCTTAAAGCACAAACATACACTAGTTTTAACGGAACAACTTATGGTAGAGAACTCATACGTTTGGCGTCTATCTTTCGTCTATGGGCCTGTGACAAGTATGTGAAAAAATAAGTTGTTTGGAGACTTCTGCGCAGACCAGTGGGAGGCAGGCAGAGTATCATAAATATATAAATGTATAAAATAATATTAAATTTAATAGTAATAAAGTACGTAAAGCTCAGAGTATCTAGGAACATTGCGGAGTATTGAAATGTATACTTTATTACGATTAGATAAGTACATATGCATTTATATCATCTGCCATCCATACCGCCGCCGGTACAAATTTGATACCTGACTGATTCGCCTCTGAATTTACGAGAAAGCAAACATGAAATATAAAACCAACGACACCTTACCCCAAAATATTTTTCCAATTCGATTTGCAAATGGAAAATATCATAAAACGAAATCGAATCGAGTCGTAACTACTTTTTTTTATTTGGTAATATTTCAGCGAGCGTCCGACGAGCAGCGGTATAATGTCGATGCTTAAAAAATATTACCCCATAAATGGGCTAGATAAGGAATTATTGCGAAATATTTTAATTTTATATGAAAAAATATGTCATTTTCATTTATGTTTTTTCCATGCGTTCATAGAATCAGAATCAGAATCAAAAAAGATCCTTTACATTTATGAGCATTAAATTTTTGTGGGTATGTGAATGTGAATCTAATGTATTTTTTTCCATGTTTTCATAGTTATTCTGCTATTCGGGGCGGAGACAAAAAAACTAAGATCATACAAATCATCCCACCCGGTCTTGAGTTGTAAATGGTGTAACTAATACGAGTTTGTTTTATAAATGGAATATACATTTTAAACTATAAATAAGTACTTACTATGTATATCTAAATTATATTTTAAGTATATCTTAGTTGTAACTTGTAACCCAACACCGTCCGTTCAAAAAGCCCGACTTGCACGCGGCTGACGATACACTAGACTGAAAAACCATTCGATCTATCCATTTGAAAAACAATTTATCCATTTAATATGCTCCACTTAACATACTGACTAGATAATAATATACCTTATTTTTATCTAATTACTTTGTGGATTAATTATTCCTGTCCGTTATCCAACTGACTGTTTAAATTTTTAGTTTAAATTTGGGTTATCGTAGTTTATCTATACATATAAATAAAATTGGAGTGTCTGTTTGTAATATTAAAATAACCGCTTTTTAGAGCGAAATTAAAATAACCGCTTTTGAGAGAGAATGATACTGATTATTCTGCTCTGCAATGTTTATTAAAATAGTAAAAAAAATGCTTTCATTTCCAAGTAATTCTATGGTTATTTCCAAGCTATTTGATCATTTTCAAACAATTTTCCTACACAAAAGTCTTTCTATTGTCCAAACCTTTAAGACTAAACGAGCCTAGGCCACGTCTCATCTATTGTCTAGCACTAGCACAACGGACATTATCTTTAAGAATTTATTTTTATTAAGCCGAGAAACAATGGACCTGAATGTGGCTATTTGTGTGAAGTTTTTTTTTTATTTGACAATATGATAAGGACCACTAATGGTAAGCCTTGTTTTCAGAAATAAATAGGATACACGGACCTTTTCTTCTTCTTTAAAATTTACTACAAATTAGTGAATTTTTTTCCAGAGTGTATTATGGGTATAATGGACTGAGGGCGAATTCAGTATATAATACCATCCATGACTCGAGTACAAACATTTATGGTCATCACACAAAGTTTGTCCCAACTAGGATTCGAACCCGGCAACACCGGCAACCTATGCAGAAAACAAGGTCACTACCAACTGCGCTAATCAGGTCGTCAAATAATATTTTGGTAAAGATCCTCACAAATACCATCAACTTTTCCTTTAATATAACTTAATATATATCTACGAAATCAGACAAATTACGTAAAAGACGAGTAAATACGGTGGAGTTCTTTGATCAAATCCGCGCACCTTCGGCCAAATCAAATAACTGTGGGGGAAGACCACCCCCACCTTGATTAGTGGTGGCCGATGTAAGGGTGAAAGATGATTTGTCGATAGTTACATTTTCTTAACTATAAATAATATAAACTCGATATACAACCCGTATGGTACAGGTACAGGTACAGTACAGTATGTATGTATTATAGGTACTGTATAATAGATTATGGCGATTCTAAACCAAGGTTTAAATTATAGGTACTGTTCTTTAAAAAAAATACCCGATGTGCAATGTGTCGAGGCAGTCATCTTATGTATCAAGAATCTAATTCTCTAATAATAGTGACATACTTACATACTTATTCCAGTTTATTTCTTAAAAAAAGTAAGTACCCAAGTTTATCAATATACTTTTTAATTTTAAGTTAATTGTTTGTTTGAAGTTACAAACAGAAAAAAATCTTCGAACGTTATAAAACTGGATGCTTAAGACATATTTATGAACCTATAGATAGAGCTTCCCTTTATAGTATCGACGATACTATAGCCATGTACAAAGAAAATGCTAGACTATCGATATCGGTGATACTGGTTCCACGACACCACTATCTTGTCAGCACACAAGGGCAGTGGTGCTATGGATTCAATAAAAACAAAACCGTTGATGTAACGTAGGAACCCACTCCCGCTGCCATTCACCTGTGTCAACCATGTTAATTAATTTATATATTTTTAATGGTGGATTTATCGCTACCAGCGAATAAATAAATAAATATCACCAGACGAACACACCAACTATACGGTCCCACACGACGCAATGCTTGTAGTATGGGTACCATACAATGGACTGGGGCAAACTCAGTATGTAATACTTTTATAGATATTTACGAGTAACATCCATGACTCGGGCACAAACATTCGGATATATTTTCGGTGTTATTAAAAACAAATGTAGCAAAGCGTAACAATTAGTGAGATTTGAATAGAGTCGTAGACATATTTTCGGAAATAATTTAAACAAATTGTCACGTAATAATTTCAAATCGATATTCGTATATTTTTAAATATACTTTGAAAAATACCGTTAAAGCATCTTACTCATTACGCCGAAATGACTTCAACTTCAATATAAGTTAGCCCACCCTGCTTTTTGTGCCGAGGGTCCCAGGTTTGAATCCACGAATTTAGTTATTTAATTTATATTAAAAATAATTATTTTACATATCCGTGGGCTACACCCACGCAATGTTTAACTTTAAATCAGATTATTGCGAATTCGACGAAACCAAATTAGAAATGAATGAATATTGTAAGTTGTGGGATTGCTTTTACGATATTACTCCTCGGGGGCGGCGGGTTCAAATGAAAGGTTCTTTTTATTCTTCTTAATAAGATTAGCTACTTTATTCTTATTTCTTAATACAAATAAATACGATAACTACATATATATTTACTGCAAACTCGTTTGCTTATAAGCAGGCAAATCGATTTTTCTTTTTTTCTTCTGGTTCTTCTACATTTTATACCTACCTATATGAAATCAAAGTGCGTCAGTAGCGGATAGTATCGAAAACATTAAATTCTCTATTAAATTAAATAAAGGCTTAATCATAATCTCGCACTCGACATGGGCAGATACCTAATAGTTTTTACGAATAGATATTTCACCCGCAAAGACATTTATCTAAAACGCGACTCTTGCTACAAAGCGATAAAGTGTACTTCAGCTCGCACACCGCTGTATTTTAAATTGTTATTATGCAACCATGCGTTTTTCTTTTTATTGCGTAACTCTATCTCTTGCAAGCGTGTTATGGCCCCTACCGCCGGGGTACAGCGCGCTGCAGGTATTTATCGCAGTAGGATCAATGAGTGACGGGTGCCTGATGTAGGTATAAGCCTATGAATAAATAATGTCCGCTCATCGGGTATAGCAAAAGGCCAAACAATAACTTCTTCATAAATCTCTTGGTATTAATATATAAATAAATATAAATCTTCTTCTAATTTAAGGGTTAGACTCTTGTCGGTATAGCTGATGAAGCTCTTCCCACCTGTCTCTATCTAGAGCAGCTTCTTTCACCTCCCTATACGACATGACACCGATCCATTCTTTTATCTTGGTATAGTTCGGTATAGTTATTCCAAGATATATTTTTATACATTATTGGCAAGTATTTGATCTCGATCTCACCTGATGGTAAGTGACGATGAGATATACGATGGAGCATACTTGCCTAGGTAGGAAGGCGGCAGTAGATAGAGACGCTACATTCACTAGGCACATGCAGCGCAGCTGATCTGACCCGCCATCCATGAATGGCAACACCGACCATCATGCCGGAACACGGCTAGGCCGCTTGGCGACATGGTTTTGTTCAATTTTGAAGTTTTTTTTTAACGAAAGATTTTCCGAGGTAGAAATAGATGAAAAGGTAATAGCTAACCGTTACTATGATTTAACCGAACGCGTACGGTTTAGTTACGACGGCATAAACAAGAGTGAAGCGGTCGTTACCCTTGATAGGGTTTTTATGCAAGAGCCCGGCCCACCATAAAATCTTTCATTCCCTCAAGGTAAGTTAGTTCATGGATAGTATATATATAGTGTTTGTTATTGAATAGTGAAAAAAATATTAAAGAATAAATAACGCAAGCGACATGGATTCACTACATTCATCTTCAACTTAAACTAAGCAGTGATAGCTAAGTTGGTAGAACGCTTGCCTCGGTAACGAGGAACGCAGGTTCAAACCCCAGCTCGCACCTCTGGGATTTCTGGATTTCATGTGCGAATCTGGAGGGGGGGGGGGGGGGGGCAAAAATCTACAAAAGTTGGGTTGCATAAGCTCGAACGCTCCCAAACCGGCTGTTAACTCTATAGATAAACTTTATAAGTAAGTACTTAATTTGTGTTATCACGATTCTGTGCTCCCCTAGAGCTCGGACCTTTCATCTCGATCCCGCTTTACATAAGCGCAACTAATCCCAAAACCACTTATTAGAACCTGTCACGTGCCAAGTTAATCGCTCACCCGAGGACGAGTCAATCAGACTTGTCACGGTGTCAGGACGTGACGACAGAGCCTGTTATCTACGTAACTCTATGGGGAGGAGGGTCCTACGGTGGGCGCCAATAACGCAACCACACATATAGCCTCGAATTACTTTTCGTGCTTTGAAAAGAAATTCCAATTTCAAACCTCCTTTTTTTTCGTCAATTTAAAAAAAATACCAATCCGAAAATTTTAAGCAAAATGCCAAAGTGAAATAAAAATGAATATCGAATGCCCGTTAGATAATATATGAATAAAATTCTCATAATACCACCCCTTTTTAATGTGCCACTATTAGGCACGGCCTCCCACCCATTACAGTGGGACATTAAAAGGGCTGGTATTATTATATATATATTATCTCTGGATATAGATACTCAATGCGAGTGGGATTAGGCTATAGTCCACCACGCTGGGCCAGTGCGGGATGGCCTAATAAATGAATAATATATTCATATTTTTTCCCGACTGGACTTCTTTTTAAGTACTCACCTATTTTCTCTGAATTCAACGCGTATTTATCAGATACTAATGAAAGCGGAGCCAGTAGGCCCTCGCCATGAATATTTTAAAAGGTTAAATGGGTTTTAGCGGAGGTTTTTTTATGATAATGAAGTGAGCTGTGATAGATTGCTTGTTGATTAAATAGGCCGACGTTGAATTTTTCGTGTCCGTATGATTATAAATTAGGGTTAATAGATATATGATCTAGGGTACGTATATAAACGGTGAACGTCTCAATCTATTATTTAAAAACAATAAGTAAGTATGTTTAAAAACCGATGGCCTCGCTTTATAAAATCTCAAAATATACCTACCTAACGATTTTTACGTAATGATTTGTGTTACCGATTCGTAGCTTATTGTAGCAGGTAATTTTGAACGGTCTGACTACGATGGTTACTACGCGGTTAAACGAAAGCGCTACGAAAGTGAAGAATAAACGTTGAACATAATATAATTATT
This sequence comes from Pheosia tremula, assembly GCA_905333125.1. Taxonomy (NCBI): domain Eukaryota; kingdom Metazoa; phylum Arthropoda; class Insecta; order Lepidoptera; family Notodontidae; genus Pheosia; species Pheosia tremula. The sequence goes on from HG995411.1 coordinate 7,563,480, forward strand.
TAAGCAATTTATAAATGATCGAATATTTTGTAGATGTGTTGAAATAGACAAAAACACACATTTTGAAATTCTATATAAAAAAATAATTCAGAGCTTAATGTAGCAAAATAATGCCGTCAGGCATAATTAGGTACGATATAACCTATTTTAGTTTGAAAATAATTAACCTATAAACATAATTGACACCCCAAAAATACGCTAAAAGTATAAATAACTATAGCACTATGTTCTCTTAATTGTAAAAAACAAACTTTGTTATAAAAACCATTGTACGCATAAAATAAATCTTACTGAGCTCAGGAAAGTTTGCTTAAGTGAATATAAAATAATGGTAAATTAGGGCCGGCTCACTGTTCTTATAGATGTAACTCATTCGCCCTTCAGCAATCACTTGGGATTGTTCAAATTGTTTACCCTAGTAATGTTGAATTAAGTAGTTCATTGCTCATCGCGTTATATATTGGTTCGTAAAACGCGTTTTACACGATCGATGTGTTGGTTAAACCGATAAAGATAATGCTATCAGAAAAAATGAGACACACAGCAACTGTATATTTTGTTATTTAAACGCTTGAAGCCCCAACGCGAATCTTTACCCGATAAAAATATAAGCGATTTTAATATCCCACTGTTGGGCACGGCCCTTCTTTCAATGGGAGGGGGATTAGGCCATAGTCCACCACGCTGTCCCAGTGCAGGTTGGCGGACTTCACACGGCTTTCGAGAGGTTCTCGCAGACATGCAGGTTTCCTCACGATGTTTTCCGTCACCGTTTAGCAAGTGATAATCATGGTTTAAAATGTGATTTGCAATATAATTTGCGCATCGTGAAATCCAGAAATCCCAGAGGTTCAAGCCGGGGTTTGAACCCACGATTCTCGTTGCTAAGACAAACTTTCGATAAACTTGGCTGAATGATCTTCTTTCTATTATGCTTATTACTTTTAAAAAGTTTTATTGTCGAGGCAGCGAAGTATAGCTAATGGTAGGGCGAGGTAGAAAAATGTGTAAACTTTGCTGGCGCATTGGTTGCCCCATGGGAATTTGTCGGATTGGAATACACAAATTTCTATACGACTTTCGATGTTGTGATGGGTTTTAAGACTGATAGTAATTGGATTAGGTTTGGAGTTTATTGGTTTGATTCGATTCAGTATGTTTTATTGTTCGCGAATCTATACTTATGAATAATTTATGTTTGTTGTAAAGAGGATAATATATGTTGCCAACCTTCATATGTCTTCAGGATGCTACGCTGGAAGGCGCGGGCGCTGGCACCGGTGGCAAAATCGAAGATTTTTACTTATAATTATGTACTTATCACTATGTTTTTTTTAAACTTCAGTCTATTAAGATAAGCATATTATTAATAATTTCATGTGTCAGGGTAGTTGGAAACAAAGGTTTTAGATTTAACTTTTTAAATATAGTGAAGATATAGCAGTTTGTTTTGCGTGTTTTATGTAATACTAGCTGCACACCGCGGTGTTACCCGCGATTAAAAATTATGTCCTTTTTACCGGGATAAATGGTAGCCTATGTGCTATTCCAGACTATAATCTATCTCTGTGCCAAATTTCACTCAGATCCGTTCAGCCATTCTGGCGTGATTGAGTAACAAACATCCATCCAAACTTTCACATTTTAATATTACTAGCTGCGCCCGGCGGTGTTACCCGCGATAAAAAGTTTGAAAAATTAAAACATCTATCCCACGGGAACCATACATTTTACCGGGATAAAAAGTAGCATATGTGCTATTCCAAACTATAATCTATCTCTGTGCCAAATTTCATCCAGATCCGTTCAGCCGTTCGGGCGTGAAAGAGTAACAAACATCCATCCATCCATCCATCCAAACTTTTACATTTATAATATTAGTATAGTATAGATTCATGCAAAATGAATATACTAGGAACTATGTGACCCAATAATACGGTAGAGGACGGCGCGGCCGACTTCGCGACTGCCGCAGAGCTGGCGCCCTGCCACTATGCAGACACTGCTCAAATCGACGATAACATTATATAATATGTGGGTAGGTCTATACATTTCTTACTTAACTAACTTGATCCAGTCCACACATATAATATTAATGCAAAATAATATTAATCTTCGTGTGCGGCATTATCTTCGATAAGGAATCGCAATTCAAAAATTTGCAAGCATGTGATAAAAAAAACGAATTCTACACTTAATTTTTTTTTAAACTATCATATTTTTTTTTATCCTAAACAAATTTCCGATGTCACCACCTCGTTGGTAACATTTTGCGATGCTAACGCCACTGTGTGGACCATAGATTAAAAAGTAAAATAGTATCGAAGTATAACTTTTTTTACATTAACGCATTGTGTTCTTGTACATCACGACTCAATGTCTCAATGAATTGCAGATTGTGCAAATATTTTAGTTGAAAAGAGCGAATGAAACACAATGTGACGGCAACAGGACGCCATTATCGGTTCGGAGTTCCTCTGTATTTGCATTACAAATATTTTATTGAATAAATCCTTAATATCCCTCCGATTAAGCCAGCTAAGCGGTTTCTTGAATTTAACCAATCACATTAACATCAATCAAATAATCTAGTTAGTATTCAATTCAGTAGTAGCACTTAAGTAATATTAAAGTACCTACATCGTTTCAGCTTCCAGTTTATTTTTTTACTCTGCGAACGAAAAATGTTTTGATTGACTTTATGTTGAAACTGGCTTAAAAATATTAAAATAAAAAAAAACAAAATAATAACTTTTTCCATTTAATTAATGACATCTTGATTATATTTAAGGAAATACTGCCAGTGCTTTCAACTAAATATTATTTAGTTATTTCTAAACAAAAAAGGTAGAAAGAAAATTGATTTAAATTATTTTTAAATGAATATATCTGTAGCCAAATATATTATTCTCACGTGGAGTAAACTCAATATAATAATTAACACGAATCGTTACCATTCACACATTACACACTTTATGGCTGGTCTGAAACGTCCGAAAGCTGGATCACGCGAGTGTTGTGAAAAAATTAAATCCCCTATCAGTACAGCGGGGTGGAAATGTTACTGAAAAATGCCGAACAAACTTGAAAAGTCTATTTTAATTTCTTATAGGCGTGCTCGCTTATGAACAACACAAAATTATATATTTTTTGGAAAATACAACGGAATTTAAAAATGTATAAATTAATTTCACGCCTAAAAGCCTTGCAGTTATTTTTATTTATTTAATCTCACTCGCGAATTAATTATTTTTAGATGAATGTACTGGCTGTTTCACACGGAAGTAATGTTTCAACGCCATAAAGTATTGAAAAAAAGTTATACCTTAACTTTTTACGTTCACCAAATGGCAGCTTACATTTCTCATCAGTAGACCTGCCAGTTCTGTTGCCACATGTTTTTTAAGAAACTAAAACGAAAAAGGTAAGTGTAATAATAATATATTGCTTATTTTTGATTTCGTGTACTTAAAGGATTTACTTTCTTCTTTCTACATTCTTTGTTGATAGCAAACAATTGTACTACCGCCCTTGACAGCTTTCATTTATATTCCGTCAGCTATCTATCTATACGCACGTTTCACCATTGATTAAGGTCGGTGTGCACGGGGTTAATTTATGTATCAGTGTTGCCATAAATTGTGCCCTTTCGGTTCCTCTGTTTTGCTTTAATTGCCTCCGGTGTCGCGACCAATAATGTATTTTGGCATTAACGTATAATTAATTGAGTGTTATCACAAGACCATTTCGGAAAAGTATAGGAAAATTGAAGGTTATTTTTTTTTTACATTTAGCAATAAAAATATTTAGGAACTATATTATAACAGTGGGATTTAGATGAGAAAATCAAAATAAATAGTGGCGTACACATTGAGCAAGATAAGGTATCATTATGCCATGTTTCCGCATAACTCACCCAGTGGTTACAATTTTTTTCATTATCCCGGGGAAGTAAGATCTAGATGATAATCATGTAATGATCTATCACCATGCCAAGTATCATCAAAATCCTTCTAGTAGTTTTCCTGTGATATATAAAAAGTCAAGATAGACAAAAAGTCCAAAACAGGCATTCTATCCTTCTTTTTTTTAAAAACAATTTCATGTTACCAACTCTACAAAATTAGTTACCAATACCAAACTACTGTCTTATTAAATGTCAACATTAAATTGAACAATAGACACGTAAATAACAATTTTTTTTTTAAAGTGGCGCGCATTTCCTATTACTTTTTTTTAGCCCAATAAAGACACTGAGAAAAATGACTCCGTGCTTCATAAGATATAAACATGAAGAATTATATCTAATTTAGACAACCGTAAATCTAGCATGAACATGTTGACATATCGTTCCGTCGGGTTCGATTTACGTTTTACAACTACTAGTTAACGTGAACGTAATGATTGGATTTCATTCTGATGTTTATTGGTGAAGCCAATTCATCTTAAATTGTTATTATTTACGCACGAAGTGTCCGTAACAACTCTTGGTCCTTTTTTAACAGGAATACGGATAAAAGTTGCAGAATACCTTATAAATTATTCGTAATCATGCAAGGTATTTTTCTCAGTGGATGAGATCATTCTCGTTAACCGTATAGCCGACCGTATAATCGATGTGGCATTCAATTCGATTGAAAACACTAATCGTCTCGCGTCCGCCGACTCGGAATCAAAGGGAACTTGCCCGAGCCGGCGAACCATTTATCAAGCCGAATAAGGGTTGTTATTCACAGGATAACTATTGTGTGAGCAAAACAAACATCGTAATTATATTTCCAGGTATTATTGTAGACAGATAAATAAGAATAACGAGGGGATATAGCGTTAATACATAATTGAGTCATTTTATTGATTTCTTATATTTACGCGAATACTCTACACATACTACACACATCGCGGGAGGTCGTGGTCACGGTCCTCCCGTGACCATGGTTGCTGTAAAGGAGCCGAAACGTCGGGAACGTGAAAAAAATCATAATATAAACGCGAAAAAAACCGAGAAATTAGTTTTATTCCAATTGTGTCATTTTATTTACCGTCATGCAAAAGTGGAATCTACAAATTAATGTCTTAGTCTCAGACAAGGAAAAATGAAATGGGTAAAGTGTCGCGAACAACATAATGATCCACAAAAAACTAAGCCGTTTTGTAATGTAGGTACTCGGGTAGAGACATTCGTGCTCATTACACAGTGTGCCCAGTACAGGTGATATAACAATTTCTATAAAATATACTTGAGTGATTAGCAGCAAATTTATAGATTTCTATTTAAAAAAATGCTTTTAGTACCATTGGAACTTATAAAAAAATAATTACAAGTGCTCTGTGCTCGTGTAAGAATCTCCGAGAACAGATTGATTTAATCCATCTTTGACATAAATTACGACTGCCATGAAGCAAGCTCTCGATACAGTGATATACTTAAGTAGGTGAAAAAACGTTTAAGACATCTTTCCCCACAGTTAAGTGTTATCCCTCTTAAAATACTTCAAAAGCAATTCCACCTACCCGGGCAAAGCACACGATGTCATGGTGGAGAGAATGGCCATCTATCAAGACACAGAGAGTTTTTAAGAACCGCGCGAAAAAAACTTGACATAAAAAATCCAAAGTATGAAGAAAATCCATCTGCGCAGCGTTTTTCGTTTTTTTTAAATGGAATTTATAAGGTAGTGGGTAGCCTTAACTATTGTAATATTCTAAATACTCTTAACTAATTGACATTATTTTGATGTATTACTATTCGTATTTTCTTCGAAAATATAAATAATTATTAACTTTTTTAAATGTACTGAATGAAATATAAGGTATTATTTTTTATTTGTCCATCAAATTGTATGCTAAGAAGGTAATAAATTGCTCGAGCGAAAAAAGAATTTAATTTAAAATATCCAGAAAGTTCTTATTTTTTATTTTACTTAGCTACAATTTTATCGTTTGAAGGTAAATTAACATTAACATTCGCCTAGTTGATTAAACCCGCAATTTGATTAACCATATAATCATGTTTTATGAGAATAAAATAATTTGAAATGAGTTTAAAAAAAAAGTTTACTTGCTGTGTTTACGTGCTAGATTTATAGATACCTATATTAATAAATACTTACATACTTGATGAGTAAAAATAATAATAGTGCCTTTTTAATGTCAATGGGCCTCACATCAGTGCGAGGGGGATTAGGCAACCCACTCCACTCGCCCAGTGAGGGGTTAGCGGACTTCACGTCTTCCGAGTTCTCTCAGACAGGCAAGTTTGCCAACGATGTTTTCCTTCACCGTTTAGTAGATGATAATCATGGTTGAAAATGTGATTCGCACGCGATCCTAGAGGTGCGAGCCGAGGTTTTAATCTGCGATCCTCGTTACCGAGGCAAGCGTTCTACTAACTTGGCTAACACTACTTTTTTACTTTGAGTATTACAAAAAAAAAAATAGATAACTTCCAATAAAAACTTGACCATAAATATATTTTTTTTAATGCATCGCAAATGAGCGGGAATGTTGTTATCTGTGGTGTATATTTCAATTTATTCATTCTAATGGTAAGGCTATTTAGTGAAACATACAGGGAAATTGGATTGTCATGTGTACGGCTTCTTGTAACGAGTTTATCAGTATCACTCGACATGCAAAGGTTAGACTACACATTGGACGCATTTTTTTTAATTCTCTATTTTTTTTTGTCTTTGGTTCTGTCCTTTTGGAGAATTCTGCGAAATACACGGTATTTTGGAGTTTGATTAAATACTGTAGTTATTACACGCAGTTTTTCCTGCGTAATTTCATTTTAAAGACTTCCATTGTGGAGTCACAGTTTCAGCAAATGAAATCAACATACAATGGCGGTTTAAATAATAAAACGAGAGTTTTCCAATTTCTACGCTGTGAATCCCTTTGGAACGGATCCAATAACCCAATGTGTTGCGGACTGTGGTACTACAGCAATCAGCATTAGTTGAAGTATCTCATACGAAACATTCTGATGATGGTATTCCAATAGCTCATGGGTTTACAACTGACTCCAACACAAATGTGTCGAGTTTTAGAAAACATTTTGCCACCACCACGACGCATAATTTCCCGAACCGACGGGACGCACCGAACGCGCAAAATATACCTATGCAATACTGCCCTTACAGCCGACGCCTGCATCTATAAGGCCTTTTCCCTGAATTTAGCGGGCAGCGGGGCGGCGGCGGCGGCGGCGCGGGAGCGGCAGGATCTTATGCGTAAAATCAAATGGACTGGTTCTCGAAAACAGCGGCGCGGGGCGGCCAACGAGCTTCGCTCCCACGCCGCTGCCGCCGCCGCCCCGCTACCCGCTAAATTCGAGGCTGAGGCCTAACCATCCACGCTCAGCATAATAAAGTTTGATGTGAACCATTTCCACCCTTGACCGTAATAGCGATTTTAGGGGGAGGGAGAGGGGGGAGGGGTGTACATAATTTCTCGTCAATCAGCATTTCCTGATAAAGTCTGCTTTGTTTTCCTTATCAAGATAAATTGTTGCTGCGAACCCAAGGCTTATTTGTTGGTCTCCATTCATAGTAACATTTAAGAAACGCGAATAAGGCTTAGGTAGGATTACTTTAATAGCTAAATATATTTAACCTCGCGTGCACACTGATAGTATAAAAGCTGGGTTTACATGCTTTAATCCCAAGTAAATCATGCTTAATCGTTAATTATGTTGATCGTCCCGCGGTTGTACCGGTCGTCACAATTATTTTATTGTCAATTGGTATAATACGAGTATGTGCTATTCAATGTGATTTGATTAAGTTAAAACTTCAATACAATAGTTTATAAGCAATAATATGAACTTTAAAGTTATTATCTGAAAAGGAGTTCGAATAAATGTAAAATGATTGAATTAAATGTCGCCAGACAAATCAGCTGTTGGGTCCAAAACTAAGCTGCTTTGTACTTTGGGGATTGGGGGCGATCCCAGTACTAGACCATAATGAGGATTATTTCCAAAACATACACCAGAATCGAATCCAAAGGTCGTCAAGTTATTAAACAGTATCTTCATAAAAGGTTTTGTCGTCCATTACGTCAAGTGCTAGAATACTCGAAGCTAACCGTACACTTTATAGTGTACCGTATTTAGACATTTTGTATGGAGAATTGAAAGTTTTAAATACCGTCCGCTAGAGGCGCTTTTCAATTCTCCATACAAAATGTCTAAATACGGTAGACTATAAAGTATACAGTTAGCTCGCACTCGACGTGCTGAGCTTTATAAGTGCATTTTATTATGTTTATAAAGAATGAAGTACTGGATATATAAGATTATGTAGCAACATAGACTTTTTCAGATAATCGTACAGATCTTATGCTTCACGGCTATAAAACACAACGAGGCAATTCTATCGTCTCGTTTATCGCACAAAGCTGGAGAAAAGTATGTTGTGTGACGGTAATAAACTATAACGGGTCTCGATGCTAAGGAACTCGTAAAATATATAGGATGTGGTCTTACTAAGCCAATGACAAACAGCGAAAATATCGCGAGCGTCTTTCTTTTTAGGAGCCAACTTCATTTGCTGCAATTCCCTGATGTAGGAGGTCAGATTCAGAAATAATAGAGCTCGCTAAAAATATTAAATACATTAATAGTTCATTCTTATGAGTCCGAGGTAGTTTCGATTGTAAATTATCTACATAACTTAAATGAGTTGAGAATGTTGACGAGATCATCGATAGTACGATGTTATTGATAAATACGAATAGTGCTATATATTCTGAGTACATCATCTACATAACGCAACTTGCTGAACGATTCGAAAAAGCATTTATCTTTTTTCTTTGGCGCTGTTTTGTTCAGTGGTGTATGTAGGGCATACGCTAACCCAAATTATCCTTCACAGTAACTCTATCAGATAGTATACTCTTATTTTACCAGAAATACAAGTTATGATTGATAATATCGTAACTTGGTAGTAAGCCAAGTCGAGGTCCAACTGCGCATAGAAGATGCCGCTATATGTATTTGGACTAAAAACCTAATATGACATCACCTCCGTCTTAAATGCGTCTTTATTTAACTTACTACGCAATATATTCAGTAGGACGAACACGATGAAATTTCAAAATCATTGGTGTTTATGAAGACGACATGCTTGGCGACGCGTGACATTATGCGTCGGGAGCTTCGCTTCATTTACGCAGCGACAAGGCAACTATGTGAGTGACACCGTATTTTTTATATACATTATTATTTAAGACTATATAGCCATGTGCGCAATCGTAAAATTGAAATAAAATATTTCTTCACATAAACTCTGATCCTATTAGGGGTCGAATTTACAAAAATCCCTCCTAAATGCACCTCTAGGGTATTCAAGAAATATATTATCTTCCAAATTCAAAATCTCTAAGTCCACCGGTTTAGGCCGTCCGTTGCCAGTCAGTCAATGTCAAGAATTATACTAAATAGATCCAGAAATAATAAAAAAGAATTTACTATTTCCGATCGAGTGGGACAAATATTGGCTTCAGCACAATATCCTTTATTATATAAAATGCAATTACTGTGACTAGATTGGGGGTATTGTGGAAATGGTTGCCGTTCGATTTCGCCGCCCGTTGGAGATTCAAAACAGTTATTTGGTCTTTTAAGTCAAAAGCTAGACGCGATATACTTTTCATGTGATTTTGGCGCAAGTCATGCCGCGTTTATAGATAAGCGATTTCTATTTCAGCAGTTGCAGATTGCAAGGGAGATGGTGATGTGAAGGTCATAACAAGAAGTCATAATACAGAATAAAAAAACCATATTAAGAATTATCATATTCTGGGAAAGTTAGTTATTCAAAGATATAATGCCAAGTGACTTTTTATCGCAAAGTAGTTCTTCAAAGATGTAATTCCAAGTGTCTTTTTTCTCAAAACTAATCTGCGTGCGGCAAAATCCATCGCAATTCCTGTTTTCCCGTTACATTCAAAACGCTAAAACTCACAACATAAGCTGTGATAACGAAAACTTTTGGGAAAAGTTGAATGATGTATTCCTAATGTTACACTGCTGTTCGGAGAACATTATCGAGCTGGGAGTTACGAACAACGTTCACAATAACAAGAAAAACAACCTTAAAGTGTCTTTAGTCGATACACACCACCAGATAAAAAGGGTTATATTTCCCCGATTTTGCGCAGAGATCTTATAAGTTATAGCGCTTAACTGGTTCCTAAGATAATATTTTATCTGTATCTTGACTCTTCTCCCGTTCGTATAAAGGCGATGATGGCACGTTTTCAGAATTAGTAGGTCTCCCACAATATTATAAACGCTTTAATCAATTTACAAAGGCCTTCCCAGCCGAAATGTGTCTATTGTAACGCCATTGTAACTGGGCACACAAAAACTGTATACTTACATATTTGGGAGTGTATTTACATACATTTTAAATTCAAGTACTTTATATTCTCCTATCGTAATTCCGATGTAAAGCAAGGTAAAATCCAGGCTTAGACAATTGATCCGCAAAAAGGTTGAATAGGCTTTTATTTCAACCGCAGCGGTCAACCGAAAGCCGACACGGGCTGACACGAGGTGAGCGAACAAAAAAAGCATATCAAACCATGGTATAATAATATGCTACGCCAGGTATTTTTTTCCGACAATGGCCTACGTCACGATCAGTGTTTCCATCTTTAATGCTCATTGGTCGACGATAGCCGAGGAGGAGTCTTGGGCCAATCACGTGACCTAGTTCTCACGGGAAGAGAATACCTGGCGTGCAGATTATTGTACCATGGTTCAAGCTATCATTGTGGACGTTCTGCTCGCTGGGACATGTTTACTTTACAACATTATTAATCGCTCTCGCTCGTAGCGTATCGTTTGCGATAAAATATTTTTACGGACGCGTTATATTTGAAATTTTGCAGCTGCGACGTTCACTTATAGTGAGGCAACGAGCATGCAGGGTGTATTTAAAAATGGTGGAAGCTGTTCGATGGAATTCGGAATTCGGTATTCAGAATTCTGTTCGGTATAAGCGGGCCATTCTACAACTGTAAAAGTAATCGGATTACAGTTTTACATCGTCTATATCAGGGATTCCCAAAGTGGTTGACCTAAACGAAAACAAATTGTGGGGGTCGACGAGATCTAAAAATCAATTGATTAACACAAGTTCTTATTTGAAACTTTCAAGATATTGTATAAGTTGTGTTACGTGTACCGACTTGTTATAAGAGTGACTAATATTATTATTAGTAGGAAGTCTCATTGTTGTACTTTTAAAAAAACAAAAAATGTCGATAAGCGTGCACAAGTTCGTACAAGATGCAAAATTCATATTTTGTAATTATTTTGTATCGATAGGAAAATAACTAGATATAGGATTTGTAAAGTAATTTTGCTATGGGGGTCTGAGGTATCAGCTCATTTTGGAAAAGGGTTCTCTTGTCAAAAATAGTTTGGGAATCCCTGGTTTATACCATTGCTCTGTTCCTAACATGTACAAATAACTATATATTTCATTACATCTACGTTTAATCTGTATCGTATATGGTGCCGAGGGCGTGCGATAAATCAGGCAGCGTCCCATACATACATACTACTGTGTCCCAAAAGTACCCGGAAATTGTAAATAAAACAAAAGGGGTAATTTTAATCATCCAAATTTATTTTGTCCCCTTCAAAGTAACTTCTATTAGAGGCAATACACTTACGCCAGCGCTTAAACCAGTCCTCGAAACACTTTTCATACGCTGAAATCGGGATGGCTTCCAGCGCCTTCGTCGTATTTTCTTTGACCGCCTCTATGGTCTCGAAACGCTTTCCGCGAAGCGGCAATTTAAGTTTAGGAAAGATAAAATAGTCACATGGTGCCATAACTGGTGAGTAGGGTGCCTGCGGAGCGATGTTCGTTGAATGTTTGGCCAAAAACCTAGGAATAATCATGGCTGTGTGTGCTGGCGCGTTATCGTGGTGCAAAATCCATGTGTTCCCCACCCACAAATGTGGCCGTTTGCGACGAATAGCATCGCGCAAACGCCTCAAGACCTCGAGATAATACTCCTTGTTGACTGTCATACCCGGTGGAAGGAACTCATAATGAACCACACCCGATAATCAAAGAAAAAAGTCAAAAGTGCCTTGATTTTGACTTGGTTTGACGCTGTCTTTTTCGTTTCGGCTCACCTGAAACGACCCATTCGGTTGCTTGTTCCTCTGCTTTCATGTCGTACTTGGAGACCCATGTCTCATCACCAGTTATGATGAGTTTCATAAACGTGGAATCGTTTCGTGCTTCAGAAAGCATTCATACAAAATCGTTGTTCAATAAAATCGGCCATAGTAAAAAAGGACGCGACCACAAAAGTTGTTTTTCACAAATGTTAATAACTCACAAAATACTCGATAGAGGTTAGGCTATTTTTTTACCGCCAATCAATGACAGTTGTACCAACCTAACGCAAAAATAATTTTTGAAATATCTCTATCAGGGGATTTTGAAATGAGAATTTCCGGGTACTTTTGGGACTGAATGTACATATATACATACATACCATACACGTGAAATCACGCGGTTTGATGGCGGGCATACCTACATACACCCTCGCGGTTGCCATTACCATGGGAAATAGCTAAATCAACCAGAAAGGTACGCTTCACAATCGAATAAGTCTCGAATTTATTTACACATTGAATATGCTTAGCGAAGAAAATGATAGTATTTTCAATACGGTTAGCTCTCACTTGACGTGCAGACAGGCAGACGGACATGGCTTGACTATAGGCGTTCCTAGTTTGGCTACAGAACCCTAAATTAAATAAAAATAAAATAAATATCACCATACGAACACACCAACTATACGGTCCCACTTTAAGCTTAAAGCTTGTGTTATGGGTACCGTACAATGGACTGAGGGCGAACTCAGTATATAATACTTATATACATATTAAACATCCATGACTCGGGTACAAACATTCGTGCTCATCACACAAAGCATGTGTCCCTACGAGGATTCTAGCCCGGGACCCTCGGCGCAGAAAGCAGAGTTCCTACTGCCACCACTGCGCTAATCAGGCCGTCAAGCAAACACTAGCTGAAACATCAATTCGATATCATCTATATCGATATTATCAATGAACGTGGAACAAATACGGCCTCACTAATTCCATTAGTTGGTAATAATGCGCATTCCAAATAGATCCGGACCGGACTGCGCCAGCTCCCGGAGCGCTGGCATAAATGCCATTTCCGAATCTGCGGAAACCATCTGCATATGCTAATGCTGTTCAAATCTGACCGCTATTATGCTGTGCGTGTGGTGGAGAATCATGTGTTATTCTATTATGCAGGGTGTAAGTGGCTTCGTACCGGAAACTGATACCATAGATTCAGCTCGTGATTCTAGATGAAAAGATTGACGGAAAATTTCAACTGTTGGGGGAACAGTTGAAATTTTCCGTCAATCTTTTCATGGATATACGCATTTTTTTTTCAGTATCTTAAGCATAACTTAATTATGTAAGTCTAGCCTAACGTGACTTTAAATAAAAAAAAAACATAATTACTAATTTAGACCTAAAACTGCAATGGCTTTATAAATGTGTAAAGTATGTAACCTTTACCTAAAGATTTTTTAGCAGTTCCTTACACCCTGTATATTAGTAGTATCGCAATGAATGCGTCATGGCCGATTAGGATTAGTTATAAAATATTCCTTCCATGAATGCTACAATTTAGAAAAACTAAAAATTTATAAAATTTTATTTTCATCTTACGTACCTATCGTTTATTCTGCTGTTGCTTACATTCAACTCTGTCGTTTTCACTCTTATTTGTAACATCTATTGTCTATCTCTTTCTTCTTATCCCTTTAACGAAGCGTTATATTACGTTATACAATAAGTTTTACCTTCACATGCGTTCCATTATCAATTCATAAATATTTAAAATTTCACGGAAGAACTCTTACAGATGTGTTCTGTATACATTTGCGTATGAAGATGCTGTTGTCCAAGTCTGTCTGTTGTCGCGATCTCATGTATATCAAAATCAACTGTCGGTGGAGTATCAAAGAAAAAAAATAAATCAGCAGTCATGGTAATCAACAAGACTCATTGTAACGAAGTAGGTTACTTTATAAAAAAACAGTTCAATCCCCTTGGTAAAGGGTTGAACTTCAAAAAATAGGGTGTTAATAGGATACCCAAATTGGTTTCCGTTCGTCTGGTGCCGCAACAGAGTTACTCGCAATCATGTTACTATCATGTGTAACGAAACCATAGCGTGTTGTAATTTTCATGTAGCGACATCTATCGGCGTCGGAGAAAGTTATATCAATGAACCCGCTTTTTTAAAGCATATTTTTTTAAATGGTGTAATAATTAGAATTAGTACGGAATTGCCATTATCTGGTCCAATAGTCATTGCATATGATTCTTAAAGCTATTTAGCTTATCAAACTTCAGTATACGCTTGTACAATTCCCAAGTATAAGAAATATACTGATGTTAGACTTCCAATAATACACCACAGAATTAAAGAATATAAAATGTAATGAGATATGTAATTGAATTAGTTTTTGTTTACAAGCCACCACTTTTCTCCTTTTCGAATTCCCGCCTCTTTTTTTACCACAGACTCCGTATTCCCGATGCGCTGATGTGCTGTTTTTTTTTGCCAATGTCTGTTTTAATGTAAGATGTCTGTAAAGCGTAGTTGACAATTGAAACGGGTCAGTTGGCTCCAGGGAATAGAATATTTCAACTGAGCATATTGTGTCTCCACTGTTAATACTTTAAGAAGATTTATATCGTAGAAATACGGTACGGTACTGTGTTGTGGATTACACAATAGACGGACGAGATTATTATGTAACATCTATGCCATTCTATTGTGATATGGCAGTTCTAAGTGGGGCCGTATACTCGTTTCTTATAGCCTTGTTGTTTTGGCCGAATGTTGTACAAATTCTTTCTTATAAAACGCTCATAGGTTCAAGATATTATTATGAATAATTGAATCATTGGTCTTTATTTTCTTTGCCTTCTTTCCAATTTATTGTCTTTTATTAATAGATATCGGTACTGCATTTTTTTTGGTGCACAGACTAAACTAATATTAGGCCGTTGTCTTCCTCACGGCCATAAAACAGTAATATTTTTGGTCGTGTAATTTTTTTATTATATTATCTCTGATATAATATTTTTTTCATTTACCCAAAATACGTACAATAGGTATATACAAATATATTTACATGAAAAAGCAAAACCTAATACATAGATACTTATTTGATAGGAAGAATAAACAAATAAAATAAAATAAATTGAGTGTGTCAAATTAAGTTTAATAGTGTTTTTAGACCACCAAATTCACAGCAACCTAGGTTGATAAACAGTTATATTTAAGACATAGCTCCGTATAAAGTGGTCCTTATTCCCTATGCTGTGGAACCATGGATTCGTTCGACGGTGAACTAGCGGTCCGAAGAATTCCAAGATGTTTCGTGAGATAATGCTGTACCTCACAATATTATCCGTCCTCGGGAGAGCTTGTAAAAGCTTCCGCTTCAGATTTCCATCCCCCCCCGGCCCGCCAGCCCCTCCGGCGCATTATGTAAAGTAGCGCAATGTAATGGCTACGGATACTCAGCCTTAAAACGGGTTGCACTGCTGTTTAATAATTTTAAGAACTGTTAGCTTAGTTAGTAGCACGCTCGCCTTGGGAACGAGAGTCGCAGGTTCAATTTCTGGATTTCATGTGTAAAACTCATTTTCAACAACCATGATAATGAGTCGTGCATGAGAGAAAACGTAATGCCATCGATCCTGCGCCTGATCCCTCTCGGGTAGATTACCATCGGATTATGAGAGCGAGAGAGTGCACCTGTTCTTAAATTGTGCACTATAATATCTTGTGCGTAGCTGTCCAGTCGTCCTTGGGATTGGTTGCCGTGACCGAAATACTGGTGGTTGGTGGTTTACTGGTGGTAGGCTTCGACCGTGGCTAGTCACCACCGAGCAAAGCTATGTCGCCAAGCGGCCTAGCCGTGTTCCGGCATGATGTTCCGTGTTGCCATTTATGGATGGCGGGTCAGATCAGTTGCGCTGCATGTGACTAGTGAATGTAGCG
Source organism: Pheosia tremula (assembly GCA_905333125.1). Taxonomy (NCBI): domain Eukaryota; kingdom Metazoa; phylum Arthropoda; class Insecta; order Lepidoptera; family Notodontidae; genus Pheosia; species Pheosia tremula. The sequence continues at coordinate 7,579,583 of HG995411.1, forward strand.
TCTCGATCTACTGCCGCCTTCCTACCTAGGCAAGTATGATCCATCAAAGATCTCATCGTCACTTACCATCAGGTGAGATCGAGACCAAATACTTGCCTATAATGTTTAAAAAAAAAAAAACAGTCAGACGTACTATGAGTTTTTATAGATAATTTACTGAAATGGATTGTCTTGACGGACGACGCGATCCACTCTCGCATCACTCGGCTTATTACACGGTTGTGGGTGAATTGCTTGTTAAACAGAAAAATGGAAAGATACCACACTTAACAAAGGCAACGGCGATCGCAGAAGCATCTCAGATCTAATAAATAATGTCCACTAATTTTTTTTTTCAGAATCAAAAAACCTGCAGAATCGATTAGGTTTACAAAAAAAGAAAAAAATGTCAGTCGTAAATCGTCCTTTTGAAATAAGAATTGTGAACGTAATTCGTGGACCACACAAGATAATCACTGTTTAATATAGAAAAGATGAGAAATCCGACGCGCGTACATGTACCCAGCATCCTGAACAAACAACTCGTTCGTGAGCTCCACTCGAGCGGCAGTGACAATATTTAAAGCTGAGAGTCGAGCAAGTACTTGCTACAGTACTGTACTTGACTTCAAAAGGTACACGTTTTGTTACGAGGCATGCATTGTTCGCGACTGTACATATCATTTTGTGGGCTATACAAATCGTAACGTTAATTTTCCTCATCAAATTTGTTTTGGTAGTAAGATTATTATTAAAAAACATCGGGAGAAAATTAAAAACCCATGTCATAGAATCTTATATCAAAAACAATATTATATTTTCATGTCAATAAAAAGCATAGCCAAAATAAGTAAATATAAAAAGGTACTTAACAGTTTTAATTGTGGTATAATTCCGTCAAACTTCGTCGTATCATTATCTTTACCATAATAGGAGCTAGAATTATCTTTTCGAGAATTTTCCTTGGTAACTTCTTATCTTTTAAAGTAGGTACTTAGGTATAAAAATTAACCGCAACTTGGAAATGATTTCCCTTTGGAATCCTTTCTTTCTATAACTTATACCAACATTTTAAAAGATAATTAAGGTAAAGAAGTCGGATCACCGAGTCTCCAATTTATAGTATAGCGTTATTACATTTTACATTGACAAACAAAATAGCATCAAAAAATATCGCCAGACGAACACACTAACTGTATGGTATCAATCGAAGCAACACTTGTATTATGATTACATCGAACCTGGAATGAACCCAGTATCATCCAGACCAGACAAATTACCAAAAGACCTTCTCCTAAATTTGAACAGGCGGAAATCGAACCTGCAACTACCAGGGCCCCAAGTCTGCTAACACAATCTATTCATAATCGAACAGCAACCGCATAGTAACTGTCACTTTTGACAGATATCCCATACAATATCTGTCAAAAGTGACAGTTACTATGCGGTTGCTGTTCGATTATGAATCGATTGTGCTAGCAGACTTGGGGCCCTGGTGTAGGGAGCCGAGCGGCCGACGATCAAACCAATAAAGCAAGTCTAGAGACTAGACTAAGCTCTAAGCCGTCAAAAAGAAAATAACCTAACTAAACCTTAATTAATTCTTTAATCCCCGTAATTTCAGTTAATCCAAGCCCAAGAAAACAGGATAAATAATAGTGAAGCCCACGCCCGCAAGAGATTATGAGACTTCGAGATTCGGGATTTGAAAGCCGTTGTTGGAGGCCTACTCTAATTCACCAGATACGCTTGTTGGTGATGTACCCGTCGCCATTGTAAAATTTAAATGGTTGCTAACCTGCTAAAAGAGAAGACTAATCTAGATATTGAGTAAAGTATCTACTTCATAATTATTGATAGACGCACTTGCTAACACCAGACATAATAAGGTTGCAGATTGAGCTTAATTCATAATTCAGTATGTTAACACTCCATTTTGTTTGTGTAAATAGATTCAAAGAAAATCTGAGCATCAGAGCAGACCCTGTTAGCCTCACTAAACAGATTATTGTTTTGAGAATAATATGCCGCAGGCTGTAATCTTATTCTGAAGTTATTTCAGAAGTTGTGTCAATCGGATTTGTGCAAATTTTCTCGTCTTTGTATTAGTTTTTTTTTTCTTATGTTTAGATGATATTTACTCTGGATTATTTATATTAACTATTAACGTACAATAGTTAAATAATGTCTAAGTATAATAATTAACATACACCCCTCGGCTTCCTGCATCGAGTACGCAAGTCTTTTCATAGATAATATGTAATATTTGTGGGATATTAACCACTGTGTGCTCATAAGCGTGCACGAGTGCAGTAAATTAAAATAAAATAGTGTAACTTTACTTTTCAAGTTCTCCTAAGATGTCCGGTAAATTTTCAGCAAAGTATCCACAGGTTTACTGATTTTATTTTATTTTATTAGGTTTACCAACAGTTGTTACATTCTTTCAAGTATTCAATATACAAATTATTTGTCTTATGTCTAATGCACAACTAATAACAGGTAAACACAGCATGTAATTTTAACGTAACATCGTACCAACTAGAATTGAGAAAGAAAATTAAAAAATAATTAAACCTACAGTTATTTTAGTACAAGAACAAAAAAGGTCTTCATTCTTGAGCTTAACCCCACTCACATAGGGCTAAGGTATTAATTTCATCATCATCATCGTCATGGACACACCATTATCATCAGGGATACATTAACAAAGATGAATGAAATAATTTACTCGACACTGACAAAAGTGGCACTATATTGTAGCCATATGTTTGGCAACATAAAAAAAAGAAACAGAAGGATTCGACCTAAAATTTCTTAATCACCATCGAATATCATTTGCACATCATAGTCTTGCAAAGTCTATAGACGTCAATTGTTATTCATTTGAATTTAGAACATTCAACATTTCAGCAGTATAGTTGTTGTTGTCAAAACTGCCGAATTTATTTACGGATTGAACTAAAACAAGCTACCCCCGGTCAATTGCACAAAATGATATCAAACAATACCAACCCCCGGGGATATCAAACGTACACGGTAAAATACAATTATTTAGTTTGTCAATGATCCTCAACGACGGGATGACACTAATCGCCTAACTTAATCGGTAGATATCGTTAATCGGTTTCGGTAATCATTTATCTATGGTCATTATCGAAACAACGTCGTAACGGTAAGCTTGGACGCACACTATAATATTCTATGGCTGCATATGGTAATTAAAATAGTGTAGTATAATTAAAATAAACAGATTATTAAATAGGTATCAATTAAATCCTAAATAATTTAAAACCAAACATTTAAACCCTATTTATACATTTACCCCCAAATTTATAGACGATAGTACTGCGCAAAGCAAATAACTTGTGCGCAGTACTATTTGACGTTTGATAAAGTTACATAACGTCTATAAATTGGGGGGTTATTTTATACATAAACTTGACTAGTATGACCCACTTTACCCATTAAAATATTTTACACTTTATCTGGTTACAATTCATAAACACTTGTGTATATTATGACAACTAACATACTTACACTTCATAAACACTTGTGAACATTATGACAACTAACAAAAGATAGAAAAATAGTCCCATTATTTATGAAAAAAAAAAAGATTAATGTTACATATTGACTCCGTCCAGTGTGCGGCTTACGTAATAGTAACACGGTAAAACTCACGGGACTCCCACGGCAATTAATCTTCGTCATTCGGAATCCGTTGGGTAGTTTTTGGGGTAACTACTTAAGTGCAGGGCTCCACGCGAAGGCACAGAATCGCGGTCAGCGATAACGGGAACACAAATCTCTTGAATAAATTACGCAAAGGTTCGGTGAGGACGGGTACACCGCTACAAATGTGTAGAGGACGTTTGATATATTCACGCAAAACCGAATGATAAGGGATTAGGGACTATTTTATGGCCCACTTTTAGAGCAAATTGTATTGCTTGCTTGGCGACGACAAATACAATCAATAACAGTCTCAAAGACTCCAATCATATCGATTCCACTCCCCTTCCCTTTCGAAAATGACTGCCAATAGTTTCTCTAATATATAATAATAATACCAGCCCTTTTTGTCCTACTGTAGGGCACGGGCCTCCCCTCAATGCGAGAGGGTTTAGGCCATAGTCCACCACGCTGACCCAGTGCGGGTTGGCGGACTTCACACATCCTTCCGTGATCCGTAATCCGTGATAATCGTAGTTGAAAATGACATAGTGTCTATTATTACCAAATAGGTTACGTTACAGTTATTTAATCGGTTTCCCTTTTACAGAAATCAACGTTCGCTGATCTGCTGGTACATTTATCTTATTTAGCTGGCAGCGATATGATTTACATTACATGCGTATGTAATACTAGCTGTTGCCCGCGACTTCGTCCGCGTGGTATTTAACAAAGACAACCATTGACAACAGCCTGCTCGCCCATTCTGAGCCCGCGGGACGCATTGCAGGTTGTTGCTATCAAACTTAATCAGGCACTGCGCTGCAACATTGGTTTTAATTTTTTTTCGTGAGATCCCATTTTTTTTTCTAAAATAAAAGTAGCCTAAGTTACTCCTTGTTACATCAGCTATCTGCCAGTGAAAGTCCCGTCAAAATCGGTCCAGCCATTTCAGAGATTACCCGGAACAAACAGACAGACTGACAGACAGACAGACAGACAGACGGACAGACAGACAAAAATTGTAAAAAATGTTGTTTCGGTATAGGTAACGTGTATACATCCAAATGCACTTAGTAAAAAGCGGTTATTTTAATATTACAAACAGACACTCCAATTTTATTTATATGTATAGATGTATAGATGGTTAAGTAGATACTAAATTACATCCTTGCCTAGCGCAGTCGAGTAAAAGAATCCGGTATTAAAATTCAGTGGTTCGTATTCAGTATTCACCATAAAGTTCTAAATGCGAACTTCGCGTGGGGTATTGAAGAAGTATATATTTAGAAATGAGTGGGTGCGAAGATATCTTTTATGTATTTGTAAAGAAGACATTTTTATTGTATTCCTTGAATTATAATGATGAATACAAATCTCCAACGGTCTTTCGGACCGGTTTATTTAAATTTCCCACACCCGTCTACGTATTTTTTCTTCTGCTTTTTTTTAGGTTGGCTTATCAGCTACAAAATACTGCCATTTTTGCCAGTGTCGTAGTATTGCATGAAAACTATTATTGAATTATATGTACCCCTGATGGTAATGATAATATTGATGACAATGTTGATGATGAAATGAATAACCTACCCTTATAAATAAAGTTGTGGATACATTGCTGAAAATTACTGGACATCTTGTGAGAACTTGAAAAGTCAAGTTATACTATTTAATTCCAATATCCTTCACTCGTTCACGTTTATGAACACACAATGGTTAATATCCCACTAATATTACACATAATTTACACATAAAGAAACACATATTTTCGAATATAAAACAAAATCGACAACTCCACGGTTAAACTTCCCGCCAAAAAGTCGCACAATATAACATAATCTGTGCTATGCTTCTTTTTATAAAAAGATATGACTTCTCCACTAGATTTATTTTGCCAGTATCAAGCCCGGTAAAATATTAAGTCATAAGTAGACTTGCTAACCCTTAATTTACTTACATATGTGGTGATATAAACTATGCAACGATGAGATTACGTAACTTATGTTATCCCCGACATAATATCGATCCGTAGGAACACTTAAAGACAGTCCTGTTTTGAAACTGTTTGTTAAGAGGGTGCCGACGTTAACAAGTGACCTTAATATCGGTGATTGACGTCACTAATGCCTTGCTTAGATAACGGCACGGTTTTTAGGGATCCTACTTTCAACCATAGACAATCTCAACTCGTATCGGTTACACATAGCCTGGGCCCCAAGTCTGCTAACACAATCGATTCATAATCGAACACCAACCGCATAGTAACTGTCACTTTTGACAGATATTGTATGGGATATCTGTCAAAAGTGACAGTTACTATGCGGTTGGTGTTCGATTATGAATCGATTGTGTTTGCAGACTTGGGGCCCTGTACTAAGTTCCATTTGCGCTCAAAAGCCGTGAGTACGCGAGGTAGCGTCGAGGTTGTAGTCGGTTATGAAAAATAAATCCTATTTAATATTTATTGGACATCGGCGGTACAACAGAGAAGTTAATTAAACATGAGCGCGCCATATTGTAGGCATGATTTTTTAACATCAATGAAATATCTAATGTGTATACAGTGATGAGGAGAAACATATTTGTTTATAGACTTAGGTAACGTGAATTATTGAAAGAGATACGAACTTTATTGGTATAAAAATGCCTTATATATTGGCTATAATAAAAAAAATATCTAAATTAAAAAGTAATTTTATTCTATGGGCATAAAACACACTACTTATTGAGGATGTATCCAAAATCATGGGGCGTATTCCCGCCCTTAACGTGGCGCAAGGTGCTAGTAATTCATTCGTTTAAAATACCTATTGCTAAAGTTTTAAACTTCAATGCAGTTATCAAACGTCATAATCACGTTTGACGTTTGTTAAATCCCATAAAAGCGCAATTGAGAACTCACGAAGGCAACTCAATTATATCAGTCAATATGTCGGTTGCGTGCCGTTTGATCGACGTGATACGAATTAAGTCGTAATTATTTATTGATTTACAATTAAATTGTTCCATTGCCGCTGTGAGTTTATTGATTGTATAGGTAGAGATATTGTGATTATATGTTTCTAGTTCAACATTAAGCGCCACTTTGACGGTTCACACTGGCTGACAGTCTAGTTTGACTCCATCGTCACCAAAGCCGTTTCACACGATATATTTTTATAGCCCGTTGAAAACGTACTTATCCTTTTAAACGGGGAGCGAACATAGTAACGAGGAGGGCAGGAGTTACGATAATGTCACGTTTTAACCTTGTTAGGGGGTGGCGGAAACGCGGACAAGGGCTCACTTGAATGGGGAGTTCGAAGGGCTTTGTATTTTTGTGCGTGTACATGACGTTAAGATTTTTCCTTGCTGAAGTGTGAAGGTGGCATATAACAATTCTGACAATTGTCACCAACTGCCAATGTAAAGATCATGAAAATTTTATGTTACATTTGTAAGCATCCTACATAAAGACAGGCGTTGGCAAAAAGAAACTGCACATCAACGCGTCGCGAGTTCGGACTCGGTAGAGGAAAAAAGGTGGGATTTTGAAAAGTGGAAAACGTGGTTGTAAACAGAAACTAATTCAATTACATATCTAATTACATTTTATATTCTTTAAATCGGTGGTGTGTTAAGTCTAACCTCAGTATATTTTTTACACATTGCAGTCCGCTTTCAATCCTTATCAAGTGCCTAAGTAAATACAGAATCGGAAAATAACACACTTGAGATGTCATATACTGCAAAGGAAACTTTTATTTTTAATACGTAGTCGAGGTTTATGTTGGCTGCACGTGAAAGGCAACAAATAAAATACAACAAACTCTAGCAACATTCAAGTTCTGCTTTCACGCTATTTTACTTCATAACATCGCTTTGAATCAAAGCACTCGTGGGTTTTAATAGTTCTTTCAGAGTTGCTTATTAGCAGCGCAGAATTTGTGTTTAACTACAGTAAGGCAAAACTTTGTTACTTATTTTATTCCAGATTTGGGTGCATACATTTAAAAAACAAAACTGCTTTACTGGTGGTAGGCTTCGGCCGTGGTTAGTCACCACACACTGAACAAAGCCATGTCGCCAAGCGGCCGAGCTGTGTTCCGGCATGATGTTCGGTGTTGCCATTCATGGATGGCGGGTCAGATCAGCTGCACTGCATATGCCTAGTGAATGTAGCGTCTCGATCTACGGCCGCCTTCCTACCTAGGCAAGTATGCTCCATCGTAGATCTCATCATCACTTACCATCAGGTGAGATCGAGATCAAATACTTGCCTATAATGTAATAAAAAAAAACAAAAAGGATATATCATTCCTTCTTTCCATACATGTCTCATCTCAATTCCCAAGTGAAGCATATATGAGTATGTATATGTTCAAGCTCATTTCTTTTTAAGGATCTTGATTATTCTGATTAAACTCCGAGCCCCGGCATAAAGTCGGCACTTGGAGTCTGATTAAAGTGATAACATGTAGATCTGAAGTGAGATTGTCACCGAGATGAGGACACACTTGCCGCTGTGAGCGGAGAAAAACAGAGAGAAATATGATTTTTTACTTTATCAAGTGATAATCAAAATCTGAAATCCGGGAATTGCAATCCAGGGATCAAGTCGTGCCTCTTGTCTCCAAGGAACGGTTTTGACAAACTACTATGATCACAGTTATGAATAAGGACCACTTAGGTAATACCACTACTATGTAGTTTATATTACCTTACACATAACTTTTCCCATAATAAACTTAGACACGATGGACCTGCATAATACCGTAGCAACGAATTTACACTTCAATAAAATCCAAATGTTTGTAATGGAAATTACATGCGTCTACTAAGGCCACATTACAAGCAAAATACCAAAAAGAAAGCGGTAGAAAAGTACAATTAACGCATTTCTGGGGTATTATTTTAGATGGGGAAAAATGTGGGCGCGTGCCTCGCAGCCTTAATGACGTCATCGGGCACGTCTGGGATAAAACACGAGCAAATATTCAACAAGCGTAACAATGCATCTGTGCCTGATTTTATAATGAGAGTGTGTTTAGAGGAGATTTTTTTAAGGTATATTTTGCAACATTATTTTTTGGAATATGTAAGAAAAGTTTATGCAGAATCGTTATGCTGACCTGAAAAAACTTGCTCATGCAACTATGCTAGCAGTTACTAAGTCAGTGCAGTTAATATCTCGTCACAATCTTTTTTTGTAATTTTATCGCGTTTATTTTATGTTAAATCTGGAATAATACGTTTACTACTAAAGCAGCCAATATAATAGACAAGTATCGTGCCCTAAATAGGTCTCCAAGGAATTCCAGAACATAGAAATTCAATTTTCCAGCGTTAAGACATAGACAAAAAAGAATTGTGATGTATGGCTATGAAATCTATGAACGTTAGTGCAGAGTTATAGTGCCCCGGCGAGGCCATCCGGGCTATGAAGTGAAATTATTAATGTTGAGCACAGCTTGGATAGTATTTCAATTATTGTAAATATAAGAAAAAAACCTGGGAGTTTCTATTGCCAGTTCCATCATAAACTACTGGCCAATATCTATTGATGCTGCTGAAAGATAACAAAACAAAAAAAAAAATAGTACCAGTAAATAAATTTAGAAAAAATCTTAATAACATTTCAATATTTCCTTAAAAAAATCTCAATGCATCCCAGTCACTCTTAACGTAAACATCTATGCATGTGCCCCGCTCGCAGAGCTCCCGACGTCCTCTGTCAAAACATGCTTTATGGTTACAGAATTAAAATTAGAATTATATAATAGCAACGAGAATTGAAATGGGTTCTTGACGTTATAAATTCATTGTCTGCTTCACACAGTTACCGTTAATACCATAGCTGACCCCCAAATTGTATTGTTGTGGTAAATTTAACACTATTTCCAAGAATATATCAATGACGTCACGAGCTATTTCTGTACAACAGATTATTATGTTTCATATTACTATATGAACTTTGTCATGATTTTAATACTTCTTAGTCCTTGTTTATGGTTCGCAATTGGCTACAAAATAAGGCCACTTTGTTAGAGTCGAGTAAAACGATAACGTTTATGAACGAGCAATGGTAAGTATTCCATTATTTAACGAAGAAAAACATTGTTTTCGAAAAAAAAATTAAATTGACAAGATCACTCTTCAACTTCAGGCCCAAAAGTCAATGTTGTTATTACTTTCATCCGAAAAAAACAGACAGAAAAAGAATTTTGGAAAGTAGGTATCTAATACCAGTGACATACACCAGGTAATCGATCAGCAGCGGTTCGTCAAGTCAATTAAGCGTGTCCCTAAGTCAGGCGGCCGTGGCCCATGACACGGCGAATGTCACCTTCATCTGCGTCACTCCCCTACAAATACGGGCGGGCCGGTGTGAATTATTAGCGTTAAGTCCCACGCTGGGCGCCAATAAACATCGATCGAGCTAAAATTGAGCTTGTTTTGTTGGTATTCGCTATCGAATTTTATTTAAAGCCATTGTTGATGTTCGAAGCCACACAAGATGACAAGTCTTTGACTATGACAAGTTTTCCCGCCATTCTGCTAAGAATATCCCGCGCGTATTGGATCATATTCTCAGTACATACCAATACCTACTAATGGAAACGGAACGCGTAGGCCGACAGTGAATGCTTAAAAAGGTTAAATGGGTTTTTTGAAGACTTTTACGACAATGCGTGGGACGGGAAAAAGTGATAAAAGCGACAGGGATTTGACATTACAACATTTAAATTATGAAAGGGTTTTAATTTATTGGATAGATGTCATTTTTCCCCCTAATGGCATTTTTATATTGGGTCAGGCTCAACATGATTGTGCCAGTGTCAAAAAAAAATATGTATATTCTTGACATCCGTGTGACATTTTATGCGACAAAATTAATTTAATCCATCGTATATACTGGTGGAAACAAAATATAAACGACTACTTTGATGAAAGCTTGTTAAAAAAATGAAGAAGGTCCATAGAACGTCATTTATCAATTTAAAAGCTTTTTCTTCCTCTGTCATTGGATTTATCAAGAAATGTTAGAGATTCTACCATATACAACCATTTTCTTTAGCTGTACATGTTTATCATACAACATTTGAACATTAAGAATTCGATCATAATGAAATTAATCAAAAATCGTAAATTTTATTAACTATTACTACATACGAGGAACTGCGAAAATGTAGCAACACTCCGTAATCATGCTTTTGTATCTGTAATTTGTTATATCCGCTTACAGCCGGCGCCGGCCGCAACATGGCAACATCTACTTTGTGGCACAATTAACACTGATTAAATGAGAATATTTATATTTAGCCAAGTAAATGCTTTTTATGAATGAACTTTATTTTGTTTAGGTACCACTGGCTGGTTTCCAGTTTCATTTCGTTCAAAAATGAAGAATAAAGAAACCAACGTGGATAATGTCGTTAGAAACTGAGTAACAGTTGGTAATTAATTTCCCAAAACTTGAAAATCCCATAAATTAGTTGCAAAAGTAGGCAGGTAGGCAATTACGTTATGATTGATATCAAAATATTCAAAAAGTAACCGTTAACATTTCAAAGAAATGACTAGAGTTTTTATTTGATTGTCAAAATTTATCTTTCTTTCGACGGTCGGTAATTAATGACGAGGAAATAATTGGACATAGAGCAGACATCGAACATCGCAAAAGGGTAATGTTCATTGGTTATTTTTTGTTTCAGACTCGTCATATAGCTCTCCTGTTCTAGGTATTTATACTTTATATATTGTAATGATGCCACATTAATAATGTGTTATTGACACTATCAAAGAACGCCAATATTAAGCGTTCGAATATTGAATATTCAAGCATTGGAAATTGGAACAGTATCAAAAGCACTCATTGGTTGATACAGCAACCAGCACGCATTATCAGCTTGATTCGAAATATGAATATCAGCGAGGCATTGGTTGACTGCTCGGCTGAGCTCAATTAATCGGTTTCTGATTAAACATTAAAAATTACCATAATTAATTTGTAACGAGAACGTACGACCTAATAATATCAAATAATTGGTTAGCGATTATCAACTCTAATTTGAAATAAGAATAGCTATACTTTTCACAACGTTATAAAGAGGTTTATGGGAATATTAAAATTTTTAATCGTATTGCTACTAATTAAAAAAAATGTTATTTCCTTGTTATTTTTTTTACTCAAATAAAATGAGATTTGACAAGTAAAAAGTAAAATTTTGACTCTCGATTCCATCATTGATAAATGGCGCCAAGGGCGAGATTCGGAGGCGGCTACGTAAATTATGTGTAAATGTTGCCATAAATTGCGCTGTTTTGGTTAACATTAATCGCGAGGCTTGTTGTGGACAAATAACAAATGTATGTGATTAATTACATGGTATTAGGCGAACCGAAATAGAAAATTCAGACGGGCCAATTTAAATTACAAATTAGAAGAAAAAAAATACTCGAGCGCTCCGATTAATACATTTCAATATTTCTATTACTTATTATTACGCAAAACAATCACCAATTAAATATATTTCGTACGAAAAAAAGTCTCAACGAAAACATGTCGAGCTAGATAGATGTTTTTCTTTCAAAAATATTTCTCAAAGTAATTCTGATAAAAGCATATGGCGTCGCCGCCCAAAGAAAAGTAATCTATCAACGGCGTAGTTGTTTCGAGTACTTTAGAAAAAAAATGGCGGTATTAAAGTCTCGTCGGCGTGGAAGACAAAACTTTGAAGCGTGAGGGTAGATTACTTTCCAGAAGTAGTTCGAGGTTAAAGCGGCCAAGGTACACAGGAATATAACCAGGGCCAGATTAATTACTTGACATTGGCAAAATACCCGCTAAGTTGTGGGTGAGGCCATATTCATATTATCCATTTTATGTCATTGCATGTCATTTCGTTAAGAAAGAAGAAGAGTCGATTGCCATTTCAGATATAGAGTGTTAGCAGACTCTGAGCGCAGATATGAGATAGAAAGCCCCGATATCGTCCGCTGCATTAACTTATATTAAAAGTAGCACCTGTCCTCAAGTGCGGGGATATTCGGAGGAATTTATCAATTGAACAGATGGCCGCCTTCAACGGTTTTCACTGATGGGGAGATATTATTGCTATTACAATGTTATTGATGTTCAGTTTCTGTTCCATCTCCATCCATACATTATCAGATGAGGCTGCGTTCCGATCCGGATTTAGAATTAAGAATAAATAAATATCGCCATACGAACACACCAACTATACGGTCCCACTTTAAGCTTAACGCTTGTGTTATGGGTACCGTACAATGGACTGAGGGCGAACTCAGTATATAATACTTATATACATATTAAACATCCATGACTCGGGCACAAACATTCGTGCTCATCACACAAAGCTTGTGTCCCTACCAGGATTCGAACCCGGGACCCTCGGCGCAGAAAGCAGTCACTACCACTGCGCTAACAGGAAAATAAATAAATAAATGTAAATGACGAGTTGTAAGTGCCCCTTAGGTCGATATGAAATAAATGATTTGACTTTGATACACATTTATTTACATACGACCTTAAAAGTTGAACTTGAGACAGTAAGTACCTGAAACAAACAAAACGTCATTATTAGTTTAATTTCTTCATACTGGCAGTATTTTAAGATGAGACTTATGTTCCTAATAACTTAAAAAAGTTAAGCAAAAGATACGCAAAGAATGTTTTATGAAATAAGAGCGTCCGACAAAGTTACCCCTCCCTTCAAAAACAATGTTTCATTTAAAACATAATAAGTATCCATCCATCAATCAATCATTCATCAAAGAAAAGAACTCGAGAAGTACGTTTAAAAAGAAGAAATGCTAAAGAAAAAAGACATTTAACAATTCCGAACTCTAACAGAACGGATTAGAGTTTATTCTTTAAAGAGATTAATGTTACTATACAGTGTACGGTATGGTATATGGTCCACCGGGCCAATAAAGATAGGAATTTAATTAAAAGTTTCAGTGACGAAAGGACGAATTCTTTGCGAGATAACAACGACTTATTCCCGTTGTTAGTAGATAAACCTTCGATTTTCTTGATAAAATGTCGAAACGAAATCACTATTGGCTTTCATTTGATTCTGAGGCGGTACAAAGTTAGTTAGCGGACAGCTAGTTATATTTAAAAACTCAACCGTTGGCAACAGCCTGCTCGCGTTCTGATCCCGCGGGACACATTGCAGATTGTTGCTATCAAACTTAATCAGGCGCTTGTCTGCAACATTGGTTTTAAATTTTTTTTCGTGAGATCCTATTTTTTTTCTAAAATAAAAGTAGCCTAAGATACTCCTTGTTACATCTGCTATCTGCCAGTGAAATTCCCGTCAAAATCGGTCCAGCCATTTCAGAGATTACCCGGAACAAACAGACAGACAGACAGACAGACAAAAATTGTAAAAAATGTTGTTTCGGTATAGGTAACGTATATACATCCAAATGCACTTAGTAAAAAGCGGTTATTTTAATATTACAAACAGACACTCCAATTTTATGATAGCTTATGTACTATTGCCTAGCTATTGGAGATGTCAATCCCTTCACGCATATTGAAGAAAACAATGGGTTTAAACGATACAATATTTACCATTGACATGCGAAAATAACCCATAAGGTATCCAGGCAGTAATCTTATAGACAGGACCACTATACAAAGGATTTGCCCATGAATAAGTTTAAAACAACTGTGAAAAGTAATCTATGTCGTAAGGGTTATTACAGGATCTTGGATTATTTGGATGATAAAGCAGCATGGGACTGATCGCTCAAATATCAATATATATAATGTTAAAGTGTAGCGTGCGTGCGGCCCGCATGGCAATACACTGGAGCTTCTGTTATATTTTATTTTGTAAAATTATATATATAAAAAATAAAGACAAGCCCGCTGAGTTTCTTGTCGGATCTTCTCAGTTGAGGTCGCGTTCCGATCCGGATGTAGACTTAAGAAAAAAAAAATCTAATGACAATTTGTAAGTGCCCCGTAGGCCTATACGAAATAAATTATTTGACTTTGACTTTGACATGGTTATTTAGAAAAGGTTTACCAAGCCTTCAACCTGGGCTTCTTTAGCGCGTTTGGAAACACTGCGTCACAGTCAGAATTAGGATATGTGTAAAAAAATCGCATGTTATTTTTTTTATTTACATTTCGAAATGTTGGCTTCATATAGTGATCACAACTGCGCTCAAGAGCCCAAGTTCCGGCCTAGTTTAGCGATAGCAAAACGACGGCAATAAACGCACAATATTTGCATTGAAATCGCAGATTTGCATGACGTCGCAGCGCAACGTGATACGAATTAGCGATTCGAAAGCAATATTGAGTGACTATTGTTATCGCTTGGCTATTGCAAGTTACGTGATGGGGCAGGTCCAAGCATTCAACCTTCTCTGTCGCATTAAGTTTATTGGTGAGACAAGTTCGAGCAACGTTCGCTTAAAGTAGAACCCATTACCATCTTAGAAAGTAAAATGTTTGTTTTACGAGTTTCTTTAAGACCTCTCCGACGTAAAAAAGAGTCTAGCACATTTTGCCGAATCTCGGCGGAGATAGTCTTATATTATTCAGTCTGAGCTTGGAGAGCTACTGAGTGTAGCTAGAATTCCGAAAGCTACAAAATGTAATAAGTTTATATATTGATTTCTTTATTTACGCGAATATTACACATAGAAATAAAACTATTTTATCGCGTTTATTTTATGTTTTTACGTTACCGACGTTTCGGCTGTTTTACAGCAACTATGGTCACGGGCGGACTACCTGAACATCGAGAACGTATGGTAAGTGACGATGAGATCTACGATGGAGCATACTTGCCTAGGTAGGAAGGCGGCAGTAGATCGAGACGCTACATTCACTAGGCACATGCAGCGCAGCTGATCCGACCCGCCATCCATGAATGGCAACACCGAACATCATGCCGGAACACGGCTAGGCCGCTTGGCGACATGGCTTTGTTCAGTGGGTGGTGACTAGCCACGGCCGAAGCCTACCACCAGTAAAAAAAAAATAGTTTTATTTCAAAATAAGTTTATTAATTAAGTTATATCATTCTCTACGAAAATTGTTACAACGTTATTAGTACATTTCTTAATCGTAAAACTTAAATTAACATGAAATTTAAAACGATTATCCCTGTAAGCTTATAAGCTGGTTTGGAAGCTTTGATGAGATCCGTATGGAATATGCGTATATAGTTAGTAAACGAGGGAAGTTCAATAATGAGAGTTGTAATACGCAGCTGCGTTGTTTCAGGACATTACATAGTTTCCAACTATCTTTAAACTAATATCGGATGTGTGAGGATAACGCACGGAATATGTGGAAGTTAGGAACTAATGGTTTTGCCTAGTTTGTCTTTATATATCAAGTATTACTTTGAATATTTAGTTGAGTTACTATTCTAATACAACTGAGATTGTAAGTCAAATGCTTATTGATAAAAACAAAGAACGTGTAGCAAATTGAAATAAAAATATATACGCGATAAAATCCGTAAGATTAGTTTTTATTCAATTTGTAGTATTCGCGTGAATATAAGAAATCAATACGTGTAGCAAATTTCGCGATACGAAACATTCAACAAAAACGCATACACATTTTATGCTGGCTCTTGTTGCGCGGGGGAAAATGTTAAGATGTTTATTGTGTAGTGTGTAGAAAAACACGCGCAGGAGACCTGGCTATAGGTGGTATCAATTTACGTACACATTCGGTGGCTTCGAGATTCGCTTCGGGACTGGGCCCCAAGTCTGCTAACACAATCGATTCATAATCGAACAGCAACCGCATAGTGACTGTTTCTTTTGATAGATATCCCATACAATATCTGTCAAAAGTGACAGTTACTATGCGGTTGCTGTTCAATTATGAATCGATTGTGTCAGCAGACTTGGGGCCCTGATGTCGACACTCATTTTCAACGCTCTAAGACGTCGTTCTAATTGCACCAACGATCGCACGAGCAACTATGTGATTTCATCGCGCGACGAAAATTACCTGTGCTCGTGCGATGACTTGCGAACATCAATTAGGGCACTCTAAATAAGTTTGTGTATTTAATCCCATCGCATGATCGCCAGCCGGTTACGCCTAACATTTAATAGGTATTTGACAAAAGAAAAACTATGTTAAACACGAGATTTCATTATTATATTATTCAGTATATCCCACTCCGGAACGTGCAGGACAAAAGTGTATCGTCGCGTCGTTGAAACATCAAGTTTTAGATATTCCGCCAAACTCACTGATGAACAAGCTTGTTTCGTATTCACCGAGCTGAGTAGCCGTGAAGAGGATAGGATTATGAGGGTATTAATGCTTTGAGTTTGTTTAGTCGAACATATATTGAGGAGGAACTGGTTGAGGTCCGGAAAGATCGCGGGGAATAATAACAATATATTTTGTTTCTGGTTCTTTACGCGTCTTTGTCGGTATGGGCGGTCGGAAACCTGAAAAATTCAATATTATCCCCTATTAGTATCAGTTAAAATATTTTAAACTATTTTTGTTGAACCTTATACGAGTATAAAAAGCTGATTTCCTGGTAGCAAATGCAGTCTCTGTGGCTTTAATAATCCACTAGAACTTTTCAAGTCCCACTTAATCCAAGTTCACTTCATACCGTCGGTTTCACATTCAAACAGTCCCGTGGATAATGCTCGGTCGCGTTACTCCAACTCGTGCAGTTCCACCGTATCTAAGTTTGGAACTAACCGCGGAACTTACTGCCCCCACCAACCCCTCCCAGTGTACCCCAAAATTGCATGCTAATTCGCACTATGATTAGGTATGACAAAAAAAGCTATTGAACAGAAAACAATTAAAAATACATTTATACTCTTACGCAGTTTTGTAAATTTAAAAATCGCCCGCCGAGCACACCCATCCCATTCTAAGCAACGCTTGTATTATTATACATGGGACTGGGAAGATCCCAGTAACAACCAGAACATGACAAATGAAAGATCATCTCCCAAATTTGCCGAGGCGGGAATCGAATACGCAACCATCCAGTCCAAGCTGTCCGGGTCCTGGGCTCGAATCCTGGTAGGGACAAACTTTGTGTGATGAGCACGAATGTTTGTGGATGTTTAATGTCTATATAAGTATTATATACTGAGTTCGCGCTCAGTCAATTGTACAGTACCCAATACAAGCGTTGCTATACCCAAAATTCCATTTTCTCATTCAAGTTTTTTATGCACCTTCCATGATTTAAGGTTTCTGTATGATAATGGGGGCATGGATTGCGGTACAGCACCGTGATTTCAAGTGCAGCTATGCGAACACCCGGCGTCTGATTTATATACCCCTCCGGCACGTTATGCGACCCTGGTATGTTTCCAACCATTGTGTGGACTTTTTACTTGCTATATTCTCGTTATAACGTGGAATACGTGTTATTGCTTCTAGCATATCGTTTCGATCGAAACATACGAATTGAGTACGGTAGTCTATACAAATAAATAAAATTGGAGTGTCTGTTTGTAATATTAAAATAACCGCTTTTTACTAAGTGCATTTGGATGTATACACGGTACATATACCAAAACAACATTTTTTAAATGTTTTGTCTGCCTGCCTGTTTATTTCGGCTGTTTATCTCTGAAATGGCTGGACCGATTTTGACGGGACTTTCACTGGCAGATAGCTGATGTAACAAGTAGTAACTTAGGCTACTTTTATTTAAGAAACCTTTTTTGTTAAATACCACGCGGGCGAAGTCGCGGGTAACATATAGTACTTATATAAATATTAAACATCCGTGACACGGGTACAAGCATTCATGCTTGCCACAAAGTTTTTCCCTACCCGGATTCGAACCCACGCATAGAAAGCAGGGTCACTAACCAACTGCGTTAATCAAGTCGTCAAATAGTATTTTAGTGGTCTACCATTAACGTAGCTTGTCCTCGGGTCTCGTCGGAGATAAAATATTTATGTCTTCATTGGTCACCACCGTCTGCAGGTTTTCAGGAGTATTAGTGCAGAAAGAGCGCAATGAGGCAAGCTATATAGATAGTTAGGTGACTCTTTATTCTTCTTCTTGCTTTACGAAATGAGATGTGATGAAATAAAATGGATATGAATATGGCCTCACCCACAACTTAGCGTATTGTACATCAGTAAAATATAGACATTTAAAAAAAGACAAAGCAAAGACAGAGTCCACAGATCCAAAATTATATTTCTGAAGTATTTTTCTTTATAGTTTTAAAAACATATAATCTCATTGAGCTTAGTGGCATAGGTGGTAATTATTTGATCATAAGACATCAAATTTCATAGCGTCAATTTACCTGAACCGTAACTTGCAAAACGTATCAGCTCTAACTTTTAGGGGTAACCCACTATAATTGCTTGGATACACAAGTGGGGCTTAGTCCCGACATTCGGAATATGTATTCTGGTCGTGTGAGAACCCAATATAACTTTCCGCTACGTACCCACACGAGGAAACCCTGCGTCCAAACGAAAATCTCATCGCCAAAGTGGGGTTGTGCGCTGATTTCACACGATATGTTTATCCAAAACTAAAGTATACCAAGTATACCAATACTGATAATATTGGGTTCTTATACTTACGCGAATACTGCACATTAAAGCTGTAAAGCAACCGAAACGTCGGCAACGTAAAAAACTAATAATAAACGCGATAAAATCCGTAAGATGTTAAAGTCAAAGTCAAATGTATAGTGCTGGCTGGTAAGAGTAACAACACTGGGAAGTTAAGAAAAAACTAAATACCACTCGCCGACATTACATTAAGCCTCCTAAAGGTCCACGCAACAAATGCAGTCAAAATAAACCAAAATACATTATAATCAAAAGCTCGTACCTATCATGACACCCGCGCTCTCCCTGTACAATCAAAACCAAAATCAATTCCGAATTAGAATTCCCACCGGACCATCGATCAATTGATTCTATTAACATCCTTAACTATCATTTACTAATTCCTCTTGGTTTTCCGCAGAGAATGCCATGGTTCCCATATATATATAAATATATATAGTCTATAAATTCGTTATTCGTTAGCCCCAGAGGAGGTCGCGCTTCGATGCAGAATCAAATAAGATGTGTAAATTATTGACCGGGAAAATTTTGGGGGAGGCATACGTATATTTTCACCCTGGTATCCGGGTTTTGAAATTTATTTGGATATAATTAAAGGCCTTTTCACAATCTGCAGCTAAGACCTATCCACAACTTAAACGACGGATTGCCCATAAATTCTATTAAAAAGGTTGCGGATAGGCCTTTTCGGGCAGATTGTGAAAAGGCGCTAAGTGTCAATAGGGTAAGGACACATAGCGCTTGTTCACAATGATTAAGATAGACTAATAATAATGTGCACATTAATTAGAATATGTTTAGTAAAGGCGATCCATCGGTTCAGAGAACCATGAGTCATGAGTTCTCCCCATAAGCCAGGAGAAAGATAAAACACTTACTGGTCACCCAAAAGCGTTTATTTCTGTTTACGACATAAATTAAGCGCTTAAGTCTGCTTAATTTACATTGAAACCGCGACACGGAAAATTGCCCGAGGAATATATTTGCTACTAATTGGTATTGTTATCTAACTTTAATTGTTTTCTTATTAAAATTACACCGGGTCGTTAATATTGAAGATTTATGAGAGTTTCATATGGGCAGGGGTTGGGGTGTCACTTGCAGAGCGAGGGTGCCAGGCGACACATTAATGAATTATGTTAGCAACACACTATATTATAAACAAACCATGAACATTTAACGTTTATTATATATACATCTATACAAATAAATAAAATTGGAGTGTCTATTTGTAATATTAAAATAACCGCATTTTACTAAGTGCATTTGGATGTTGTTGTGTGGTGTATGTTTGTATAGAAATCAATAACATAGGTTATGTTTAGATAATTAATATTATTGAATATTGTTTTCCCATGCCGCCGTACCCGTGACTTATTTATTAATCGATAACCCTATCCTAAAATTGTTAACATCCTCCTGAAAAGCCAAACGTCGTTTATACCTATTAATTCCCTTTACAAAGGTCGAGCAAAATCCTTTTTATTTGCCAAAATATGAGAGGCCAAAATTGTGAAGGGCAATACATTATTTACAGGACAAGCACATCCATGCAAACGTGGCGACCTTTTACGATAGGTCAGAAGGATTTTTGTTTGTTTCACGTCAACCTACGTTGGCGATCTGACCGCAACTGAAAAGCTGGGCGTTTGTACGAGTAATTTACCTGATGTTGGATTTGTCTCATTTTACGTACTATTTAATTAAACCGGGCAATGCAACCGGTGAGATAGTCACATCCAAATGTACGAGTATATTAAAGTTCCGTTACTCAAAATGTAAAAAGCAAACACTGCTCACGCTTCAATAGTTTAAGTGGTTTTTAAATCGTATCTACACTGACGAAATATGGTAAGTACAAATATATTATCGGTACCGCCATAATCATCTACATATAAGTACATACATGCATTAAGATTGTACCTTGGACAGTAGATCTCGTCGATCCTACAGCGCGCTGTACCCCGGCGGTACCGGTCGAGGCCGCCACGCGTTTGCAAGGGATAGTGGTACATGATAAAAAGAGAAGCGCATAGTTACGTTATAATATTATTTTTAACCCATAAAACGCAGCGGTGATTAAGGCCCAGAATGAATCCCCCCCCCCCCTTAGAATAACTAAAACACTAAAGTAAAAATCCACATACGGAATTAAATATGGAATGCTCACGTTTGTATTTTTTTTAATAGAGCCGTTTTAACTTACTATAGAGAAGTAACTTGAAAAAGTAAAAAAAAGTAACGCGCTACACACACATAAAGTTTAATAGCGTTGGGATACATTTTCAAAAACATACCTTCCCCATAAAGATACAATGATAAAGTTCACTTGTATACGGCACCGCTTCATCCCACAAGGGTTGCTTTTAGTTCGCGTTTTCCGAAGGGTCTGGCGGCCTATCTGAATAACAAATGAACGGCTATTTACGGCCTCGGAATAACTTGCAAATGATGAATTACCAAAAAACGGCTTATTTAGTGTTCCATTGCTGACGCTGAAATGCTAGATAGGTTTCCTAACCAGGGATTTGCTCGGAATGTATTCCAGTTACATTTCCTAGCCTAGTTTTCATTTCCATGATTTTTAAATTTATAATAATTTGGTTTAGAATACATAATAGAATGTGGCCTTAATCGTACTGTTGTTTAATTTATATTACCTGACATGACAGACGATTACCTTTTACAACAGGCACTTTTAGTTTTTCGCCATCTTTCTGGCTTAGTTTTTATTTTTTTCCTTTACTAAAAACATTAGTCGGACTTTTACGAACATTTGAAAATAGCCAAAATTGTCAAGAGGTTCTCGCCGTGATGCGCTTACTATTGAACAAAATTTACTTTGTATTTTTTTATCTAGATAGTCAGTAGGTATTCGTATACGACAAATCCTCAATCTTTTGTTTATAAATAATACACTTTTTATTTTACGCTAGTGTTGTTACACCTTAGTATACATTTTTTTGTCCACCGGCTATATCAAATTAGACATTTTTAGTCACAATTTTACGTAGTTGTCGGTCAGATAAGAACAATGGGTGACCATGCATCCGTCACGCCAATACATTATCATACAAACGGTGCCGCGGAAACAGATGGCCCCGATGTCATTATAGCGCATATTTTTGTCATACACAGCTCGTATTTCTGTCATACATATACACACACATATTAAACAATTATTTATTATTCAAAATGCACTCAGCAAATCCCCACCAATGATTTAGGCGGCAGGGTGCCCAGAACCCTGGCAGCAATTCCAACTTTGAATGGCAACGCTGATGTGTTAGCCAAAATATATGCGAGCGGTCTAGTCACCAGATGTCTCCACCTGACGTTTTGGTAGCTCCATTTATTTATTTATACCTATTACCTACATATTATAGGACTCACATCACGGGTCTGTACATTGAAATTTATTAGCGGACGATATTTAAAACTTTCAATTCTCCATACAAAATGTCTAAATACGGTAGACTATAACTTATAAGGTTAGTTTACGAATAATCTCGCACTTGACGTACTGTACCGTTCAAACTAAATTATACCAAACTATGTGGCCTTTGACCCATAACCCTGATAGTACATTCCATAACTGGGGATAGAAGACTATACGATTACTTAATTATGAAGCTGTAGTCGCGTGTAAGTGCTAGGTCAGCTGGTAAAACATTTTAAGTCAAACCACATTAAAAACGTGGTCACACCAAAAAGTTTTAAAACAAAAAGAACATGCCATTTACCTTAATGAACATCTCGGACAAGAATAACGGTAATGACGTGACGTTTAACTCGTGGGGGGGGGGGGGGCTGTAATCGCGGACTTTAGGGGTCATTCGACTTGCCCACCATTTCAAAACTCACCTTCAGAGTTATAATGTAAGTTGTTAAGATAAATCGACGTTCTTTTATAGTAGTAATGTGTCTCGATTGGAGTTTAAAGGAAGGTAATGACTTAGGTATTTGAGGGAATGACATTTCAAATTTTCATGATCTCATCTCATCATTTATTGATATTTTTTGTAGGTAATTTGTGAATGACTAATTTGAAAGTTCGATAGTTGAGCAGGAAAATAGTTTAAATACAAACCTACTTTAACATACTTTTAATAAAGGTATAGGTTACTAAACTATAATTAACTACGGTATTTTACTTTTGGCGTCGGTAGATACAAAAGCACGCGAGATTTTTTTTAAAGTCCAAGTCAATACAAATAAAAATATCGTTCCCGTAATTTAAAGCCACATTGTGGCATGATCAACTATTTTAATGATAATATTCACATTGTATGTCATCTTATATGAAAATCCTCCCTATTAAATACTGGGGATATTTATGAAATTAAAATCTCAAGCCGTTTCAGCTTATATTACGTAACAGAGAGCATTCGTATTATAACACCAAATTGTAAATGTGATGTTATTGTGACCGCAATGCGTAAGAAAGCAAAGCGACGACGGGAATGACTCCAGCCAATAAGGGTAAGCACTTGAATGCTCCCGGGAATGACTCGAATCGTAACGGATCCTGTATCGATGATACGATTGCTGTGTTGCTATCACATAACTCATGCTATATGATTCACCGATTTTTTTTAAGTGGTAATTTATTGTCACTTGTTATTTAGGTACTTGGAGTTTTAAGTACCTACTTTAAGATACATTAAAGTGGTTGAATAATAGCAAAGTATCGGTGTTCGTATGCATTTACTCATTGATAGTAACATTAGTAACTGAAAAAAAACGAGTATTTCATTTATAATTGGAAATTGTGTGCTGCTTTGAATTTCTAATTCGTGAATACACAAAGAATTTTCACGCAAATTAAAGACAGTATTGTATACCATATCTGACTTATTTACATAAACATACAGTACAAATACTCATTTGAATATTGTCTAATCAATTTACTTCGGAATAAATGAATAGTTTATGTGATATCATAGACAAATGGTAGTTTTTCCAGTTTTTTTTTATAAATTTTAAAGGCTCCTATGAACAGCACAACTAGGCACCTAATCAGTAGGGCCGATTTGGCCCAATTGGCATGTAAATGCCTAGCCAACTTGCATTTTGACATGCCAATCTCTAGAGACCCTACAAATCAGCTCTACGCAACGAGCTCATTACTCGTAGGGCCTACGTTACCAAGTTGAGCCGTCCGTAGCGACTTAAAGACATATCGTTGTAATAGGGTGTAGCTCTACGGAGACGCCTACGAGAGACTGTCCTACGAATACAAGTCTACGAGAGAATCCGCTACGAACGGGGTCTACGAGTGAAGAATTTTTGACCGTTCTCTATGTACACGTGTTGATAATACTCGTTTAAACGATACCTGAAACCATCGTAAAACCTAATAATTATGATCTATAAGAGGTTTTGATGACATTTTTATAACGTAGCATGAAGTTATAGAGAAAATAAAAATAAACAACGTTATTAGAAGCTTCAATCGAAAAAAAAAAATCAAAGTTGAAATTGGATAATCAAAATGACCCATTAAACACAAAGGAAGATAACAACGAAAAATATATTAATTAACCGCTCTGTAGCTTTAATGACGTCATCGGATACGCTCTGAAAAATAACGGGCAACATGGTCAACTTACGTAATAATACCTTTACCATAATACCTTTTCAGGGGCACTCACAACTTTTATCTATATAACTCTCTATTTATCTTTTTTATGTATATTTATAGAAGTCATATACATAAATGATTTATAGAAATTATTTATGTATATAATGATTTCTATGATCTTTATTTTATTTTTTTTCTCCGCCCCCAATAGCAGGATAACTATTGTACTGCGCACAAGAGTTTTGCTTTGCGCAGTACTATATGACGTTTGATAAAGTTATAACGATTCTATAAGTAAGGTGTATATTTATATATACATATATATTTGTAAAACAAAACAATCAGGGTATATAATTAGCAATGTATAGACCAAATACGCCATATTTTGAGTTTTAGTCCAAACTACAGAACTTATTTTGATGAAATTTTGCCAATCCATATTATTATTTGGCCTATATTTTTTTCTTAGTTCGACTTTTTAAAGCACATTCAAATCGTTGCTCCCACCGGAAGTACGGAGTTCGGGTTCAATGGTGTTTCCGTATAATTCCGCAATGAAATATACGGACACGGCCGTATTTCCATCCGGTTCATCCGGGGATTCGGCAGGATTATTTCCCGTACGATTTCATTACAATAAAAGTCCATAAATTGTAATCCCGCTTCAATGAAATGTTGATAGAATCTCGGTTTGCTTAAATGATGAAGGCAATAGATATAGAACAACCCATGCATTGTTATGTTATGGAAAATAATGTTAATTTGTTATGGTAAACACTAGAACGTCAACCACCTCAGTCCTCCCGTGACCATGGTTGCTGTAAAGCAGCCGAAACGTTGGGAACGTAAACATAAAATAAACGCGATAAAATCAATATTTTCATAGGTAGGTATCTAATGTTATATATACATATAAATAAAATTGGAGTGTCTGTTTGTAATAGTAAAATAACAGCTTTTTACTAAGTGCATTTGGATGTATACACGGTACCTATACCAAAACAAAATTTTTTACCATTTTTGTCTGTCTGTCTGTTTGTTCCGCCTAATCTCTGAAATGGCTGGACCGATTTTGACGGGACTTTCACTGAAAAATAGCTGATGTAACAAGGAATAACTTAGGCTACTTTTATTTTAGAGAAAAAATAGTCTTTCACGAAAGAAAAAACCAATGTTGCAGCGCTGCGCCTGATTAAGTTTGATAGCAACAACCTGCAGCAATGCGTCCCGCGGGCTCAGAACGCGTGAGCAGTTTGTTGCCAACGGTTGTGTCTTTGTTAAATACCACGCGGACAAAGTCGCGGGCAACAGCTAGTCTACAATATTAAAGTTGATATATAAAGTTGCTAACCCTATTCACGACATACCTGACTCCTTATTATGGCTTAATATCTTTGCCAACCCTGTAAGCTGTTAGAAAACGGACTAAGTAAACGGCCGAAACGGTTCATGAGCAAACATCAACCTATAACACCCTATTTCCTTTGAACTCACAATTTGTTACCCGTAAGAACAACCCTTATATGGTTTGAAAAAGGAAGCTTAACTAGCAACTAAGCGACATCAAAGTGGAGCGGTCTGAACGAAATCCACCAATAGGAGCGTTTTATTTTTACACAATAAGAAAATAACGGGATTCTATTGGTCAATCTGAGAGTTGTGCTGATGGAGAAATGAAGCGATCACATAATTATATTTCAAATACGGTACAACAAACTAATCTATGGCGGTGTTCACACTATCAATCCGGATCACAGAATCATAATCCAAAGATAGGGGTCTCATTATTTTCGTGATACCGTTTTGTACCAAGTACCAACCAATATATATTTGCTACAGACTTTATATAAAACGTATATAACGTATAATAGTGAACAATATTTCAAAAGTTCCGGCGATCCATTAAAAGATCGCAGTCCAAAAAGACACTTAAATCAAATTACTTAGGTGGTATTTTACAAATAACACCACAAGTACTTTGTGCATCTGAATTGTTAAACACTCCCTTTAAAAAAACTATCAACCTATTGCATACATAGGTCAAAATGATCGGTATGACCTTATATTTGGAAAGAAAGGCGTAAGTATATGTACCTAAGTCGCGATTTGCAGTGCAATGGTAAGCAATAAACATGTCAGCCAAGCAAGACCAACATTTATCTGTCTCATACATGTTACGAGAACGAAGATCCTCGAATTCAATTTGAAATATTACGAGAGCCAGGCTCGGTCGAGGGGTGATTTATAGGGTAAATCTGTGAGATGGTACTTATATTACATAATAAAAAGAGGCCCCAATGCTTGAAGCAAGATAAACTACAGTGGGTGTAAATACATTAAAAAAGTATGTTTTTATGAATACGCAACGAACATATGTTCTTGTTCTTGTTTCTAGGTTGGCAATCAGCTACAAAATAGTCCCATTTTGCCAATATCTTGATAATTAATTGTCATTGAATTATATGTGGCCCTGCTGATAATCATAATGTTGATGACGATGATGTTAATGAAATTAATCCCGTACCCCTACCAGTAAAGCTGTGGAGACTTTACTGAAAATTTACCGGACATCTTGGGAGAACTTGAAAAGTCAAGTTATACTATTTTATTTCAACGTGCACGTTTTCAACGTGAATGTGACGTGCAACGTGGACACACACTGGTAATATTACACATTATTTATCAGATATATTTTTTTTTGAAATAAAACATAATTGGCAACTACACGGATCCACTTCCCGCCAAAAAGAACGAACACATCTATCATGTGTTAAGTGTGTGACCCAATGAAATTGCCAGAGATCGCTGTCATTAACAACATTACTACTTTGTACCAAAAACAAAACGGGATCAAGTTTTTTTTTTTAATTTCGGTAAACACTGTTAAATACTTAAATCGGATAGGTGTTATAGTCGATCTTAATATGAAGTAAGTTAAGATCTGACTGGTATCTAAAAAAATGCTTATTTGAGTAAACCACGGATCATTATAACCCCAATCGGCTTACTCTGATTACAAAAAAAAACCTTTGAAGTATGACGTGAATCGATATCCTCTTTTCCTCAAAGAAAAACATTGTTTTAATGAAAACCAATTCGTTTGATAGGCTTTTCATTGCTTCGTATAAATAAAATACGACCGCGGCTCCGACAGGGAATTGGTTCGTTAATTACATTGGGTGCGCCTTTGCCTTATCAGGACAGATTTCGTTTGAGAGGGACATTCGAATAATAATTAATTACGAGCGATTCATGTTTTGCTAGGCGCACCCTTATAAAACCTTATTATTGTCTGTGGTTTATTTTCTAGTGTAGATAACGTGACAAATAAATGCAGTTAAGAAAGTATTTTTCTGATAATAAAAATAATATAATCGTCATGATAATTAAAACTCACACTCATGTGATAAACACCATTGTTTATATAAGGTTCAACAAACATATTGTTGAACATTTTAACCTACGAATCAGTAAATGTCTAATAATTTGTTATTTATTTCTTTTGGAATGCTATCTTTATAACCTACTGTTAACCCAATTTATATTGGTAAACCTAGTTATTATAAAAAAACCTGTTATTTAAAAAAATAAATAAAGGGGCGTACCAACGTTGCATACCTTTCAGAAAAAGTAGAAAAATACTGGCGTATTCTAATATCAAACCTGTCATGGAAATTTGAAAAAGGAATAGCTCCAGACGAAATAAGGGCTATCGAAAAACCAATCTGGCTAACACAGCCTCGAGCCAACCTTTGTCTAGGTTCATTCGGCTTGGCACCGAAATGGTCGGTTCGATTCGCGCCAATAGCTATGAGAGAAAATTAAACCCGTTTGCCCATCTCTAAATGGCTTCTGTCTGGCTTTCGTGATAATGTTACCAGTGGATCAAGATATCTGAGACTGTCCTAGAGGTCTGTTATCTTAATCCTTGTCCGGAAACCAAAGTCTTGCATGGTCTTACAAATTCGTCGTAAAAAACATTTTATTTATAATAGATAGTTAAGAAATTCTTTCTGTGTTACAGCAATATGTTATTAATTCCCACGCGTTGGCGCACAGTCATTGCCACTGACAACAAGCGGGTTTTTTAACTGTCCCATTGTCGATGGCAACGAGTGGGACCTTTATTGTTACGATGATTGCCACTGGCAATAAGCTTCTGGCAACGATCCGGTATAAGCAGTCTACTCTTTGTATCGGGCAACAATTGGGACAACTTTAAAAAAGCTGCTTGTTGCTAGTGGCAATGTTTGAGATTAGACGGTTTCAACTACCTTTAACAATACTAAAAGCATGTTCAGACTAGTCCAGTAAGCGCAGAGCCACGGCAGTTAAAAAGGCTAGCTTTAGCACACACGGATAAAGGCAAGAGCGGCCTTAATTAAAAATCCAAATCCTAAATAGTTTTCATTCTTTAAAATGGTCGACTATCTTTTCAAACACATGCCGCTTTTACATTTCCAATTAAAATTACAGAACTCTCATTACTTTCTGTAAGAACGTGGAATGGAGGAAGGTCAGTAAAGGTGGAACAGGCAGGATTACCCCTAATCCTGGCCTGCACAGCAATTTATCGAGGATTAGGCCATGGCGTCGTGGAGCCAACGTTTGCTTATTCCCCTTGAATTGGCGGCTAAGTACGGATTGTGGGATTAATATTTGATGATTTAAAGAACGTACAAATTGTTGGTTATTTTATAAGCAGTATCTTCAGGGTTTATTGAAATAAAACTAATCTTACGGATTTTATCACGTTTATTTTATGACGAGGACAGTACCAATAGCTATAGGTAGCACGTGTATTCCGGACACTGGTCTAGTTGCGTACTTGTCGATCCGTTTAGACGAGTACTCGTTGATTTGCATGCTGACTTTGTGTATACCGAACATAATGTTTTTTAGGATTGCTTGATTAATTATTAAAACTTTTGAAATAGATGTTTTTTTTAATGGCGCCCTATTTCTTGTGTTTTATTTACTGTCGCGCCACCCCGCCCTGGGTCAGCGTGGTGGACTATGGCCTAATCCCCCTCGAATCGAGGGGAGGCCCGTGCCCAGCAGTGGGACATTAAAAAGGGCTGCTATTATTATTTACTGTCGAATTGTGTTTGTGTACACTTTAATGTTGATCTTAATAATCATTGATTAAATAAATGTTTCCCTTGGTGTGTGCACAAAACTTTCCTGGATCCGTCCATAGAATCAAAACTATCGATAAACTTTAGTTAGCAAACACACAAATGCTTTTACCCGAGATAATATAGTGTCTATATCTATGCCATTTCGCATACCTAGCACTCCATAAACGAAGTGATCAACGTACATTAAAGACTTTATCAGGACCCGCTATGCAGAGAATCGAAGTTTATATCAAAGTCTGCTCTAAAAACTTTTATAGAACGTATTATTATGTTATGTGGATTATCTAAATAGTAGTAAATAACAGATATTTACTATTTTTTCTTGTTTTAATAAAAACAAACTTTAAAGAACACCGAAAATTTTCGTTATACAGGATCTATTTTAAACTCTCAAAATAACAAAGTTATGGGTATACATTTCTACAACAAGAACTAGCACTGCAGTGCAGTATCGTGTGCGTTGAACCTAAGCCCTACGTGCCCGAGAGCTTAACCAACCATGTTAAACGATCGTCAAACTGAGGTACGTCGAGTCAACCAGACGCCGTGTCTAGCAGCAAGAGCCAGGAGACGGCCTACATAAGCAGATGACGTCTTATTCCGGTATACAATAGGTTTCTAAGAGCCAGAATGATCAGTCCCACGTTGGGCGCCAATATAGCACGTTTATGGAATGGTTGTTGTAATATAAGTAATGGAAGGCATAATCGTATACTTAATTATGTTATTTTATTGCCACCGTGTATAAAACCCATTTCGTTTATAATAATTATGGTTGTAGGCAAGCATGTTAATTATTATGCATAATTTGCTTTAATTGAAACAAATACAATACGTTTGCAAAATTTTGCTCCTCTTAAAACAAGCAATACTGCCTTATTGGCGACCAACGTGGGACTAACAAAGTAATATCGTTGTCCTATCTCAGTCCATTGAATCTTTCACGATGTATAAATTAAACTTATTTAATTCTTAATAGCTAAGGCACCCATACAATATAAAAACAAAATAAGAATGAATATTACGTCAAAACAATTTACCGTTATAGTTTGATACAAAGCATAAACAATTTTAATATCGTAGGGAGATCGTAAATGAAAAGCGGTTCATGTGCCACGATGAAAGCGCCGGCACTCTACAAAGGTGTTTAATTAAACCTGACTATGTACGCGCCGTGGCTGTATGTCGTTATTACCTTGTGCTCGCATTGTCATAAGCGGAGTAGAGTTTTGGAGCGTTCGAAAATGTGTCAGATTCAAACTCTCGCCATTTTGGCTCAAGGAATGTTCTAAATTTGAAATTCGGTGTCGTTAATTTATAAGGCGTTGGTTGCGTGCAAATAACCATGGCCTATAGACTGCCTAAGCAAATTTTTTTCATAGTCTATGTTTTTTTTATAGACTCCGCGAGTATTAATTATTCATAGTTTTAGTACACTCCACGAGTATGAATTATTTCCAAGCGTGTTTTTTTATATACAATCTTTTACTACTGTTTCGGGAAAATGTCTATATTTGCGATTTCTACTATATTGCCGTGACCGACAATAACTGAAACAAATCAAAATCCACTTTAATCCATGAGGAACAAGAGAGAGCATTAATTTCATGAATGTCGCAATGAAAATCTTTAGTCGAACAAACCTACATTCCTACATTGCTATAGATAAAACATTAAAAAAAACATTATTATGATCTTGACGCATAAAATATTTTTTTGGCCTTGTCCTTTATAGTCACGACATGCGGGCGGTTGTGGAAGCAAGTGTCGAAGGGCCATTGTAGGGTCTTTGGCTTATATTATATGACATCTAATACTTAAAATACCCAAAACTGATACATGCTCATTTAAACACGATAAGATATGGAAAATTAAATCGGCAGTAAGAAGTTTTTTATTGATTTTTTTTTCTAATTACATAAGTGCTGGCCGGCGAACCAATATCTATACTGAACTACCAACAATATTTATTCGCGGCATATCTCTGTAACAGGATTAGTGTTGGCATAACTCCAGGGTGTCCCAGGTGCGTTCCGAAACAGCTATGTTGTATATTATGATACGCCACGTTCGCTTCATCTCTGGAATACATGATTCTATTATGTTCTCATTTATTCACGCCTCACTACGAATCTCGAACGCGCCATTGAAAATGTTACTGGCAGGCGAGACAGATGTGTAAAACACAAAATATTTGAATTTGGAACGAGACGCGGTTAATTTTGTAAAGCGTCAGAAACGCAGCTCTTGTCACTGATTATAATACATTGATCAGGGCAGTATTAACGATAGATACCGCAAGAACCACGTTCCGTTTAAACTTGTGAGATGCTGATTCTGTGATGATCGTGATTCCAATATCTTGGTCTGGATTGAAGGTGTGGATGGCGCCATAGTCCCTGATTTCATGATAACCCGTAATGTAAATTTTACACCGAAACCGAATAAAAATAGTAAAATTACAATTTTTTGGCGGGAAGTTGAACACAGAAGTTGTAAATTTTGTTTTATTTTCCAAATAATCTTAATCTTTGATATAGAATGTAAGATAATAAACCTGCACGAGTGAAGGACATTATAACTAAATAGTATATCTCGACTTTTCAAGTTCACCCAATATGTCCTGTAAATTTTCAGTAAAGTATCAGAATCAGAATCAGAATATTTTTTATTCACGTAGACCATTATGTACAGTACTTATGAATCGTCAAAAGTTACAAAAATATTATGCTACCGCTTTACCACCTGTTCGGAATGCCGTTCCTATGGAGATCCACAGCTTTACTGATAGGGGTAAGAGATTAATTTCATTATCATCATCATCCTTATTGACATCATGATTATCATCAGGAATACTTATCATTTTATCACATTATCAAGAAATACTCGACACTGGCAAAAATGGCTCTGTTTTGTTGCCGACTGCCAACATAAAAAAAATAACAACTTCATAATTGTCTATTCATTACTCTCTGTTTACATGTTATTTTTAATCTCATCATTCCGCCTCATCACACTAATCACACTAATATTACAAATGTGAAAGTTTGGATGAATGGATGTTTGTTACTCAATCACGCCAGAACGGCTGAACTGATCTGGATGAAATTTGGCACAGAGATAGATTATAGTATGGAATGGCACATAGGCTACTTTTTATCCCGGTAAAATGTCCATACTTTTTAATCGCGGGTAACACCGCGGGGCGCAACTAGATATTTATATTTTACTCTGGTCGACCTCTTTTCTATAACACTATCTCTAGATCATTATTTATACTTTTTTATTTTTCACATGCCAGTTTATCACCATTTTAGTTGCTTACTTAAGACTGAATTTATCTTCAAATTTGACATGTGGTACGATACCTACTTCTCTTCATATAGCAGCAGATACTACATAATATCATGTAAGTTCACTCGACCTCGACGTCTCGAGTGCTCGGAGGCTGTATATGTGAATATGAGATGAGGTGGCTTTGTTCAAGGGCCCGCAAGTCGACGCCAGCGAATGATGTTACAACGACTGAAGTTTGAGTGGCTGCGACAACACTTCTACTAAAGATAGTCTTCGTTCAATGGTGGAACTCAGCCGACGCAATAAAACATAAGGAATGTGTTCTGGCAAATAACAATACGAACTAGATGCAGCAATTATAGTTTTACTGTAACTGGTACTACAACATTTTTTAAACGAGAAAATAAAAATGTTGTAAGTACTTCTACCACTCAGACAAAGAATTAAAATAGACTGAATATCGCGGATAACAACATATTACAGCACAGAAAACTAAGCCTAAGAACGCGCGAATTACCTAAATAATTTATTCATTCGTCATCGTCACGTTTAGATGTAAAATCGAAAATAATTCCCTTGCAGGTAACTTAGACAAATGAATACATTTTAATTCGCGTGTACTATACACATCGGCCAAGTTTTTTGTGCAACATTGTGTACATTCGAACCCGGGACCATCAGTGCAGAAAGCAGGATCACTACCCACTGCGCTAATCAGATCGTCAATACGATCTTAATACACGCAGTGACTAGATTTTTTTTAATATCTGATTAGTCGTAGTAGCAGTAAGATAGTTCCGATTCCCACAAAATTCTTACTTCGTAAAATAGGGAAATCTTTCATGAATATATAACAGGAGGGCTTTACATCAATATGCTTGTTAACAAGTTGATTATTCTCACCGGGTGGAAGCAACGGCCGTTGATTTAACTCCGCACGGGTATTTCGCAATAAGTTACGCGTCATAAGGTGAGAGTTTTGACGGAATTCATGGGAATTACATAGGAACTTGTTAAATAAGTTGTGTTGTTTTTTAAAGAGAAGTGAACGGGACTTTGAAGAGAAGAATTGAAGCGGAATCAAAAGTATGATGTAAGGAAGCTTGTAGATCAGGTACCACGATGCAGATTATTTTTTTCTTTACCTGAAACAAGAGATAATTTGGATTTTAGTAACTATTTATTGAATGATTTTGGCTAGACCCTTTTGCTTTCCTTCGCAGCTTATAATAATTTTATCTGGAGGGTTTTCCTGCCTACCTACCGTGAACTGTTAATGTAACTCAAATCAGGACCTCACTACGTCATCTCAACCAAGTCAGAGATCAATTGGGGTCTTGATTTGAGGCGCATGTCAAGGGCTTGTATCTATAACCCCATCGTTTGATCAACCCCAAACCGCGCAAATGTACCCAAGTACAATTTGACACACAATGAAAGCGGGAAACGTAATTTAAGCCGAGTAGCCGCAGTCAAACCGATATAAACCTTATTAACCCTTGATTTAATATGCCAATCTTTGCTGAGCAGTACCAGGAATCGCGAATTAATTAATAAAACAAATCTAGGCAGAGTTGTAAAGGTTTTTCCAAGTTCTAGCGATGCATTACTAAGGGGAGTACCATATTTCTATTCATAAGTTAGTTTCTTTACCGAATAAAAATTAGGTCCTTCGGATATATTTTTTTTTTTATTACCTTATAGGCAAGTATTTGATCTCGATCTCACCTGATGGTAAGTGACGATGCAATCTATGATGGAGCATACTTGCCTAGATAGGAAGGCGGCAGTAGATCGAGACGCTACATTCACTAGGCACATGCAGCGCAACTGATCTGACCCGCCATCCATGAATGGCAACACCGAACATCATGCCGGAACACGGCTAGGCCGCTTGGCGACATGGCTTTGTTCAGTGGGTGGTGACTAACCACGGCCGAAGCCTACCACCAGTAGAGTTGTCACCTAGTTGGCACCACCCAGGGTCACGTGTAGGGTATCTCGAGGGTATTTAATTCCACTACGGACGAAGGTGACTCGATAATGCTATTTACATATAATTATCGTAAGAATTTAGTTTGTTAAGCTGTCACCCAATTGCCCAGAAGGAGGGTGTACATGTTTAGTTTGTAGCTAATGCACTATGCGTATGCGATCTCCTCGCAGAGATTTATTTTATTTTTATTTTTTATTTTAGCAATATTCTTTTTTTCCTTTTCGAATGCAACACGATTTTTACCAAAAAAAAAGACTGTCAAAATTTTAAAAAACAAGTCTATGCTACGAGATCGCATATAAAGTCTAAATAAACAGATCGATATCCACACGTCAGCAACTAAATTAATATTTTACTCGCTCCGGTGCGGATCAGGCGACGACGACGTCTCGTCGTAAAATTAATGCGGCATGATGTCTGGGGACTTATTGTTAGGTCTTACTTACTGTCGCGGCTCGTTGCTAATACATGAATAAGTATTTAGATTATATTAGGTCGGAGTTGACGATTATTAATTCATTATAACTATAGAATGAGATCGATAATGTTCAGTTCAACGTTAGCTGCACGGTAAGTGGGAGCTAACCGTATACTTTATAGTCTACCGTATTTAGACATTTTGGATGGAGAATTGAAAGTTTGAAATACCGTCCTCTAGAGGCACTTTTAAATTCTCCATACAAAATGTCTAAATACGGTAGACTATAAAGTATACAGTTAGCTCGCAGATGACGTACTGAATTCGGTAAGCGGTGAGGGAAGGGGTGGAAAATTGGCTAGATGAGATGAAGTGAGTGAAAGAATTACAAGTTACTCTATGACATAAGACACTCATGTCTATGACAGTGACCAATAAATGTTAGTCTATGACATTCACAGGCGGATCGCTGTGCCGTGTGCATCTATACATATAAATAAAATTGGAGTGTCTGTTTGTAATATTAAAATAACCGCTTTTCACTAAGTGCATTTGGATGTACACACGGTACATATACCAAAAACAACATTTTTGTCAGTCTGTCTGTCTGTTTGTTTCAGCTAATCTCTGAAATGGCTGGACCGATTTTGACGGGACTTTCACTGGCAGATAGCTGATGTAACAAGGAGTAACTTTATTTTAGAAAAACTTTTTGTTAAATAGCACGCCGGCGAAGTCGCGGATAACAGCTAGTTTAAAATAAAAGCTATCACTTTTCTGACTGAATCGCGTCCCGTAAATGCTCGAGCAATAGACCGCGAGTTCCGTATTCTTGTTTCAGTAAAACTATGAACGTTGATGGGGCCTCGGAGCGCTGTTCCACTAAACGCCCTCGCTTCCAGCGCTCACACAAATTGCTTGAAGTTTACCCATTTGGTGTACATTACACAATATTACATGGAAAGTGATATGTGATGATATTATGGCGGTTAAAAGTCATTAGCGTAATGTTTTTGTAATACTTTCGGCCACATTATCAAGCTAGCGCGAAGATTCGCGTTACCGCGCTACACGTCTGGCCAGGCAATTCGTCATATCGCGAAACATTAAGCCAGCCTTTCCCAAAGTGGGCAATAACGCCCCCTTGTGGGCGCTGCAAGCCTAAAGGAGCCCGGTAAGAGAGCCGGAAAAAAATGGGGGCGTTGTGCAGAGGCTTACAATAATTAATTCAATTTGAAGTTAGTGGTTTTTAAGTAGGTGAAAAAAGGGGGGGCGCTAAAAAATGATTCATTATCAAAGTGGGCAGTAGTCAAAATATGTTTGGGAGACCCTGATTTAGGCGAACACGGTTCACGGATACCCTTCGCGACGCTGTCGGTAAATTGCCGCACATCAAAGGGTTTTATCGCGACAAAGTTCGTGCGATTGGCTGCACTACGCGCGCTTTGTTTAAATCAAGACATCGACCGGTTTCCGTGTATTTGTGTGTTCCATTTTATATTCTGATTTTGTTGTAAAGTTTAAACATGGAGTGGAGTAACGAAAGAACTGTTTACTACCAAATTATGAATCAGACTCAGTTTAAAAAACATTTAAATTGTGACGCATGGGTGAGGTTTCAAATCGCCTATTATGTTATACTTATAAGAACATTGGCAACCCTACGCGGCTTTCCTCTTTCGCGACACAAACGTGACACGGAACTTGGCCCTAAATGTCACTACTTATACAGATACATCCATCAAACAAATCGAGTCTTCAATGGTCCTAGTTTAAGTACTTAACGAAAACAAAGGGCTTCTATATTTAGACGCAACACCAGCACAGATAACGCAAAGCCCTCCCAACAGATTAGGGAGGCTGAGTAAGCCTTCGCTGGGCCTAACCAGATTATTGTGCCGACAATAATTTACAACACCAATTATTAACTTATATTAACAATCTTATTCTTAGATTAATTAAATCACTTTGTTATATTAAGTTTATCTTATTCGTACAAAGGGTTTCGCGGTTTGAGAACTTATGTTTAATTGAATTAATTATTATTTATTGTAACGATTTTAATCGTTTGTTTTCTATGAATACTTACATTTATATATAGCGTACAGATTAGAATTACAAATAAAACCCGTATAGTGGGTAGAAATGTTACATATACAGGCTGTAACATGTACAGGATTTGTTTTCGGTAAAGGTATACTTAATGCCTATACCTAAACAAAGTATAGAAAAAAATTATGACAAATTTTAAATGTAATTTCTGAGCGCGCAATGTATCGTTAATCACGTGATCACAACACAACGCTCCGTGCCACAACCGCACCGAGTGATGAGGGCGCTCGAGCGTATCGAATTTTAGTTTACATTGTAGTTCCAAGTTAAAATTTACTTATATTATGATTTCATGCTAAATTAAATGTCAAAATACTGAAAAGAAAATTATACATGAAAAGATCTACGGAACATTCCATCTTTGTGGAGTCCAGAATCATGATTTAAATCCGTCGTATCAGTTTTCGTTACGAGACCACTTACACCCTGTATTATCCATGTTTAATATTAAGTATCAAAGGCTCGATGAAGCAAAATAAGTCACCACCGCTAGTATACAAACACAGATATAATGGCAGTTTGCATGTATATTACACGTCATCCCGTCGCTTTGTCGACGGCAGGAACTATACATCCGACGCGACCGATAACGTCATTATAATCGCAAATGATTTACATTAAACAGAACTAATAATATGTCGTACGGTACCCATGTGCCGTACGATAATTTAAATTGTACAGTCGTACTGAGTACGTAGTATGTAAGATCGCACAACGCGCAACCCAAACGGTTAGCAAGGGCCGGACTTGGACGTGTTGCAGAATTAATAGCACATTAGGGAGGTCGCCTACACCGCGGCGACTTTTTGCCGCCATTTAGTAGTGCGGCTCTGTATCGCTACTTTTGGCCGTTTGTAGCATTTGCAACGCGCGGCAGACGCGATTCAATCACATAGTATCGATTCAGTATCGCTTCTGCATTGATACAATCGTGCGACTGCATTGGTTGGTTCTGCATCGCTAAACTAACTTCCGACCTTTTCGCGACGACGTCGGTTATAAAAAAAAGAGTTGCGGGTGCTGCGAGGTATTAGTACTAGCGCTTTGACGCGACATTGAGCCTCTTTTTCTCACCCTTTTTTAATTCATAGAAAAGAAAGAGATAAATTCAAAACCAAGCGCATCAATGCAAGACCTCAAGCCACTACTGTGAGCACTTTCTGTGTAGATCGGACCGCAAGCAACAGCTAAATATGTTGGTACCCCGGTTCAAACTATGTCTCAAGGACGTCAACCACCTCAGTCCTCCCGTGACTATGGTTGTTGTAAAGCAGTCGAAACGAAAGACAGAAAATAAACGCAATAAAATCCGAAAAATTAGTTTTATTTCAATTTATAGTATTTGTGTAAATATAAGAAATCAGAAAGAGATCAAATCAATATTTCCCTTATTTATCTCATCACAGCCCGCCCGCACAAGTATTTACGCAACAATATACATACAGTCAGCAACAGCGAAGTGAGTTGGTATATTGTGGCACAGCCTTGAACTGAAATGCTAATACAAAACTAGACGCAGTTGCGTGCACGAGTGTCCGGAAACTCATTACTTAGTTAGAAACCACAATATGTGAGTGGGATGGAAGCTGGAAAAGTTGCCCACAAATTTGTGCGACAACGGACCCACACTTTGTGGCAATAATACGACATCGCTTAGGATACTATACATAATAATGGAAATAAAAATGGATGTTCATTGTATTACGAGTGATATGAACGAGGTTCGAGTAAACGAGAATAAAACAGAAAGAAAACTATGATTAATAGAATGACAAAGGATATCGTGAAGAATCGTATAAGTTGATAATAATGACTTGCAAAAATAACTTTTTAAAAACTAAATAAGAACAGCTGCCAGATTCTTATTTGTTTTTGATTTGTATAGCTCTATATTGACGCGAATACTACACATTGAAATAAATCTAATTTTACGGATTTGGTCTCACCGTGAGCATGTTTGTTGTAAAACAGTCTATACGTCAGCAACGTAAAAAACAAAAGATAAACGCGAAAATGTCCATTTAATTAGTTTTATTTCAATACATTGTATAGCTCTGTCTTTGGCCGATAAAAAAAAATTGCCGGTCAAAAAAACGAAATCAGTAAGCAGGGCTGTGGCCATAAGTCTGCGCCTGTGCCACAGAGGGCATAACTCTCTCCCCCACTAATTGCTGTTACCAAACTTTTACTAGGTGTCTGTTTAACAATGCGCTGATAAAGCTTATTCAAAACGTATTCGAAAAAACTTGGAAACTTGGTTGATAGCGTATCAGTAGCAATTGTAGCAAACAAAACTTGGCTAAACGATTATTTTATTGTATTTTTCTCATGCCCGTTAGATGAGCAGGACAGTACATATTTTACTGGTTATTTTGAGACCGAATTTGGCATCATTAATTGGAAAAAAAGGGAAGCCCTTTTAACCACAGACTTATTAGAATATTCAGACG
Organism: Pheosia tremula; assembly: GCA_905333125.1. Lineage (NCBI taxonomy): Eukaryota > Metazoa > Arthropoda > Insecta > Lepidoptera > Notodontidae > Pheosia > Pheosia tremula. The sequence continues at coordinate 7,619,815 of HG995411.1, forward strand.
TAAAACGGCGTGCGCTACGAGTGAAGGCTAATAAAACTGGTCTTATTAAACACACGCACACATGTTTTATAAAAAAAAACGATTTCCAACACTCCTAAGTCTATGCTGGATTATTTACTAGTTAAAAAGTTATGTATGTGGTAACATTTACCACTACAAATGCATTGAAACAGTGGCTTCGGCTTTTTCGCGGGAAGTCGAACCGTGAAGCTGTAAATTTCGTTTTATTTTGCAATAAATGTGTTTCTTTGATAAATAATCTGTAATATTAGTGGAACATTAACCATTGTGTGTTCATACACGTGCACGAGTGAAGAAACCTGAAATAAAATAGTATAACTTGACTTTTCAAGTTCTCGCAAAAATGGCACTATTTTGTAGCTGATTGCCAACCTAAAAAAAGAAGAAGAAAAATAAACTGTGGCTTCAATTTTCTAGTCGCAACGTTACGTCTGAACTTCTAATGCGTCTGTGCTTTTAACGAACTGTTACCATATACAGATACCACAGGACCATACATCCTTCCGCATGACAAATGAATTGGGCTACTGATATCATTGTTACACTATGATACCCGCTGATATCGTACAGCCTTGAATCATAATTAGATGACGCCATTGTTTTAGCAACACAATCACGAAGGCCGATTTTAAACAATGACAATTTATTATTTGCAAAACATACGAAAATATTTTTATACCATAGACACGACTGGTAATAATATGGGTTTTTACCCTACGAGCTCCGATTATGTTCATATAATAATAATTGTAATTTTAGTATGAATCAAAACAAATACTTGGGCAATTTGATAGAATTATTTCCTATATTTTTTTTTACTTAGGATCAGAATATTTTTTATATATGTACACCATGAAGTACAGTACTAATGAATCGTCAAAATAGTTACAAAATGCTAAGCTACAACTCTAACACCCGATGCCGTTCTTATGGAGAAGAACACGCAAAAAACTCCATGGTTGCTCTTTTTAAAAAGATCCGTCACGTTTTTGAGCAGTACATTGTTATGGATATGTGAGAACAATGTAGGAACGGCTAGGCAGACTTTAGCAGCTAGTCAAAAAAGTAGCCTTTCTGTGGCTGACGTAGTTGATCTGTCTTCGATTATAAGATGTTTATAAAAACAATATAATGCAGTCATTAGTAGGTACTACTATACCTACCTACGTGCTGAATTGAGATAAATCGCAGACGTGATTTAGAACATTAAACACGTTATCGTAGGTACGTGATCTTAACCAATTCTGAGATTTCTCAGATTACTTCCTAGCAGTGCCTACGCGAAATCTAAGAATATTTAATAGTATTCATTCACCATACGGTCCCATTTACGACATCCCCAAGAAGATAGGTATATTCTCCTATATACCTCCGTAGAATAACTACCTTAATTATCATGTTGAAACATTTTGACAGCCCTAATCGTCGTTGCGCATCGCCTTAAAATTACCACAGGTAATATTAAAACATTAAATTCACATAACACGCTCTATAGTCATATTGTAAAGGATAACAATACTCAACACACTGTATAAACATTACGATAAACTTTTATTAAGCATTTGTAAGGTTGTTATTTTGCAATTAAAGTCTGTAGTAGCGTTAAATTAACTTTTACGTGCGTATAAGCGATAATAAAATCGCCAGACGACCACACCAATAGTAGCTATAGTCCCAAACTAAGCAATGTTTGTATTATAGGTAAGTACATACCGAGCAAGGGACTGGGGACAATTCCAGTACTTACTTATAAAAACTTACGTGTAAATTGCTCCGTACCGAAAACTGATACTATGGTTTCAACTCGTAATTCTGGACCCCCCAGAGTTGGAATTCTCCGTCATCTTGTCATAAATTCGCATTTAATTCAGCATTGGAAATTAATGAAAATAATAATTGAGACAAAACGGCAATTTAAATTAAAACTCGTTACGTTCGAGCGCTCGTCAATCAACTGTTGCACTCGCACGAGTCGGTTATCACGCGGAGAGTTGTGTTTTGATCGCGTGTTAACATACATTGCGCGCTCCATTTTTTTTACATTAGGTGTAGCTATAGAGTAGCTATAGATACTTACTAGCTGTTGCCCGCGACTTCGTCCGCGTGGTATTTAACAAAGACAACCGTTGACAACAGCCTGCTCGCCCACTCTAAGCCCGCGGGACGCATTGCAGGTTGCTGCTATCAAACTTAATCAGGCGCTGCGCTGCAACATTGGTTTTATTTTTTTTTCGTGAGATCCTATTTTTTTTCTAAAATAAAAGTAGCCCAAGTTACTCCTTGTTATATCAGCTATCTGCCAGTGAAAGTCCCGTCAAAATAAGTCCAGCCATTTCAGAGATTAGCCGGAACAAACAGACAGACAGACAGACAGACAGACAGACAGACAGACAGACAGACAGACAGACAGACGGACAGACAGACAGACAGACAAAAATTGTAAAAAATGTTGTTTCGGTATAGGTAACGTGTATACATCCGAATGCACTTAGTAAAAAGCGGTTATTTAAATATTACAAACAGACACTCCAATTTTATTTATATGTATAGATTACACGAGTACAAGCGTTTAAACCCGAATCATGTTTTTTTTTTTATATCAATACACGTAATTATATATTCACTAGGATCGCCCCAATCCATTTGACACAACCTATATTACAAGCGTTGCTTAGTTCGTGATTTTGATCGTACAAGTTGTGTGTTCGTCTGTTGATACTATTATTATTATTACGAATGACGAGCACAGGCCGAGCGTGATATCAATATTTACAAAACAGCAACGATTGGAATGTGGGCAGATGTTTTTAACTCAAACATGTACATTCACTAATGACATTATTAGCTGACAGCGATATGGGTTTGAATCATTCGAATTCTTTTTTGAAGCAACAATTAGTAATTACTATCCGATTTCGGTCAAATCCAAATAGGTCAGGATCTACCATTCAGAGATTCTAGTTTTAATTTTAAATATTTATTGGAAATATCGAGAATGACAGCCAGCCAGTATTAAGTTAATAATTCCATATGTCAATTAAAAATAAATCTCCAAAAAAAATTTTGTAGCTATTTTTCTATCTTATTAATTGTGACTCCGCCATTCATTTGTCATTCATCTATGATCACAAATGAATGGCGGGAATGGCGGGAAGCTACCTCTTTAACCGACTTCAAAAAGGAGGAGGTTCTCAATTTTTTTTATGTTTGTTTGTTTATGCACCGATTTAGATTTTTTTTTTGTTTTCTTTTCCATAAAATGTGTTTCTTTGATATGTAATGTGCAATGTTAGTAGGGTATTAACGATGTTGTGTTCATAAACGTGCACATACGTACAAGTGAAGGTAATTCAAAATAAAATAGTATAACTTGACTTTTCAAGTTCTCCCAAGACGTACAGTACAGTAGATTTGAAGTAAAGTATCCACAGCTTTACTGATAGAGGTAGGGGATTCTTTCCATCATTATCATCGTCACACCATAATTATCATCAGGGGTACTCATATTTAAAACAACGATGAAACAATGTACTTGCCACTGGCATAAACGGCACTATTTTGTAGCCGATTGTCGACCTAAAAAAGAAAAAGAATGCGCTAAAGAACCGCAACACCAAATGGTAGTATATCCCTTTCAAAATTACGATGAATAACACATTGCCAGAGACATTGACACTGTTAATACGTGTCTAACAATCCTGCAACAAAATGTTGTAGCCGCGCTGTAAATGTTAAATGTAAATAAATTCATGGCTATTTTAACTACCACATTGTAAGTGTGTCACTTGGTTTGTGCTGAAACTTTGAGTTACTATTTATTTATTGTCATCTTAACTAGTTTACGCAATGAACACTCCTTTTGAAATCAAGATGCGTGTAAGAGAATAGCTTCAACCTTCATATTTTTACCTGGCAATCAATTTTTTTTTTTCAAATCACAAATGATACATAATCTAAAATATGCCTTTTGGCGGGAAGTTGAACACTGTAATGGACAACTTTGTTTTATTTTCCAAAAAACATGTTTTTTTTATAAATAATGTGTAATATTAGTAAGTTATTAACCATCGTATGTTCATAATCGTGCACGAGTGAAATAGTAAGCTTGACTTTTAAGTTTACCCAAAATGGCCGGCAAATTTTCAATTGATCTTATCCATAGCTTTACTGATAGGGGTTGGTGATTAATTTCATCGATGATGATGAAATTAATCACCAACCCCTATCAGATCATCATCATCATTATCATCAAGGGTATATATATTTAAAACAATGCTGAAGATGTTCAACTCGACACTGGCATCCGTTGCGTGCGGTCCGTTCGGTGCGGATCTATGAACGCAAAGGTATCACCAACAGAGAATACTAAAAGCCGTTTTATACGATCCGTCCGATGCGTACGATGTGGACATTTGGGCGCTTTGCGTTAATCGGAATCTCTCACGTGTTACCTCGCACTAGCTTATTCATCTGTCTTTCGCCATGCTTTCAGACTGACCACATTCCTCACGGAGTTTTTGTTCACCGTATAGCAAGTGATAATTATGATTGATAATGACTGAATGGATTTGAACCAGCGACCCTCGTTTCCAAGGCAAGCGTTTTTCCAACTAGGCTACAATTGCTACTTTTGATAAATGATATAATAAAAAATCAGTAAGGCTTCAGGAGATGTTTAATGAATTTCAGGCTCCTTAATTACAGCTAATTGCTGTGTTTGTGTCTGTCCGGTGCACCCGTGCCGTTCTGGTGTAATTTGTTACCCTATTATAGTTATAGGGCAGGGTTTATTAACCTTGCCGAGGGTCCGTGGTTCGACTGCCTAGCCTATTTTTTTAAGATAATAAATATTATAATTATTGCAAAACTTTGTAATGGGTACTGCATTTGGCCTGTTAGATGTTCGTGCCTTTGGATGGGGCACTCGGATGGCGTAAATATAAAAAGTAACGTATTAGGAAAAATGAACAGTAAGTTGATAATTAAAAACAGTAAAGGTTTTTTCCTTATTGATTTCTTATATATATATTCGCGTAAATTTTACGCGAATACTACACATTTAAATAAAACTAATTTTACGGATTCTATCGCGTTTATTTTGGAACCAGTAATTAATATTATTAAATCCAAAACCAAGCGTACAATTGCAAGACCTCAAGACACTGTGAGCACTTTCTGCATAGATCGGACCACGAGCAACAATCAAATATGAGGGTACCCCGTTTCAAACTATGACACCAGGACGTCAAACACCTCAGTCGTCCCGTGACCATGTTTGCTGTAAAGCAGCCGAAACGTCGGGAACGATAAAAAACAAAAAATAAACACGATAGAATTCGTAAAATTAGTTTTATTTTAAGGTTTTTTCCTTATTTAGATAAGCTTTAAAATAAAAATAGGTTAAAGATTATTATGTTATTATTGTTGTTTTATACAATATAAATGTGTTAATGACTTGTAGATACGTTTTTCCTATTTGTGTGTACCTAAATATTAAGCTTGTTCCACACACAACCCCCACCGCCATTAGTTCTGTAAACCAGGACCTACACAAACAAATTAGGAAACATCTCAGAAATTACCTAATGAAAATAAATTAACCATAATACTGATTGTCATCCCGAACACGGGCACCTGAAACCCAGTACAACACATAGCATCACATAATCAAAAAGAGACAGAATAATCTTCGAAGATTAATGTTCGAGGAACGATGACGCGTCTATATTCCGCCCCAGTTATCCGTACTATAATTTCCCGCGAATCCACCCACCTGAAGAATAAGGTAACATTTATCTTATGAATGAAATTAATTATGTTTAATGAAATTCTTAACACTGACTGACTGACAGACAGCGCACAGTGTGAACCGGTGGCCTTGAGATTTGAAATTGGAAGGATATATTACACTAGAGGTGACATCTGACATGTTTATTATCAATGGTAGGTAATCATCTTTTTTTTAACCCACGCTGCAGAGCAAGGAATGACACACATCTTACAAATAAATAAAATTGGAGTGTCTGTTTGTAATATTAAAATAACCGCTTTTTACTAAGTGCATTTGCAAGTATACACGGTACATATACCAAAACAACATTTTGTTTGTCTGCCTGTCTGTCTGTCTGTTTGTTCCGGGTAATCTCTGAAATGGCTGGACCTATTTTGACGGGACTTTCTCTGGCAGATAGCTGATGTAACAAGGAGTAACTTAGGCTACTTTTATTTTAGAAAAAAAATAGGATCTCACGAAAAAATATTAAAACCAATGTTGCAGCGCTGCGCCTGATCAAGTTTGATAGCAACAACCTGAAATGCGTCCCGCGGTCTCAGAACGCGCGAGCAGGCTGTTGCCAACGGTTGTGTCTTTGTTAAATACCGCGCGGACGAAGTCGCGGGTAACAGCTAGTATGTTATAATCTTCGTTCGCTGTACGTAGGAGTGGGACTGCACAATATTTTAGTAAGTGCCGCATCGCGCGCTATTTCGCGCTTCACAACCCGCACACACGACGCGGTACATGATCGCTATCGCTCATGACGTACCACCTAGTTTATTTTGTAAACGCGCTTCGTCACTAAGATTTATGACACAATTATAATGTAACAAATACTTACACGTGTAAGCAACACCAAATTATGCTATTTCGGTTGGCAACATCGAGGAAAACTCTTTAAAAAAACTTAACAATTATTTTAAATTAAGTATCGAAAATGCGCTGTTTTAATCTCCCTAAAAAAACTCTTCTTCTTACATTAAATGGAGTCAATCTAAGTAGGTACTTACCTACATAATTAAATTTAATCTGGTATAATATCCAAAACATCAATGCAATCGATCAAATCCGCCAGCAACCAGCAAACAGCGCATACCAGGAATCGAGTGACGGGCTGGCATTCCATTTGGAATAGTCCAGTGATAAATGATCGGAATTCATCCCAAATTGATTGTACTGTTTCTATACCAATAGTTCATCAAATATTGGCCATAATCGAAGCCGCCTTGGATCAATTAATTATATGGGTAGCTATAAAGAAGTTGTCTAATCTTTCATCAAACTGGAAGCAAGTAATAAACTTTTATGTGACGATTCATCGCTATATTCTTATAACCAAAAACTACGTGTCTAATATCTAGAATTCGTTAAATAAAAAAAAACATCCAGTAAAAAAATATAAAGTTACAGATTTACGTCAAAACCGTTGGCCGACTTTCCTAAAATATTACATTATCGCTTATACAGGATCACATCTAAGATCATAGATAGGATCATACGTTTAAATTGCACTAACATATGTATATAAATGCTCCTACCTTTGAATGATGCTGTAATATCCGATGACCATTGTGTAAACGGAACGTTAGATGCGGAAAAATTGGACTTATAAAGCGGTGCTCGAGGTGAAAAATCGATCTTCGTCAGCGCTTTCAGCGGCTGCTTCAGTAACTTTTTTTTAACAATTTGGCACAAGGGTGGCGGCATGGCGCGAAACGATGCCGTTATGAAGTGTGCTAGTTAGCATTTCTGTTGCCAGTAGAAAAATCACGACATAAGTTTTTGCTTTGCTTTGAGTTTTTTTGTCATTTTCTTAATGGCCAGTAATATACTTACAAACAAACGAGAGACGGGTCAAAATTAAAGATTTTCGTACAGTAACTATGATTTCTAAATTCCTTGTGGTAATGTGCAGTTTCATCTAAGTGTAACTAAACAACTTACTTTTGTCACATTGTAATCTGTATCTTTATTTAGAGATATTTATTTCAAAAACTACGTAATTAAAAAAAGTTAACGCGATAAAATCCTTAAAATTAGTTTTATTTCAATAATTATCTAATTAATTCAATAAGTAATAAACAAACACAAAAACATCAATCGGTTACTTAACTACAAATACCGCGCATAGAGCAGCAACGAAGACCATGACTTTGAAATTAAATCTGATAGGATACAAAAACTCATCAATCATAATATTGTCAATGACTTGATTACCCAGTATTTAGTTATTCAATGACGCTGTCAACAGCCGCTGATAACATTATCATTGCGAATCCCAGCGAGTCAAGTGGCCCTAGCTTATCGAACTACAAATATGCCGTAACATATATGTAAATATCTAAGTAGGTATGTACATTTGTTTACTATCGGTAGATAACGTTCTGGTGCTTTGAGTAGTAGAGAATTATTGTAGTACTTATTGTTGATCAGTGATGTCGCCGATTATTTACGGGACTGATAAAAAATGCTATTATGAATAGGCATGATGACTGATTTTGAAAAACTGTTCTATAATATTCTAAGGTATCTACTGTTTCCAAAAAACAATATTATTTCGGCAGGAAACTAATTTTTATTAGAAAAAAACGCTATTTAAATTGTAATTTTAAAATTCGCTCCAAAACGATAGCCGGTGTCATGGCGTCTGCTTGTGACGTCACTATTATGCAAACTGACCGTAAACACAACAAATCAGTAATTTACGTATATAAATATTGTAAAGAGTATGGAGTTTATCTTATTACTCTTTGCTGATAATGTTGCGGTTGCTTAGCAACAGGTTTTATATTGTTTGTGTCAAAAATGGTAAATCCTTGTTCCATGTTTTGAGAACACAAAACTATGTAATTGATCGATAGAAATCACGAAATACTTTATAAACGCAGGTAAAAGCTATTACTAAGTGCAGAGATCGTCGAAGTTCGTACGAAACTTAGCGATGTTTACAATGTGTACATGCTCGTGACGTAGTTCACTCTGATTGGTGTTCAACTTATCATGGCGGACTGTTGAATTTTGTAGTTTTATTTTATTAAATAAATTACCAATCTCGCCCTAAATCTGTAAATAAATACATTTTTCAGAACCTATTAATCCTATCTCATTAGATAAACACATTATTTTAGTGATTCTTAGTTACTGTCATCATGCCTATTAGCTTTTGTACATATTCCATCCAATAATTCTTCTTCTTTCATTACGAAATGAGATGCGATGAAATAAAATGGATATGAATACGGCCTCACCCATAACTTAACGGATATTTTGCCAATGTCAAGTAATTAATAGCAATAACACATTCAATAAATACATAATATTATAAATGAAATAATGGATGTGACATGAAGATATGAAAATGGCGAATCCCATCCAATAATTAATCAGCCTAAGAACGTCTACCGCTGGACACAGTCCTCCCTGAATGACTTCCGCACATCACAGTCAGTTCCTGCGTGAATTGTGATGTCATCGGATAACGTTGTTTTTTTTTTGTACAGATTATAAAACTGAATCCCAACCAAGTGAAGGTGTTGAGGTCGCGTACCCATCCGATTGTAGAATTAAGAAAAATAATGTAAATGAGAATTTACAAGTACCTTCGTAGGCCTATACTTTTTCAGTCTTTTCCAGTTCTCCCAAGAAGTCCGTTAGTTTGTCCGGCAAAGTATCCTCAACTTTACTGATAGGGTCAGGGGGGTTTATTAGACCTAGTCGACGGATTAGGCCTGCAGAGAAACTCCCATGTTTGATATTTTTTTTAAATCCACTTGACGTTGGCAAAATAGCAAAGGTGACTGAGGCCATTTTCTTAAAAAAAAAGTCTATAGACTTATGTGTAAAACAGGGGTCGGCGGTAGTTATCGCAAATCGCGAACGGTGTCGAGTGTTTATTGACTCTGTTATCAGCGTAAAACTATGTAGGTACATACATACATGTTTGCTTGGGTACTCACATTCGTTTACAAACAGATAGCGCGTTATCTGCGGGGCAGGTGATAGGTAACTCCTGTCGGGACGTTAGTTACTGACAGGTTTGTTTATTATTAAAGAAAACCCAATGATGTGTAATTTGGGGGCGTCGCTAGCGCTGTCATCGATTTCGCTCTGCAGTAGTTGTTTTTTTTTTAATCTATACATATACTACACTACATCAACTTATTACTTGATGTTTACAGGCGCGGAGACAGGATTTTATTTAAGGGGGGCAATTTTGTTAATTTTGTTTTGGGGAGAGCTTTGTGTGATTCGATTAAACCTATATTTCAGTTCGTTCATAACAAAAAAAAATATTTTCGTAGATTATCCCTGTCAATAGTTACATTTCATATTCATTGAAATTAGTGAAAGTAAAGTGCTTTGAATGTGAGTCTGTCAACGTCAGTCAATAGACAGTCATTAGGGGGGGTCTATCGCACCCATCCCCTTCCCGCCCCCTGTATAATACGAGGGCGACAATTAAAGTTTTTATAACTGGCCACTTGTAAGCCTGTCCACCACGACGTGACGTTGACACTATTGTCACATATTAACTAATCGTTATAACCACTATTTGGTATTACTGCACCAGCCCACTTGAAAATCATCCGCCCATATATATCTCCGTTACCTACTTGGGACAAAGGCAGTTTTTCTCTATTCCTTGGTACCGAGCTAGGGCCACAAACTAACCCATGCTATCAATAAACGTGCTCCCTCTATCGCGACAATACACTCATAAGCAAGGGGGTCACAGATTCGGTATATCGCGAAAACAAAATAAAAGCGTGACAACCGCGTAGATCACGTTCCGTATTTGTAGGTATTTACATATTTCGTGGACACGATAAATTCGCGGCTCCACATTGACTCGCTGGTTTCGCACCGAATCTGAATACTACCCCCAAATTTATAGACGTGTTATAACTTTATCAAACGTCATATACTTAGTACTGCGCACAAGTTTTGCTTTGCGCGGTACTAGATGACGTTTGATAGAATTATAAAACGACTATAAATTCGGGGGTACATGTTTATTGCAAGACTAGACAAGAGCTGTATACGTCAAGTGCGAGAATATTCGCAAGCTAACCGTATACTTTATAGTCTACCGTAAAGTTTTAAATACCGTCCGCTCGAGGCGCTTTTCAATTCTCCATACAAAATGTTTAAATACGGTAGACTACAAAGTAAACGGTTAGCTTGCACTTGACGTGCTGGATTTACTCGGAGTTTTCGACTACGCTCACGATACTGGAATAACGAATAATCTGTGTTGCAGCATCTCTGATTCAAGGGTAACCTCTTGACAGACCACGCCCGCATTATTTCGAAATCCCAGACAGTAAAGTCAATGTTATTACTAGGTAAGTATATATCTCTTTATGTGGTATAATTTTAAACAAGCCAAGCGGCCTAGCCGTGTTCCGGCATGATGTTCGGTGTTGCCATTCATAGATGGCGGGTCAGATCAGTTGCGCTGCATGTGCCTAGTGAATGTAGCGTCTCTATCTACTGCTGCCTTCCTACCTAGGCAAGTATGCTCCATCGTAGATCTCATAGTCACTTACCATCAGGTGAGATCGAGATTAAATACTTGCCTATAATGTAATAAAAAAAAAAATCTAGTATTAATTTATACTAACAGCATTTTTTTCCAATTTTATAAACCATTTGTCATAGGTAAGTACTTCATGCTTTGACATCATGGTATATCATGCTAGCCGGGCACTTATTCTCTTCGCGCGATAGTCCACCCAAGCCTATATCACGATTGGTGCTGCCATTGATTGACATCTTCAATACAATTAATACCGCACCAGATCCGATGATGCAGCCTTGGGCCAGTCACGTGACCTATCTGTCACGTGAAGAGAATACCTGGCGTAGCATATTATTATACCATGACTCAAAAGTAATAACCATAAAAAAAAACAAAGCGCCTATTTATAACGTCACTATTCGATTGATAAAGCATGAATTTACATAATCGACAGGAAGCGACGTAGGTCGCGTATCTTAAAAAAAAAAAATCATACACTCTTTGACCATCACATTGGATACGGTGAACAATATATGAATACAAAACACGAAATGTACGGCGGAGCCGGCCCGAATAATCTATACATATAAATAAAATTGGAGTGTCTGTTTGTAATATTAAAATAACCGCTTTTTACTAAATGCATTTGGATGTATACACGGTACCTATACCGAAACAACATTTTTTACAATTTTGTCTGTCTGTCTGTCTGTCTGTCTGTTTGTTCCGGGTAATCTCTGCAATGGCTGGACCGATTTTGACGGGAATTTCACTGGCAGATAGCTGATGTAACAAGGAGTAACTTAGGCTACTTTTATTTTAGAAAAAAAAAATAGGATCTCTCGAAAAAAAATTAAAACCAATGTTGCAGCGCTGCGCCTGATTAAAGTTTGATAGCAACAATCTGCAATGCGTCCCGCGGGATCAGAACGCGAGCAGGCTGTTACCAACGGCTGAGTCTTTGTTAAATACCACGCGGACGAAGTCGCGGGCAACAGCTAGTAATTTATATGCAGTTGTGATCTCAGCCGTCGGAAATGGAACACTCGACACATATCCATAAAGACAGAAATATTATAGGCAGGCTGACGCGCGAAAGCATTCCTCGGAACAAACCAATGTGAATCGCATCAACATGAATATGATTGTACTTAGCGCACCATGGTGTACGTTTACGTAACCCAGGTTATTTTTCCCCAGGTAAAAATTACACTAACGGACCCCGTTAGTGTATTTTTTGTCGCTGAGCGGCGTCCAGAGCTATATATCAATGCTAGCTGTCAAATACTATTGTTAAATTTGTCAAATAGTTGGCTCCATTTACAGTGTAAATTTTACCCAGTGTAAATCTTACGCTGAGTGAGTACCGTAGACGCAGCCACGGATTATTTGGGTACCTAGAGATGGGCGTAATCTTATAAGAATACTTATCAATAATAAGTAAATAACATGAAAAAGAAAGAGATAGTAAACCCAACATCTAGGTTTAATATTATTTCCATCTTGAATACCTCTATCATTTAGACAACGTTGTCCTAACATCCGTTGGTCCACTAAGTGTAATAATAAAGTATAATAATGTTGGTGCCATATAAAAAGGTGCGCTCCGAAGAATGTACCATGCAAGTATAGTATACTTTCAAATTCCAATACTAGGTACTCATACACCGCGCGTGATGCTTTTTCCCGAAAGGGTACGAATTAACTGTGAGGACATATTATTATATGCCTAACATCAATAACATAAATGCATAAAAAGTCCTATAAAATATGGTAATTATACCACCAATCATTAACTACAGACTAATTATATGCTTCGCATTGTTTAGCTCGGACGCCATTTTCTACACGCATAAATATAAAGGCAAGACTTCTGACTGAACAATAATCATTTTTATGGTTCCGCTGTCTCTAATTATACTTTTTCTTTCTTCTTTAATATTAATTCTTTCGATAGCTTTTTCCCGTGACTCCGCTCGCGCAATCATAGATTTTTCTCTGCAACACGATCCGTAGTGACATTAGCCTGATGATAAGTACTCTATCCTTTGAGTCTAACCATAGGCAATCTAATATTGAATATGCGGTGAAATTGATTAAGTAGTTTTTTGTTATCATCGAACAGATAAACATACGAAAATTCTAAAAACACTTGCGTTGGATCCAGAAACATCCAAATAGCTAAGACATAAAAAAAATATTATTAAATGTTCAGCACACACACCAGTTATATTTTTATAATAGGTTAGTGCAGCCTTTCCCAAAGTGGGCGATAACGCCGCAGGCCTAAAAGGGGGCTAGTAAGAGACCCAGAAAAAAAATCGGGGCGTTGTGTAGAGGCTTACATTAATTAATTTAATTTGAAGTTATAGTGGTTTTTAGGTAGGTGAAAAAATGGGGCGCTAAAAATAATTCATTCTCAAAGTGGGCGGTAGAAGAAATAAGTTTGGGAACCCCTGGGTTAGTTTATAGCTTAAGACATACCTGTCTAAATGGGTTTACTACTGACAGTCACGCTGAAGAGCCAAGTATTTCAGTATTATTATGATGTAGTTACCTATATTTAACTCGTATTTATTACGTGTCACGTGATACTATCGTGCTGCATTCATTATACATCTTCGCACTTCCAGACCGCAAGGTTAAGTCCTATTTTTAACCGACTTCTTATATAAAAGGTTATATAAACTAATATGCAAGTTATATTCGTCGTAGCTCTATGCATATACGTACTATATTATTTAAAAATACATTAGTGTATAAAAAAAGGCTTAATTGAAATAAAGTTTGAACATTTTTCAACCTCAACCAACCGCACTTTTTGCCACCCTCTACAGAACTAACTATAACGAAGTAGTTAACAGTTACCGCTTAGTTTGGGACGATAAAGTTTGTTGTGTTCATCAAGCGATATTTATAAACCGAAACGCGTTCGCTGTAAATAAGGAAAACGGTTCTGGAAAACCCCCAATCGAACTATATGTAATACATGCACTTGCTTTATAAATAAAGTTTACAGAACACATAACCGTGTGGAGTCAAGGCGAGACGGTGAGGAGCGAATAATCGCTCAAATAGAATCCAGAATTACCTATTGATTTCTTATATTTACGCTAATACTACACATTGAAATAAAACTAACCTTACGAATTTTATTGCGATTATAGACGTCCTAGTGTCATAGTTTGAAACTATGACACTACCACCTCGGTCCTCCCGTGACCATGGTTGCTGTAAAGCAGCCGAAACGTCGGGTACGTAAAGAAATATAATAAACGCGATAAAATGCGTAAGATTAGTTTTATTTAAATGTCCAGAATTACCGTTCATATCTGCATTTTTTTAACAAGCTAACCATTTGCTCTGTACGTCCAGTGCGAGATTATTCGTAAGCTAGGGAGAATTGAATGTATTAAATATCGTCCGCTAGTGGCGCTTTTCAATTCTCCATACAAAATGTCTAAATACGGTAGACTATAAGTATAAAGTATACGGTTAGTTTCGAGTAATATCGCACTTCGCGTACTGTTAGCTAACAACACTATAATTCTAAAACTATTTCGTCGCCTATTACAATAGAGTACTATAAAAAAATCAATTTAAAAAAAAAACAAAAAAAATATCCGCTGATATCCATCACTCGTTGCCTCGTTCTCATCAAATCAAGAGATTTGAGTTCATTAGTTCGTTCATTGCATTAGGCCGTTAGACTGACACATTTTTTTTTCGAAACCTATACATAGTCAATTAACGACATAGTCTAGTTATTCTACCTATTACTAGGTACCTACGTAATTTCTCTAGAGATTACATCTAATGCTATTACTTGACATTGGCAAAATACCCACTAAGTTGCGGGTGAGACCATAGTCATATTCATTTGTATTTGATCGCATTCATTTTAGTAAAGAAAGAGTATTTGGGGTTCACATTATCGCTGCTTACCATATGGCCAACATATGGTATGCAATAAATAATTTTATGATACAGTTACCACACCAGTGGTGAAGGTAAAATACTACCAATGGTAAGCCGGCGCAAATATCCTGACCTTGATCAAGCGTGAACATCTTGCGTATTTGCGAAAAACTCTACTCTTACAAGTCCCGGGTAGACACAAGTGGGCTACTAGCACAGATTATCTAATAGTTCTCACAAACAGATTTTTCAGTTCGCAAACAGATTTGAATGAAACGCGACTCTTGCCACAAAGCAATAAAGTACACTTCAGCTCGCACACCGCTGTATGTTATCCATTTAAATAAATATTATTACGGAACTATGCGCTTCTCTTTTTATCGCTAACTCTATCTCTTGCAATCGCGTTGCGGCCCCGACCGCCGGGGTACAGCGCCCTGAAGGTACTTATCGCAGTAGGATCGACAAGTGACGGATGTCCGCCCTTAGCGTCAGTTCCCAAATAATAAAGTAGTGCCTACTATTCTTCTAAAATGGAAGCCGGTAGGAATGGAGTTATATTGACTCTTTTTTTTGTCTCCCGCTTTGTAATGGAGGGAAATGGATAATTTTCTTCCAACTCCTACTATTTTTATCTTTCGATTAAATTCGTGCGGGTTCCAAGACAATTAACTATATCCCGGGACTCGCCGAGGATCAAACCTCGGTGTTATCTTTAGACACCACTGTAGATCCTGGCTTACAGGAGTAGCCGTGGTGGGAGTGTGTGGCGGGCCTGGTCCCAATATAAAAAAAGACTTCACCACTGATAGCTAGCTACCTACTTACTAACTATTAGCATATTGATTCATCACCGTATTCAACAACAAACTTGAATAGCTACAATAAATCATTTTGATTGGATCGTTATTTTCCTCTGTAGCGAGAAATGTTTGTTGCCAAGAGCTTCGACGTTATAAGCATCAGTATTATTAAAAGATACCTAATTAGCGAGGCTGTAGCCGGAAATTTTGACAAAAGGTTTTGGTAAAAGTTACGGTGAAATCGTAAACACGATGATAAGATATTTACAAAGCTTATGGCGTCACAAATCCATTGCGCATGATTGCAAGTGATCATAATCACAAACATCCAAGTAATAATACTTTAACAAAACCATTGAAGATCCAGGATGATATCGTTAAACGGACCAAAAGCAGCACTTTCAACGCCCTTCGCGTTATAACAAATCGTCACCAAACAAAAGGCTTCCGAGACCTTAACGCAAACCGAATAACTGTACCATACCCAAAACAATTGCTATAAAAATGCAGCATATTATAGCGTCGCTTTATATATAGCACCCGAATAATTCCCGTAATCTTTCATTTATTACAATAAAAAAAATACTATCCAAAGAGAATGGTACCGTTTCAGAAGATCCAGAGAGCATTTAGATCCGCGACCCTGCTCGCAACTTCTGACATACGTGACACAAGATCCTTTGATTTTACATTGAAAAACTTATTTTTTTAATAATACAGTATACTGTGATAGTAGGAGCAGATAGGTAGTATCGCAGACTTTAATCCTTGCGTTTTTTGAGGAAATTTTTAATTGAACGCGTTGCGCTAAAGCCAAGTATGCCATGCGAAAATCACCTCAATATGAGCAGGCAATAATGTGCCCGGTACCTAGCTATGCCTAGGTTAGGTACTTAAAATCAACATTAATTGCATATCAACATTGATTCGCTTTAATTCGAACGCAAATCAATGAATCATAAAAAATCACTAGATCGGTATTTGGTTCGTGTGATGTTAATTTTCTACTTCACTGCTCCTACCCGTTGTTTACGAATACTTCAGTGAATTAAAAAAAAAAACAAGGATACGAAATTAATTGTTTATTCGTTTACATTCGAAAGGTTTAATGGTAAACGAACATACTGCCGAACATGAAAACATTATTTTTATTGCTTATCCTTTCGAACACGTAGAGATACATGCTGTAGGTTAATAAGCACGCTGTAATAAATATTAATAGCGATAGGAATTTGTATCTAAAGTTAGCCATGCGATAGCCGATAGTTATGGAGAGGAAGGGAGTCCAGAAAGTAGCTTCTCTCTTGTTAAGGATAGGGCGGAAATGCGGAACTCCGGAACAATAAATATGGTATTAGGAACATAGGAAATCATTGCGGCCCCAAGTCTCTCGCAATATAATGACAGTGGCATCAATATTGCCCTTCCTTTTCACGGTTTTAGTCCTGGAAAAGTGGCAATTAGGTTGCCATTACCATTCATTCCTCATTGTGAGAAAATTGTGTTAGCAGATATGGGGTTGGTACATCTAGGAAATACGTATTATGTGATGCATTTAGCACTTATATTAAATATGAGGTACCTAATTTAAATACTTATAAACTGTCTGTATGTATGTATGTTAAGTACCTATGTGAGTTTTCGAATTCCTGAAGACTGGCAGGCCTGCAATCGGTTTGCTGAATAAAAAAGGTGTAAAAAGGAAAACATATATATATGGTACCGAAACCCACCCATTCAAAAGTTGCGGACAGCTGGTTTGTAGTTAGTAAGCGACACCGTCTGCGAGTAATCCTATACTCATAACGAAATGTATTCCCCGAAGTTAGGTACACTTAATAGCTCGTCTCGGCCGCAAGGTGCAATAATATAAATGCATTGCACTCTAAGGTGAAGCATTAGGTCAGGGCGCGAAATCCAAAACTTCGACGGTTTTCATTTTTTTACGAAACATTGGGACATACTTACGATGTAGTTTAGTTTATTGCAACATTGGCATTGTGCATGCTTCGATGTATAAAGATTGCTTAAAAAATCACCTAAAGCGATACAATACTCCAAAGTAAGTAAAAATAGCTAATTTTACTAACTTACTAACTTTAGAGTTGTTCCATTTAAAAATAATATTGGAGCAAGTTTAATAGAAAAATAAATGCATTACAATATGCCGTAGTCGCACACACAAAATATAACGTCCCAAATATGTATGTCTAAATGTTTCGTGTCGTAAATAATTAAAATGGGACAAAAATTTGAATTTCGCGCCCCAACCTAGCGTTCTCACCCTAACATATATGGTAGTTATAAGTTAGGTGGTAGCACTAAGCATGGTATAACAATATGCTACGCCAGGTATTCTTTTCCGAATATGGCCGAAGTCTATGTAATAATCAGTGTTGCCATTAAGTTTCATCATCAATACAATTAATAAGGCACCACAACTGATGACATAGTCTTGAGCCAATTACGTGACCTAGCTGTCACAGGAAGAGAATACCTGGCGTGGCAAATTATTATCCCATGGCACCAAAGACCTAAGGGTAGCAAAGTGAGCAAGCGAACCTCCTACTATTCTGGGAAAGCTTTTTGCTTTAGATTATCTACTGTTTCTTGAATGCACCTAAATAGCACCACTTTTCATATCCACTGAGCGTTTTTTATTGAGCTTAAAGGATAACTTATGTCATTACCAGCCGTAAAATATAGGCTAAATATTACTGTCATAATTTATATAGCTGAGACAATAAAAAAAACAGACTGGGTAGGTTATTATCTCAATGACCTAGCTTACTGGAATAATGGAAGCCTAGCTTCCTTAACTTTATATAATTAAAGATTACCGAGTTACATAGGTAGGCATATTTTCTATAATAATAACGGCATTAGATATCAATACAATAGACATGTAGCCATTTTAAAAATAGATTGACTAAAGCAATCACTTTAATCAAACACATCCTCAAGACACTGAACATTTTGTCTCGTGGAGGTCATATCAATAAAGAATACACTATTACTTTGCTGTTACATAATAACCCCTTTTAACAATACTGTATGGAAATACTTGTCACAGACTAATGTTGAAAAATTAACGATTTATCTGTGCTTATTAAAAAAAAACCACTGCTACTACTGCCCCGGAAACAGTGTAGAAATTTCAGACTGGTCAGTAAGAGCAGCACAATATTTACGTTTGAACTTAGAATACATTTTTTTAACTGGAAACACCAATAGCTATAACTCAATGAATAAGATATGACTCCTAAGACCATATTATGCATGGGTTCAACATTTAAGGTAATTGCCTGTCTCAAATTCCCATCCTGTATATGAGGACAGTATGTGAGCAGTAGCAAATGTCAAATGTACAGAAGGCACTTGTCGATGAGGGATTGCTTATGAACCTGACAACCTGCTTACACAAGGACACTAGCACGTTATTTCTTTACTTGCATACTTTCCTCAAACCAGGCATAAATCTGTTGGTACACAAACTATACTTGATGTGACATGTATTGCCATCCTTCTTATGGTTGAAGTGTAAAAGTAAGATAATAACATGTCATGTTAGAAGTTATTTGAAGACAAGGGAATCAAAACTCGGATCAGAAGAAATGGCTTGCCAACAGTGATTTAAAATGTAATGAAGCTTACATTTTAGTTGGTTGATATTTAGAGTGTAGGCATCTTGAATATATTCGGACTGGGATAACAATTATTATTATAATATAAGTAATTGTTAAAAAAAGAAAAATGTACCTGCATAGGAAATTATGTTCTCCTTCCTTGTGTTGGTTAAACAAGTTTTTGCAGAAACTTGTTTTTTTAAAAATAACTGTGAATGTTAATGATATTGGAGGCAATTTGATTTTGTTTTGTTTATAGTAGTAAGTAGGTTTTTTTACAATCCAGGTACCTTTGTAATTATTATATCGGTGGATACTCAGCAAGGATTGCAAGTATGCCACACTTCGTGAGTCGTGTGGGTGCGCGCTAATTATTGATGTATCCATAAAAAAGGAGTTGTCAACATGGGGATCAGAAAATAAAATAGGTACCAAAGTGGTAAAGAACAGGTTTCTATTTATAGATGAGTCCGATTTGTTTGTGTTTTATGTTATTTAATAAATAAATTATAGGTTTTAACTATTGTTCTTACCTTTGAAAGTATCCACTAGAGATTTCTATATAAGTTACGCCAAATAATGTGGAATAAATATCACAAAAACAGGTCCGTCAAAAAAAACACTACTTCCTCACTCGATTTTGACAATCGTACCACCGGTTTTGATATAACACTATTGTTACAGTTATCGTGAGGCGTTGATATCACTTATTACCAGCTTATTACACGATACGTTTGCAGTTAATTGGTGAAAGTGCGACAATCGGTGACTGAATGCAAAAAATCCTGAGTAATAACCGTACACCGCAAACCGCAGTATGAAACTGACACTTGCGGAACGGATTGACTGCTAGCCTCTCACGACATGTCAGATTGACATTTCATCGGAAATTCGCACACTTCACATGGCTTTACGTTTTATTTATGGCTTCCATCGGTTATTGTCGATGGTTTTGCCAACAAAAGAGTTTGGAACACTGACCTCAATATATACATCGCGTACTTGTATATATAAGTGGTTTGGAAAGACGCTTGGCTAGTAGAATATAGACAATAATAAATAAAGTTGAACTAACACAGCGGGTTGCGGTACTTTTCCACATATTACAAACCTGGTCATAAAAAGAAAGAGCAGCCATGTATCTCTATTGCGACAAATTATTGAAATGTCACCACATTGTCTCTATTTCTGTTTCCTTTCTTAATTTTTTTTAATCTTTTGGCATCACAGGTTTGTATATATTGCCACCTTTTTATTACACTCTTAATTTCCCGCAAAACCCCCCCCCACTTTACGGCTAGGTAAATCAAGTTTGCCAGCTACAATGTAAATTTTCTACCTTGTATGAATTGTAACAATAATAGTGTAAAATATTTAAACAGAGATAATAGTAGGTTATAAAGAGAATATTTCTAATGAAATAAATCAAGTTACTAGAAATTAAAAAATACAACCTGTACTGAGCGCATGGCCAAAGGCTACTGGATCGCCTTGTTCTTAAAAAAATAAAACATAATTTACACAGTTATTTTATGCATCAACATGATCCGTATTACTTACTGATTCATCGGTTACAATATTTTACACTATTTTTTATTATACCTTATAAATAGACAACCGTTAATTTCTTGAAGTACACGCGGGCAGTGCCGCGGTTAAATGCTAATTAGTGATATTTATAAGTGGTTGTAGGATTTACATCGACCACAATATGAGTGTACAGATGCTGTAATTTCGTGGAGACGACTGTATATTTGATGTCCGAGAGGCCGTCCGTCTTGAATCTCTCGATTGCCGTGGCGAGGAGATGGTGCCTGAAATAATACAGCATCCGTTAGGTAAGGTGTTAGGTGAAACCATGATAATATAGATATAACAATATAAAATATGACCCTTATCATAGAGATATGATCATAGAGAAGAGTTTAAATAACTGTGAAGAACGGGGAGTTAGTTCACAGACCCCATTAGTGAAATAATGGAAGCGCGAAATTCAAAATTTCACTTTCAATCAACTGACGTTGGATGAAGTTTTGTAGCCCAAATAATAACACCCTTCGGGCCTTCGAGTAATATGTCGTCCATCTCCAATAGAGATAGATATTTAATTCATGTATACGCTTATGTAAGTATAAATAATCAAAATTCTTTTCCACTACGATTATCTAACGCCTACAAATAAAATTTACACAGAAACTCGGCTCATGAACATCAAACAATTATACCACTACAACACATGTATTTTAATAAAAAAAATATTGAACAACAAACTACACTCCCAATTATCATTCAAAACTAATAAAGAGTTAGGATTACGACCTCTTCGAAGTGCTAGCAACATTAATCTTCCAAAACATCGCACAAACTATGGCAAGAAGAGTATAAGGTATGAGGGAGCACAGATGTACAATAAATTACCATTAGAAATAAAGTTAATAAATAATAACAATATATATAAAAGAAAACTAAAACATTATATAACCAACAAAATCAAATTAATTTAAATCGCACTAAATCCCTGCCTCGTTGTTTATAACGTGTCTTGTGTTACGGCAGTTTTTCTGTCAATCTACCTTCATTCTTACTGATAATTATTACTTTTATAAATGTTTACTTTAGTCACTTGATTTTGTTTAACTCTGTTTGAATTGCTCATCGGCTATATATTTTGTAAAAATAAATAATCTTAAGTTTCTCATTAAGTGAAATACTGTATTTCTTTTGAGGAAAATAAAGTTTCTTTAACCATAAATATTGTAGTATGCGCCGGCCTCTAATAACATTCCGATCGGAATGTCCCCAGATTCTCTGGTCAGTGGATAGGGCAGATAATTTAACACAACATAAATAAACGATACTACATATAATAGTGGTACTTGGAATCTGGCATTTTTTCTTTGTGAATAACTAATGATAATTAATGATACATGATTACTAACAGGGCAACATTTAAAAAAAAAACGGGGAAAATAAAACAGTATAGGTTACATATAACGTCACGGCCATAATTTAGGGAGCGTGCGACAAAAAAAATAGCCGATCTCACTCTCTACCCAACACTATTCCTTTTTTTTAAATAAACCTTGGATTATAGCGTATAGGTGGCACATGCTCGCAAGCAAAACGAGACCTACTGACTACACGATACTATCCTCTTTTTAGTCTGTGACTACCTCTCGAGTAATTTTGTTCTGTGGTGAAAACGTCTTGCCGCGCGGCGAGTGAGGTGGTAAAGGCGTCCCTCAATAACAGTTTTTTTTTTTTTTTATTAGGTATACTTTTAATAAAGTGTACTCGTAATAAGTATGATGCTCGACGGTATACTACTGTATTTAAAAAGTTATTCTATGTACTGCTGTAGTATACCTTCGTTAACTAATCTTGGTTTAAAAAAGGATAGATTTCGTACCTATGAATAATGTTTAAAAAAATACCTTTCAGGGTTCACCGGCGCTCTAATATGAGGCATCATGTTGTACACCGCGATGGATTTGTTGTACCTCACCACAGGGTACCCTGCCGCATGCAGTCTGCGATGAAAAAAAACAACATTTCCTTCATACGGGCTAGTCTCTTTTGTTTATACAATCTGCATTTACCTTGAAGGTTCAAGTCATTTAAAAAAAGTATACACATTGATACCGTTGCACAGTATGAAAAATGACCTAAAAAGCGGTCATCCAATTTTTATTCCTATATTCGATAGATTAAATGATTTCAAATGCAGGAGTAGAACTCTCGCAGATCAAATGTACGTAGATCCAGAGATATGATTTTTTTTTCATAAAATCTATGGAAATCAGAAAAAACATAGAAATAGCTGTAGTTTAAAAGGCGTTTAATATTAATTATTGATTTAAATGCCACATTTTAAAAGAATAAATTCCCTTTATTATCTAGTGAATATTATAATTTTAGCTCTATAAATAACATAGAAATGCGAATTTAAGCTTATTTTCGTAAATATTTTTTTTTTCTTAACTCTTCACGTATTAGGATTCAATTCTTAGATTAAATTATTCTTCAGGTCCCACTTGACATGTTTTAAAAATCTGAAATCTTAATCTCGTAGGATCTGCAGTTTATTGGGATTTAAAGAAACTGGCCTAGGGTTGCTACCTACCGGACTATTGTGTTTATCAAGTAAATATAGGTTAAAACAAATGGGTTGATCTGTTAATAATATTAACGGTATTATTAGTAATTTTACATATTATATTAATATCTATCTAAGTATTATATACTGTACGGTACCCATAATACAAGCGTTGCTTAGTGTATAGTTGGTGTGTTCGTCTGGCGATATTATTATTATGTGTGTCTCCACACGGACTATAACCCGGATCTTTAGAAGGCTTGCGCGGGGACAAGGGTTCAACACGTAGAGGCCCTTTTTGAGAATTTTAATTTTGCGTTTTATTATTATTATATATATAAAAATATTGTATCTTTGTAATTCAAACTTAGAAAATTCCGATGAAAGGTAAATGTGGTATGGGGAAGGTGTTCGCCCTCGTAAAGCTTAAGCTAAAACCCTATACATTTACATTTTCTCTGGAGGAACGGGGGTGAGGCACCATGGAGCCGTCAAAGACCCATGTTGCCACTATTTTCAAACGCCTATTTTACACCATTAATTTATGTTGAAATTTAAATTAACAGTGTCTATTTATTTGAAACTATTTACTTTAATATCGTGCCCCTAACTTAAATAATATAGGACTTTCTTATATATTTTCAACCCTTTTTCACCCCCTTAATCCAGACCTTTCGTAAAATCCTTACAAGGACCATACTTGCCAAATTACAGCCTTGTGTCGAATGTCTCGTACTTTTCGGAATTTTGTGTTTAGTCAGTTTGGAAATGGCATTTTAATTTGATTAACAACAAACTTCAAACAACATAATATAATGAGTTTGATCATTATATTCGATGTCTAATAGGTTAGAAAACATTCACAAATTATATCTTGAATATAATGTGAAAACACTTAATTTTGTGTGAAAACCCTAAAACCATAGAAATTATGGAAAATCTTTAGACGCTCATAACTCCAAGATCCTACAAGATTAGGATTTGATTTTTTTTTATATCACTAACACAATGTCAGACATTATATTAATTATGATTTTGAATCCAAATATGGCAAAATATAGCAATAAAAAAATAAAACCTTTTTTTTCTTTTTTTTCAAATATCTTTCACGCGATTGGAGTTACAATCTGCTAGTTCCAAACATTATTTGCCTACGTAGAACCGTCATATGAGGACACCAATAGATTTACGAAAATATTTTTTTAACTATAGATTTTTAATATTCAGTAATTTCGCAAAAAAAAATTAAAAAATTAATATCTTTGGATCTAATTACTTTTGACTTTCGGGAGTTCTACTCATGCATTTGAAACTATCTACTCCTTCGAAAAGAGGAATAAAAATGGGATGACCGTTTTTTTGGTCTTTTTTCATACTGTGCGTTGGTAATAATTTAAACGGACTTAGGTATACCTACATTATAGTAAAATCAAAAAGAAAACATCAGCGTAAATCAGAAAGATAGCTCAGTTGAGAAAATTAACCTAACACGGAGACGATAAATAATTGGAGGAGATTTCAATATTAAAAAGACGTAACATAAATAAATAAATGTCGCCAGACGAACACACCAACTATATAGTCCCACACTAAGCAACGCTTGTATTATGGGTACCGTACAATGGACTGGGGGCGAACTCAGTATATAATACTTGTATAGATATTAAAAATCCGTGACTTGGGTACAAACATTGCTCATCACACAAAGTTTGTCCCTACCGGGATTCCAACCCGGGACCCTCGGTACAGAAAGCAGAAGAACATACCGAAAGAACATGTCGTTGTCTTCGCCTCCCCAGCCGTAGTATAAATTAGAATAGCCATTCGCTCGCTTATATTGTTCTATAGTCATCGAGGCGACGCCGCCGAATAAAGATTTTGCTGTAGTTATACTGCCAACAACAATTATTATCATCAGTACCTCAAGCACATTCCTTTATACGTATCATATCGGTAATGTAAGCGTCGTCCATCCCTCTCACACGACAGATATCATAAATAAGTATGACAGTGACATGTGCATGTTTTCTTGATGACGTTACGATTAGACGTTTCTGTAAAGGATCATAGTTTCGCATTTACGCTACTAATAAACTAGGTACCTACTTATAGCGCTAATAGGGTTTTGGTAACAACTTGTGAGTGGTCGCTAAAACCACGAACAAAAACGTCCTAGAGTCGTTGCATGAGCCATGAAAAATAATTTATTAAAAAACTTCTTAAAAAACCTTACTACAATATGCTTGGAGCAATTTAAAGACAACAATAATTAGCTAGCTTTACGTTTTATTTTATACATTAAGCTGGAAACTCAGGGTTAGGGCGCGAAGTTCAAAATGTCAATGGTGTTTATTTTTTTTCGAAAAATTTGGACATCTTTACGATGTAATTTAGTGTTTTGCGATATTAGCATTCTGCATTGGATGTCTCAATGTATTAAGTTTGCTTAAAAAAGTACCTAATCCGATACAATACCAAAAGGTTTGTAAAAACCACTACTTTTACTAACTTTTGTATTATGCCTTTCCCCAAATTTTCAAAAAATGGAAAATAAATATAGGTACAGTGGAATTTATAAGCTCTTCCTCTTTACCCGACCACGGCAAAGCCGAAAGGAAGGGTTATGATTTTTCAAGAAGAAGACTAATAACAGTAAGGTTTGAATACACTTCTGTTACCGGCTCCAAAATACTTGCTTACTTCTTACTTGATAGCTACTTTGCTACTTTACCCTTTTTTTTACTTGCTTTGGGCTTACTTGATAGCTAGAAGGTCTCTCTTGCGTATATAAGCGCACATGTGCCTTGGCAGCGTAGGGCAGCTGTACAGAATCCTGTCGTCCAGGGGGAGCAGGTCCACGTCATGGAGCACCACACAGTGGAAGTCTTTGAACTTTAACATCTCCTTGAAACCGGCGTTGAAGAGGCACCCTTTGTTGAACGGTTTGTAACCTTGGGAATGGAGAAATACAGAAGAATGGATTCTCTATCAACCCTAACCACAGGCTGATTCAGAAAGGGTATCCTAAGCTTCAAACCAGAGCCCCAAGTCTGCTTACACAATCGATTCATAATCGAACAGCTGCGGCATAATAACTGTCAGTTTTGACAGATATCCCATACAATATCTGTCAAAAGTGGCAGTCACTATGCGGTTTCTGTTCGATTATGAATCGATTGTGTTAGCAGACTTGGGGCCCTGGGCTTCTATGGCGCATTTGTAATCATTGTACGAAGTCGGAATTTCGTCAAAATTACAACTTTATTTGTTTTAATTAATTGTCGCAGGTATGAATCGAAATTCTGACTTAACACGATGACTATAAGCGCTAAAGTAGCGCAGATTCAACGCTTAGTATAGGTACCCTTGCAATGGGGGGCTATGACTGCCTTCTGTGAGACTGTTATGTCCCAGAAGGAGTCAGCCGAGCGGGATCGCGAGAGAGCCGATCCCGCTCGCCGCCGACGAAGACGCCGAGTCGCGCTTCGTCGAGGCCCCCCGGCCCTGATGCCCAGGGCCTTAAATAACGGGCTACCCTCGGGGTCGAGGACGACTGGGGTGTGGGCCCCGGACGTCCGGTGACGATGACGACTCCTGAGGAGGACGGCGGCGGGTGTGGCTCCCCGCCGCCGTGCGCAGCGAGGGCGCAGGGGGTGCAAACATCTGCTCCCCCGAGACGAGCCCCCATAAGGGGGCGAGGCACAAGAGGGGCACCGGTGCGTTCCGTTTGGAGATCCCGGAGCCCCTCCAACATGTGTCGAAGGCGGCCACCGGGGGGGTTTTAGTGGGTAAGAATCCCACATAACCCGGCCCTCTCCCACACAGAGGCCGGGTATCTATCGAAGATTTCCCCCCCGTCAACAAAAAAAAAAAAAAGGTACCCTTGCAAAAAATAGTATCTAGCAAACATTAAGGAAGTACCTAGGTACTTAGTAAGAATCTATAATTTACCATACTGCTCGATGAGAAATATCTGATATTCCAATTGTTGGCTCATCAGAAACGGATGTATGTTGTACAAAAATGCCCTAAGGCTGGCTTCACGGTCTCTGCAATCATAATAAAATTGTTGTTGAAATTAAATACTGCGTGTGTAGGCACTTATAATACGCAATTACAGTAACCCCCGAATTTATAGACGTGTTATAACTTTATCAAACGTCATATAGTACTGCGCAAAACAAAACTTGTGCGCAGTACTATATGACGTTTGATAAAGTTATAACACGTCTATAAATTCGGAGGTCGGAATATAACTCACTAACTGTACTGTACTGTTACAATATGGTAGGTATTGATATTTTTATTAAAAAAAACTTTAATAAGGTTAACATAACATAAGATGCAACCTCGCCCATATTTATATTGAGTGTTTTTATAAATATGGAATTGCTTAGCCAAAATTATTATGAAGTATAACTTACCTATGTAACATAAAAACTTCAAGTATCATGACATTAAAACCAAACATTAACTCCCTAATTAAGAAAATATTTACGTACATTTTTAGACCACAAATTTATAGACGTTTTATAACATTATCTAACGTCATATAGTACTGCGCAAAAGAGTATTGCTTTGCGCAGTAGTAGTAATAAAATTAAGACCCTATAACAAATTAAAGGTACGTATACCTACCTGTATGGAACTAGAATGCCGACACTTTGTTTCGGGCTGCAGTCAGGGGGGTGGTAGTAGCCACCCTTTGCCACCATCGGGAACATCTTGTCAAGCGACACATTGTTACTCGGTTTTATTATTTCCAATTTCCCTAAAAAAGTGTAACATTCATTTATTATTCTTAATAAGCATGAAAATGGAAAGCATAAGCTAAGGTGTTAAAAGCATAAGCTAAAGAATAAGCTAAATGACACAAAACCCTATAGCGCCGGTAACCCTCACGAGGATCGCCCACCGCATTCCTCCAATGGTTCCAATTTGGTCCCAATGTAAGAGGCGAGCCTAAAGCCATTATACCGGGCACATATATTATCTATACAAATAAATAAAGTTGGAGTGTCTGGAGACCTTTACTTTTCTTCGGGATACAAAAAATATCTTTCCATGGCTTCGTAGTTTGATCCTTATTATTGACAAATATAGCTGCAATAAAATATACGTTAATATTCAATAAAGTTCACAATTTGTATTAAGAATACTTACATTCATATAAGTTTTACTGTTTACTCAATTTGTAATGAAAGTACGAGACATTTTTCAAAAGGAATTAGAGTGTTAACCAGCCATTGAATACAGATTAAAAGAATCTGGTTAATCTACTGTTTGCAATGGCGGCTTAGCATGGAGCGAGATCTAATTATGGCGGCCGCATTGAAGAAGAGAATATAAAACTTGGAAGATTTCAACTACATCTTAAAGTCTCTGGCTAATTTGGCTTACTAAGCGCCCCCTGGAACATGGTGCCTGGAGAGGCTGACCCGTTTCCCCTATGGTAAGACCGGACCTGACTGTATATACACTTATACCCTGACTTAGGAAGTAGACTAGACTTAGGAAGTGCAAGTCTGCACTTAATATATTAAAAAATAAAATTAACTTAAGTACCTATGTCTTTCAGGCTCTCTGCGTCGGTCACATTGACTTGTGGTTTCTCAGTTATTTGAATAGCTTGCACTTTTGTCTCTCTTTCTATTTCTGTCTTTTCAGTGGTCAATATAACAGATTTTTCTGTAAAAATAATACAATATAAAATATCTCTAAAGGTAAATTTTACTTTAACTTCATATTTATACATAATAATACCAGCCCTTTTTAATGTCCCACTGTTGGGCACGGGCCTCCCTTCAATGCGAGGGGGATTAGGCCATAGTCCACCACCCTGTCCCAATGCAGGTTGGCGGACTTCACAAATCTCTCGAGGGGTTCTCTCAGACATGCAGGTTTACTCGCGACGTTTTCCTTCACCGGTTAACAAGTGATAATCATGGTTGAAAATGAGATTCGCACATGAAATTGAGAAATCTCACGAGGTGCGAGCCGGGGCTTGAACCTGCGATCTTCGTTACCGAGGCAACCGTTCTACCAACTTGGCTATCACTGCTTTCATATTTATACATACTCTTTAATATTTTAACTTCGAAATATAGTTTGGCTGATTGAGGCAGCGATGCTATGTTGTTCTGATCATTATTGTAACAGTAGAAAAAGTATGAAGCTGTTACAATAAGTGTCAGCACGATCCATGGTCTCCAGGACCGTTTGCGGCAGTCCGCAGGTGAGTCTAAACAGTCTCGAAGAGATGAGGCTCTTTCGCGTTCTATAAAAAAACTTGAGTGATTAGTTATTACAAATTTATAAGCTGTATTTGGTAAAAAAAAAATCGCCACACAAGCACACACAACATACACAGTATTTCTCGTGTAAGGGTCTTTATATTTTTTAAGTATTTTTTTAAACCTTTGAATCTGTACCCCAAAGTGAACCCCAATTATACGTTGAGTCAGAATTTCCATAGCCCGATTTAAAAAGTATATTTTGATCCCAACAAAATTAGATTTATTCAGAGCAAATTTTTTGAAGTGAAACAACATTCAAAAATGTGGTAAAGAAACGCAGGGTCAAGGCATAGTATAGACAATCTTTCTGAATCTCCGAGATACAATAATCGATGAAATCTTAATATATATAAATTACGTGTCACTCTGTCAATTTATATCTCACTGTTTGGGGTCGAGTCACCTTCGTCCGTAGGAGAATTAAGTACCCTCGAGATACCCTACACGTGACCCTGGGTGGTGCCAACCAGGTGACAACTCTACTGGTGGTAGGCTTCGGCCGTGGCTAGTCACCACCCACTGAACAAAGCCATGTCGCCAAGCGGCCTAGCCGTGTTCCGGCATGATGTTCGGTGTTGCCATTCATGGATGGCGGGTCAGATCAGTTGCGCTGCATGTGCCTAGTGAATGTAGCGTCTCTATCTACTGCCGCCTTCCTACCAGGCAAGTATGCTCCATCGTAGATCTCATCGTCACTTACCATCAGGTGAGATCGAGATCAAATACTTGCCTATAATGTAATAAAAAAAAAAAAATCGCAAATATTTGACTATAAAAATATTTCCTAGAAATAATGTATATGGCAAAACCACGTTTGCCGAGTCAGCTAGTATGATAAATGTACTTACTGGTGGGAAAGCGGCGTACACACACCCAATTAATGATTCTCTTCGCAGCTGCGTAGGAGTACGACCACATGTTGACAGTCGACTACTGAATGAAAGTAACGCCGTACCTACCTAGGTACTAACGTGTTTATTTACAAACGTAGGATGTTTGCGAATTGGTCAAATTGTAAGAAAACTTTTGTTTGCAAGCATGCGTGATGCATCGCAGAGGGCGGTTATGAGTTTGACGCAATTGTCTATCTGGTATCGTATCTCCAGAACGGATTGAGATACCTAGTGAAATAATTTATGTTGTTTACGCACTGCATGCTTATAAATAGTAATGTTTAAATTGTTCCCTTATAATGATTCTTAAGTAAATGTCTGTACCTATGTCAAGTGCGAGATTATTCGTAAGCTAACCGTATACTT
This sequence comes from Pheosia tremula, assembly GCA_905333125.1. Classification (NCBI taxonomy): domain Eukaryota; kingdom Metazoa; phylum Arthropoda; class Insecta; order Lepidoptera; family Notodontidae; genus Pheosia; species Pheosia tremula. Next base: position 7,651,131 of record HG995411.1, read on the forward strand.
TATAGTCTACCGTATTTAAACATTTTGTATGGAGAATTGAAAGTTTTGAATACCGTCCGCTATAGGCGCTTTTCAATTCTCCATACGAAATGTCTAAATATGGTACTACAACGTTACTTGACGTGCTGATAGTAATAGCAATTAGAAAAGAGAATGCCCATACATAAATAAATTGCCTGACGGACGCTCCAACAGTATGGTTCTCATCTAAGCAAGTATAATAGGACCGGTCCTAAGACCAGGGCAAATTAGGAACATAATATATTTAATATATTGCTCAGACGGGAATCGATCCCGCAAACACCTAGCCTACGCTCATACGACTACAACAAGCTGTGTACACAAAGATTAGGTACCTAATTATAGTTGATTAAAAATGTCCGCATAAACGAGTACCTACCCAAGGTACTCGTTTATTGTTCTATCCGAAATTATAACATAGTCAACTCTATTAGATATAGATCCTTCCTACATAATACAAATAAGTATGCGATTGGTGTAGATTAATTATTATATGTGTAATTGAATTGTAACTTAACAATGAACGTTGATGGCCTGATTAGCGCAGTGGTAGTGACTCTGCTATCTGCGCCGAGGGTCCCGGGTTCGAATCCTGGTAGGGACACAAGCTTTGTGTGATGAGCACGAATGTTTGTACCCGAGTCATGGATGTTTAATATGTATATAAGTATTATATAATGAGTTCGACATCAGTCCATTGTACGGTACCCATAACACAAGCGTTGCTTAAAGTGGGACCGTATAGTTGGTGTGTTCGTATGGCGATATTTATTTATTTATTTAAACTTAAACGTGCATTATTTATCATAGCATCGAAACGTATATTGAAATTTGATACGGATAGGTGCGTGATATTATCCACACGTGTATCAAAACAATTCCATCTTATTTCAATGTTTTTGTTACATTATCTCCGAATCTCGGCTTAATAAAAACAAGTCGAAAGCTATAAATAAGGGAGCATTGTGTATTATAAGAACGATTCTATAATAAAACGTGTCTTAGTACAGATCGGTAACAAGATTAAATAACTACTTATTTAGTATTTTTACTTTTGCAATTAATATTTATGACAGTTGTGTTTTTTAATCGATTTGACATTTGAACTTTTTTTTTACATAATTTTACAAAATGATGGACAAATATCGCGTTTATATCCAACGCCGTAAGTGGCTTATCTTGTTGCCGATAATGGTGTTTTTTCTTTTCTATTATTTTTCGCGACACTGCACTAGTTTTCGCAAGATGACAAGAGTTATCTTTAAAATGAATCGTATTGTCTATTACAAATATCCACTCGTCAATGCTACGGAGATTTTAATGTGTGAGTATTAAGTAAACAAAAAAATATTTGTGGTTTCTTATATTTACGCGAATACTACACATTGAAATAAAAACTAATCTTACGGATTTTATCGCGTTTATTTTATGTTTTTACGTTCCCGACGTTTCGGATGCTTTACAGCAACCATTGTCACGGGAGGACTGAGGTGTTCGACGAATCGTCGGGAAAGTAAAAACATAAAATAAACGCGATAAAATCCGTAAAATTAGTTTTATTTCAAAAAGATATTAGGTTAAGTATTAATCAATGTATGAAAATGAAGCAGTATTTTCTTAATATTAGCACTTTCTTTTGTTTTCCATATGTCATTACTTCCCAGAACTTCATCCTCATTACCGATATTATGAAATGGTTCAATATGACAGGCTGTTCTTTTTATAAATCAACGGGTTCGAGTCCTGGCTTTAGCAATATTCTTTTCAAAAATTTACCTATGCATTTTAGTGTTCACCAAAAGCGTTGTCTTGAGATCTTTAAGTTTATTTTTGCTATTCCCTATCTATAGGCTCGGATTTGGCTATCCATGCCTATTTGAAAAAATAATTCTGTATATCAAACAAAGTCGTGTTAGTTACACCATTTATAACTCAAGAACAGGTGGCCCGATTTTTATGATCGTTTCTTTTGTTGAATTTGTCTCCGCCCGTATAGCAGAATAACTATTAAAACATAAAAAACAATGCGTCACAACGTAATCGCTAGTCATATTTTCTTAAATTTTCAGATATTAACTCGTCACCGAATATGACATCGTACAACTGGTTTATGTCCCAAAAAAGTATGTTCAAACACATGGGTAAGTGTGCCTTAATTAAATATTAAGGCTGTGTCCCCAGTCGGCAAACTGTCAGCGGCCGACTGAGTTAGCGGCGTATCGGTTTAGTACGCCCTTCCATATATTTGAAATGCACTCCATTTCACTGTTTGCTAGTTTGCGCTCACTCTACGCAGTTTGCTGTGTTGCGCGCGCCGATTCATTCATTCATTCGGTTTGCCGACTCACAGCAAAACCGGTTCCAGTCGGCTGCGGCGATATGCTTGTTCGCCGGGCGTAGTGAGTCCGTTTGCCGCAAACTGTCATGTGAACAGTTGACAGTGAAAATTCAGTCGGTCGGTCGACCTAAATAAGCGGCTAACACATTACAGTTTGCTTGCGACGCACGCAAATTGATCTGAGTTTGCAGCTAACTCGAATTTCAGTTCGCCACAAATTTGCGGCTCACTCAGTCGGCTGCTGACAGTTTGCCGACTGGGGACACAGCCTAAAGACCGCATTTACTTAGTAACATTTAAAAAAAAATCAACGCTTATTTAGCAGCATCTTTTTTTATAATTGTCTGTGCCCCCGATGTCGTATATGTTTTGTGGACAAAAATAAGGTATCTTTGGTGATGGTCCGATTAACTTTGCTTCAGGTACAGATGAAATTCCAAAATACAAAAAAGATGTGATTGTATGCAACTTAAAATTGTCTGAACTGGGTAAGTTGATAAGGTATTGATATATTATGTTTACGCGAATACTACACATTGAAATAAAACTAATTTGACGTGACCACGGTTGCTGTAAAGCAGCCGAAACGTCGGGAACGTAAAAAACGTAATATAACGCGATAAAATCCGTAAAATTAGTTTTATTTCAAAGGTAGATATATCAAGTAAATACCCAATTGATTAAGAGAACTACCTACATACAAACCATGGGATATTTAATGTAGGTATCTAATCTACCTATGCAATTTTGAGAAAGGAACACGCCGAAATATATTTTCGTGATATCTGACGCAAAATACGTAACGATGCAAATGGGCTAAAGAAGCAAAAATGATGAGAAAAAAAAGAAACAAGAAGAAATGAGAAGGTTTAAAGGGTACTATACCCTTTATGAATCACCTGTATATATATATCCCCATAATTAGTGTTGCATAAAGTCTTGGCCTTGCATTTACGCAAGACCAAAACGTTGTCCAACACTTCCCATAATCGGGGGCCGAGCTGTAAAATAAAAGCTATATTAATATTGTACTCATTAGGTCCTATATCAGTAAATAGATCGAAGGTAGACCTAGAGTTGGTGGAGCAACTGAACTCAGACGTGAAGCCTGGAGGGAGCTATGCGCCCCCGCGCTGCCGCTCCCGGCACAGAGTCGCCATTTTAGTTCCTTACAGGTAACAATAAGTCCTAAATTATTTCCATTTGAATTTATTCACAAAAGTATGTACAATAGGTAAAAAAGCGACAACAAAAAATATACCTATAATATATCTATCTATCTTTCTATCAGCCGATATACACGTCCACTGCTGGACATAGGCCTCCCCCAACGACTTCCACACATCACGGTCCTCCGCCACCCGCATCCACCGGCTTCCTGCGACGCGTGTGATGTCATCACTCCACCTTGTGGGGGGACGTCCTACAATTCGTATATACCTATTGATAGGAAAAAAAAATCTTTAATTAAATTTTCACATATTTATCTATGGGACGGATATTAAAAAAGAAAACTGCCTATTTCAAAAGTGGTATACGGCGTGCGACCCCTTAGTTTTAGGGTTCCGTGTTCAAAAGGTTACTATCAGGGTTGTTACCGGAAATTTTATTCAGAGACTAAGTATACGCCTGAAATTTGGCATATTAATATACTTTGGGATTGGGATACTTTCTAGAATTGTTTATTCTTTAACGTTATTAGAGCATTTCACTTTACACATACTGCCAGTATCATTTTCAATACTTGATTCATAAAAAATAGTAATGTGCTTTTACTAAATTAGAATTATGTACTTATCTTTAAGTTTTAAATCGATACCTCATTACGACGAATCCATTCACAGAGATCGAGAAACAAATCTCGGGATATTGCTACACTACATCCATCCGTTGCTGCAGAAACAGCTTCTCGAGTATCGCATCTTTGTTATAGAACAGTATGGTAAGTTCCTCTTGAAACTATGAAAATAATATATACCGATTGCCACAAACAACATTTTGAAGCAAAAAAAATAAAAAATATTTATGTATTATATCTGAGCAAACTACGCACACAGACACATCCAAACCATGCCGATAACCAATCACATCAAATGATAAATTATACGTGTCTTATACAACTAATAATTGCTCGTTGGTCTCATACCTTATACTCGACTGACACTAGCAAGATGAAAAAAGAAGAAATTATGAGTGATTATGTTGGCACACATGGGACCCAGTGGTCCCACAATCTCGATTGTGTGTACTAGCTAGCAAGTAGAACAGTCCAGTGCTAGTAGTGGACTCCCGTCAGTAGGGATTATACTGAACATTAATACCTCCTACCCAGTAGACGATCCTTGCTCATAGCCAATAGAGTCTACCGGTGGCATTTACACTTTGTACAGGCAAGGAAGCGTTCAATAAAGGAACGTTGTACAACATCGGCTACCTGGAGAGCCAGCGGTTCGGCGAGTGGAACTGCTACATCTTCCAGGACGTTGATCTGATCCCGACCAACGAGATGATACTCTACTCCTGCCCCCGGAAACCCACACACATGTCTGCCTACGTAGAGTACTACGGACATAAGTAAGCAAGAAATATATAAGTGTAAACGTTTTAAAAGTCGGCCACATTTTTTTCCACTTTGTAGATACACCCGAGTGGCTGGATGAATTAAGAGGAATAATTCGCTGATTGAGGACATTCTTGTTGCAACTTCGTACACCTGTATTGCTATTCTGTGACGACAAGCTCATAGCTCACGCGTGAGTCCAAAAGTGAAATTTAGATTTCAATAGTAACAATATTTTTGCAAGAGAATTCACACGTGAGATATGAGATTGTTACAGAATAACACTACTGAATCTTGCACGAAGAAATAATACAGGCAGAATGGCGTGAACCACATACTTATTGTAGCACACTTCCGATTGTGTTAGCAGACTTGGGGCCTTGGGCCCCAAGTCTGCTAACACAATCGATTCATAATCGAATAGCAACCGTATAGTAACTCTCACTTTTGACAGATATCCCATACAATATCTGTCAAAAGTGACATTTACTATGCGGTTGCTGTTCGATTATGAATCGGTTGTGTTAGCAGACTTGGGGCCCTGAGTGAACAAGTGGAATGTTCTGATTGTTGCAGCTTGTTCTATCAGAGATTGTTTGGCGGCGTGACCGCACTCACCGCGCAGCAGTACAGCGCTGTTAATGGCTACTCCAATTTGTACGAGAACTGGGGTGCAGAAGATGACGACATGTTTATAAGGTAGGATTGATTACACGACGATTGACACTTATAGAATTAATTAGTGACCCCGGTTTGTGCACTGAGGGCGTCGTGTTAGAATCCTAGTAGGTGTAGCTGGCTGTGATAAGCGCAAATGTTTTTATATACTGGTGTAGCGACCACTTCAACCGCACCGCAAGCTACAAAGATGGCACTGCAGACGCATTCAGAACAATAGACAATTGACGTCGCAATCCTGAATTGCGCTATAAGAGTTTTCGGAGCATGTAACATATATACAAGATCCCGACAATAACCGTCGGGGCATAGCGGCCGTCCCGCCAGGCATAGCACCCACCTGGCTAGAAGATCTTCCCTTTTCCGCTAACCTGGGATCGCACCGTGGGGGTGCGATCCCAGGTTAGGTTAGGTTAGGTTAGTTCTGGGGGGCGAGGAGGCCTGGTCGGCGCTCGCCTCCTTCTGCGAGGAAGTGATGTCGCAGAAGGAGGCAGCGGAGCGTGCGCGGGAGGACGACCCTCTCGCAGCGCCGCTCCGTAGGCGAAGAAGAGGTGGGAGAAGGCGACGGTACGATCGTCGTTTTCTCCCGCCTGGTGGTGAATAGCGGGAGACGGGCGCGGGGGCGCCTTCTCCCGCACTGCACTGTTCACCACCCCGTCGGGTGGGAATGGCCGAGCACACGCGGTCGTTCCCAGGCCCCTCCCTTTTACAGGGAGGGGCGTGAAGGCCCCGCTGTAAAAGCGGGCGGTCGTCGGCGGGGGACTGGATGTAAAGGCTCTGCCGGTTTCCCAGTCCCCCACCACATAGACGATGCGGTAGTGCCGGGGGGGTTTTAGCCGGTAGGAGTCCGGCATAACCCGCGCCGCGCCCCCGCGCGGCCGGGTATCCATGAGGATTTCCCCCCCGAAAACAAAAAAAAAAAAAAAAAAGGTTAGGTTAGTTCCATTGTCCGGTACCCATAATACAAGCGCTGATTCATTTGGGACCGTAATTTATACCATAGAAATATTAGTAGGTATAAGAACATTATTAAAACAGGTTCTTGAGCGGAGTCCCTCTCTAGTGATCCCTGATCATATTGGAATTGCCTTATCTGCTTATGATGCGGTTTATTCCAGCTTGTTTACAGGGCCCCAAGACTGCTAAGTCAATCGATTCGTAATCGAACAACAACTGCATAGTAACTGTCACTTTTGTCAGGTATCCCATACACTATATATCAAAAGTGACAGTGACTATGTGGTTGCTGTTCGATTATGAATCGATTGTGTTAGCAGACTTGGGGCCCTGATCGACCGTACTTATCGATAGACGGCCAGTATTATATTCAGTATTGTTTTAGAGTACAAGCAAGAAGATATCCCATACTACGGTACAACAATTCGATAGCTAAATATATAGCTCTGCCGCACATTATGAACCAGAGGGGACCGTTTCGGTAATATCAAACTAGTTTTATAATAAATGCCTTATATACTTTTATAATTAGGTACAGTTGTGGTCAACTAATAAGGGACACACTATTGTTCTGTAGCAGTAAGATTTTCTTCTAGACCATGTAGGACGCATTTTATATAATCAGACGACTTTGATGCTTATAGCCTTAAAAATAAACCATAATTTTGGACCGATGCCGTGGCTATTTGGTAGAAGATTATTAAAATGTTGTTATTAATTAGTTATTACATTCGCATCGGTGCATAAAAATCAGCCCACACGTTTTTGAGTTATAAATGGTGTAACTAACACGACATTGTTGTAATAGACTTTGACCGATTTTTTAACAGACTTCAAAAACGGATGAGTTTCTCAATTCGATTGTATTTTTTTTTATGTTTGTTAACTCAGAACTCCGTCATTTATGAACCGATTACTTTTTTTTAAATATGATTCCAATAAATATACACGATAACACTTTATAATCATTGGAGAAATTACAGTTCCAGTTTAGTGTTCCAAATTAGTTGACCAGCAGCCAACTAGTACGTAAGAGTAGCGTATTTTAAGTTTCCATAAATTACCAACAAAGAAGATATTTCTCTGAATATTAAAATATTATTATTTTCCAGAGGTCTCCTACTTTTCTATGCTAAGAAACGATTTCGAAAGGAAGGCTTGAGAAGCACGCTGTACAAATTAGTGAATGTAACTAAAAGAAGATTATACACCCACATACTAGCCGACGTGAATCCTTTAAGGAACAAAGCAGAAAGATATTTTGAATTAAAACAACAGATTTTCAACTTTATCAATAGTACATCATAAGCACACGAAGCATAACATGATATAAAGAATAATACTCTAATAATAGTCATACAATAAATAAATCAAACAAAAACTTTATGCACCTCTTCAGCTAGATTCATAACAGTGAACTTCTTGACTTTATGTAAAAGTTTACACACGTTGGCGTGACTGACGAACTTGCAAATGTATATATCTCCATTGTCAGTGTCTACTTCCAATACCTTCATTGCTTCCGTGATTTGATCTTCATACGGAGTCTTCTTCATATCTGGGATTATCTCAAAATGCCAAGGTAAGGAGATTCTTAGCACATTCCATATAACTGATTGACTAACAGCGTAGACTAGGTTAGGATCCTCCTGAGCCTCGCTCTTATGTTCTTCTTCTACTTCTTCCTTCTCCACAGGCTTCTCACCGGCTTCTGCCTCGTCCTCGCAAGGTCTACAGATGTATGTGGTCTTTACGTTTGTATCCGATTGTGCCATTTTGCTGCTGGAAGTCAAATTCTTTTGGCTTTTCGGCATGCGTGCACTTTGTACGCTATCAAGCTTTTTTGTACTTGTACCTTTACCTACGCCTTTGCCTTTTTTACTTTTCCCTTTAGGATCAGGAGGTGACGCGGTGTACTGGAGTTCAATGATAGAAGTCCCTTCGCAGGTGTCTATTACGTTTACTATAACTTGGTCCAAAAACTCCCCGGTACATTTTAGAGCACAAGCTATACACTCATCTTTGTATTGTTTCAGTTTTATTAAATTTGTAACTACCTCTTCACAATGTTCTAATGAGAAGCAAATAATGTTGCCTACAGCCATGGATAAAGCTGATGCAAACCCTTCGATGGGATCAATTGCTTTGCAAAATGCCAATAAAAATGCAGAGTAGTTTAACATGTCCTCCTCGGTCTCAAATAATTCGAACAAAAAGTGTTTTATCAAATTCTTTCTCAGTTGAGCGTATTTATCCTCAGGATCAAAATCTTGTTCAAACCACAATTCTTCGTCAATGAAGTCATCTCTGCATATTAACTCTGTAGATTCAAGATCGATGCATCTAAACTTTTTACGCACCTCTAGTAACTCTTCGACTGTAGGAAATCTAATATTGAGACATAAAATGAGAAAGTCGCGCCAGTCAACATAGACTGTATCACCAAACATTAAAAATACTAACTTAGGTATTTGCTCGGGGTCGAGGCGAATCCAGCCTTCAGGGTAAAGCGGTCCGTCGCAAGATTCTTTGCTAAAGAAAGCAAAGTCTTGTAAAAGGTATATAAAAGCCTGCTGTAGAGCAATCCCAGTCGGGGCGACAATCTTAAACTGAGAGCGCAGTTTAGCCAGCTGACTGAGTTTAAAGTCCATTTCACCAACGCTTTCTTTTATTTCACCCGTATCTGCAGGCGGCTCGGGAGGTGCAAATTGTAGCAAATTAGGATCAATGACAAAATTGTCATGTTCGAGGATAAGGGTTTCTGGGATTCTTCTTCCATTTTCAACCGCCATTTGAAGGTACTTACAAAGTCTATCAACCGATTTAATCTCATTGATGTAATACGTATTAATATCGTTCTGCACTTGCATGAACGTTTTGTAAATGTGGTCGTTGAACAATTTCATATCGTGGTAACATTTGTACTGAAGTGCTTGCATCCTCAAACTGACTCTGAACATCTCGCCGTTGATGCCCATTATCCATTCATCGATGCATCTTAACGCATTGTCCTTAAAGATCTCTTCGAGGTTAACAGATTCATCTGAACCATCGGGTTTCTTCTTAATCGTTGGTTGCATTCTAGCTATCTCACCATACTCTTTTGCAATGGTAGATCGGTAGGAATCATTCATATCCTTGGCAGTTTTTAAAGCAAACTTGACATTATTCTCAATTATCAAATTAAAAGGGTTGTTATAATAATCGATCTCGATATTTTTCAATTGCATATCTTGAAAAGCATTTTTCAACTGTCTGTAAACTTTATCCTCGCCTCCTTTTTTACTTCCAGATGTTTCGTCAGTTTCTCTGAATATTTTAGTCAAATCCTTAGATACCAATCTTTCGTTTGGCGGCATTCGTTTTATCATGGAAAAATAGAAATCGTGCATAGTTTGGTAGGATAAAACTGATCTGGAAAATAATGAAATCAGTAAATATTTTGATAAGTGCTAGGTTGTTCCTGATTTTAGTAGAAGTTAAATTTAAGCTAAATATAGAAAGTGCATCGTATTCGTACGTAACGTTGGGTTCCAATAATTATATTAAATGATATGAATTTAAAAAAAATTGAAGTGAACAAAAACAAAATTTCACCTGTTTAATTCGGTTTGCATGCATGAAATGTATGTGTTCACCATCGTAGTCAACTCCTCCATGGCCCAATTTTCACATATAAGCCCTTGTCTCTGTTGCTCCGCATATAACTTTCTCTCATCGCAAATATTATACAGCTTGTTCTGCAGCTCTAAGACTCTACAGTGCCATTCGTTCTTCGTCAAATTAATGTCACGCCAATCATTTTCGAAATCATTATACTGCTTTTGAAAACTACACACCAAGTCTTGTTTATGACAGGGTAACGTAATTATTTGATCCATCTTGTCTTTAATAAACCGCGCGTACGGTACTAAACAATTGATTTGCAGTCTTTTGCCAAAAAATAATTGCTTCATATCGTGAATGTACATCCTTTCTATTTCTTCCCAGCAAGATGCTAATGCGACACCTATTATTTCAGAAATTGGTATCTCGCCGTAATCCCAGTCTTCTTCTCCTGCCAAAATTTTTATTTCTTCCATGCTCACAATTGATTTCGATACATTTTCTTCTTCCTCAACTTCTTCCAATAATGCATCCGGTTCTTCAACCCCAGCATTTGGCTCTTTTACGACTTCCAAGTCGCTAATCGATACTCCGCTTTGTTTTGAACCTCGTCGCAATTTCTCTTTTGACTTCCCATTGTTGTTGACCTCGGGCTTAACGATTTTAGATTTTGTTCGTTTATCGTCTGATAAAGGGAATTCAAGATTACTCAAAACATGTTCGCCAAATAATCCATCGTATGATATCGTAGGCATCAGATCTCCAATTATATATTTGCATAACAGAGCCAAAAAATCTTTGTCGATAGATAAAATTTCATAGTATATGCTGTAGTTTATGCCCAATGCGGCATAAAATCGATCTATAAATTCGGAATTATCTTCTATTAAATCCCATATTACAAATTCTTGTAAAATATCTTCGGTTTCTTTAAGGTTAATGTACGAAGTAAAATAACTTTCAAAAGGTTTCACTATTCTTTTCTTATGCGGATCGTTCACAATTTTAGATACTCTTACTTCTTTATATTCATCTTTTTCTTTCTTGCGATGTTTTGCAATGCTATCTTCTAAGTATATATCATCTCTATCCTCTAATTCACCCTCGTCAGGGGGTTCGCGACCGGAAAACGTCGTTTCTAATATTTGTGCCTCCCTGTAAGAATTAGGGTAATTTATTAGAACAAAACCATCGATGTCAGTTTGATCTTTGAGATATTCAACAATCATCGCTGCCAGTAGGTGATCGGTTAAGGAATCGCCAAAATATAAAGTTTCATAAGCGTATCTGCCAAGTTCGGCTGCATTCGACAATTTTATTTCTTCTTCTGGGATTGTTTTTGGTGTTTGAATCAGTTTACAATTCGGCGGAATAGTGCCCAACATAGCGGACACATTTGTTTCGCTACTTTTATTAGTAATTTCATCATCCGCTTTCAATTGTCTAATGAGTTCTTTGTCATTTTCCTCTTGAGCCGCCGCCAAGAATTTATCAAATGATAGTTCAATATCAGTGCAACCGATCATTTCGCCTTTGAATTTCCTCAAACAAAAGTTGATTGCAGTATCGAGTCTGACCACGTGTATGTTACGTTGATTCAACAAGGTTTGCATTGCTATAGTTATAGATCTATCTGGGAGACCTCGCAATAATGCCTTAGCCGAGTATATTGGCAAATCAGCACACGGTAGCGGTGGTGGATACGGATATTTTATCTCAAGTAAAGTATAAACAACGTGTCCCAGTACGCGTGTACCTAAATACTCGTACTTTCTTTCTTCACTTTCGTGATCATAGTTCGGTATTAATAAGTCCAAGGTCCAAGGGTATGAGTAATTGTGGTACTCTTTAAACTCATTATCGTTTAGGGCTTCTTGACGATTCAATTCTAATCTTATAATTTCTTCTTCTTCGGGCGCAGTCTCCTCTTCAAAGCCTGGTTCCTTGAGAACATCTTCCATTGGATCAAGAATATCAAATATAGGCTGTTGCTTAAAATACAAAGCCTTCCATTCATGAATAAAATGTTGAGGTATATCGTCCTCTATCAATCTCCTGAAATAAGCATATTTTGTGGCGTAGTCAACTAGGGAGAGCATAGTCTCATAACAAATCTCATAATAATGTTGACGTTTTCTCTTCATCTTTTCTGCGTATAATTTTTTATGAAGCATATTTTGCCGCTGTTTTTCAAAATCAATTTCCACGACCTCTAAATGAATTTGCTCTTTAACATTATCAAGAAACTGGTGAAATTGTTGTTCCCTTTGCTCACAAAACTCTTTTTCTGCCTGAACTCTATTTTTTGCAAGATTGCGAGCTTGCTGCTTAGTTTCCATGATCTGTGTGCACATTTGTTTCTCGAATTGTGATAATTTCATTACTTTCTTGGCGAGCTCAGTATCCAATTTGGTTTCTTCTTCAGCTACTGACATATCCCACAAAGAACCACTGATGGTATTCTTTAACTGCTTTTGAAATTCTTCAGAATCTGTCTTTTTATTCAATTTGGTGTAAAGATTATCCATATAATTGCTAGCCCATTCTGAACTGGAAATCGAACTCTTATGGTCCAATGCATTTTTCTCCAAAGTCAGCAGGTCTTCATAGGTATAGCCTTCGAATTTACAAGGATATTGTAGTGCAAACTTTTCCATATCAATTCGCTCCTTCTCAGTTACCTTGGGATTTTTTTCTATTTTATATTTTAATGGTGTATTTTCTTCTTCAATTTTCTTTATCATTCTAGAATATTTATGTCGTACATAATCGTAGGTGTCTTTGACTTGTTCTGCCTTTTTCCTTTGCCATTCAATGAAATGGTTTTCATTGAGTAAAGGCTTAGAAAGATTATCAACAAAAGACTCTTCTTCATCATCAATTTTGTCAACTTTAAATCTATGACCCAATTTTTCGACCAGTTTGGAAACCATTTTCCTTTCTCTCTTAATAAAATTGGTGCGGTCTCTTTTGTCTAAGTGAAGAAATAGTTGATAAAATAATCGGAGTAACGTGGACCCCTTGCCCTGCATGATACTTTCTAAATCTGAATCGTTTAAGTTTACCTCTAATTCGCGCAGCCATTCTGATAAATATTTCCAATTGTTTTTCACATCATCGGACGCGTTACTAGATCTTATAAGAAAATGCTTTTCATCACTGATGACGTGATAGCTTAGAAGGACACCAGCAATCACGTAGCCATTTTTCATCATATTCCCAAATTCCTCTGCATCCCATGATATTGGACGCTGCAATCGTTCTGTAAGCCATTCTTTTAATATTTCAGCCATCGTTCTAACTTCTAAACTAAATTCATTATTATTTTAAATCCAGCAAGGAAAAATATTATTTCTGTTGCACGTAAAAAATCTATGGTTGTCAAATTGGAGTTGTTTGCGTCAGTTCACATTGGTTTCACTGCCGATGTCTACAGTTCGCATAAAAGAGAATTTAATTAAGGTGAACGCGATAGGTCAGGGGCAAAATTTCAACGGATTTAATTTTTTACTCATCTGTTTTCCCGCGGCCACTCTACTTGTTTACTTACAAATTGTACTCGTGTAAGCCGAGCATAACACGAAGGTAAAGTTCAAAGAAATTATTTACAACCCAGGATGTAAATAATAATTGGCAGCCCTCATTTTCATATGTCATGTCAGTTATTATTATGACTTTTTTGTGATGTTTATTTTCACTGTTTTCTATTCGTATTTCTATAATACTGTGTGAATACATTCATACAATTCAGGATGAAATGCAATGAATTCCAAAAAAGTGTATGTAACCCTAACAGCGTCGCTTTATTGATAACATTTGAGGATGGCTTTAATAAATCAGTTGCGTTGTTCACAGAAATCTCGCCACATGAACCTCGAGAAATTGGATAAAGCTTTACACGATCTGGGCATGCTGAGTGCAATAACCGAAGCACGCCGCGATTTTTTACGCGAATCGAAGTCGAATATCAGCGTGATGCGACTGAACACGCGCTACGTATCGAACGTCACCGTTGGTTATTGTATGAAAAGATCGACGCACAAAAACAGACTCTGCCCGTACGTGTTGCCGATCAGGCACAGAACTAAGAGCGAAAACTCGGATGCGATCGGCGGTGACGTGAGCGACAGCGGGTGCGAGTTTAAAACCAGTTTGTTGGAGCCCTCCACCAGCGGATATAACCACGAGTGCACCAAGAGCCCGGCGAAGCGATGCCAGTCGCTGGAGAACCTTAACCTGTCCGTGGAGCCGCCCGCGGGCGGTGAGCCCTCACCCGACATGGATTGCGTCTCAACGCGCATCCAAAAGCTACAAGTTGATGAATGACACATCTCTACCACTTCAAGTACCTCGAAATCTAGTGTGATGACCTTCAGTCGTGTTTACTCTGAGATAGAGTGACGGAGGTTAGAAATTAGCAAGTAGTGATCGAGTGATCAAATGGATGTTACAATGTATTTTTCAGTGTATTTGTACTGGTGCATGGATATAAGTGTAGACGCAGATTTTAAATGTTCCTAGCTCCTCAGTGTAATTGTGTTGATTTTGCTTGTGATATTCACCCCAATGATGTAATTGAATGTGCAGCTGCTATTACTGAACAAATTACAGCGAATTGCTCAAAATAATGATGTTTGGTATCGGTACAAATTATGGATACATTTTGTATCTAAAGTTTAGACTATGATTTGATATAGTTGATTTGTTTGTTTAACTGTGAGAGAGTTTTAAATTATTTTAAATGGTTACCCTTAAGTTAGCACAGTGTTGGTGAAAACAAATTAATTTTGTTTTGTCTAAGTCACAGATGCACATTGTGTCACTCACTGTTCAGAGCTGTATAAATTGCTGTTACATGTTTAATTGGTGTAACTATACTTATGTACTAATTAACATTATTGTTAGTTAAATCGCAAAGATTAATAAGACTGCATGAAGATCTCATTTCATTTACATATTTTAAACTTGATAACCATCTTCAAATGTGAATTGCAAACATTCATTCTTCATTCATTTGCTTTTGTGACTTAGAGATAGATTCTTATGTTTGTTAACATAATTTGTTATTTTGTTCATATTAATTTAATAACAGATATTTGAAATAAATATTGCTTTGATTTATTTCATAGTTAGTTTGATTTAACCCAACATGTAAATTAATATTGAATTTTGGTTAATTATTGTCATTGTAGCATTATTGGTATTAACCACAGTTCTGTGTTATAACAGTATAACAATCGAATCTCCCCTAAATTACATAGATCTTTTTTGCACCAATTTAAAATCACATTCAACTCTCTGTGGGAATTATAATAAAATCAATTGATATAACATGTTGGTAACTTAAAATTCATTTATTCGCTTCCATTGAGTATGTAACACTTAAGTTAAATAACAAAACCGATTTTAAATAATATTGCATGTCTGATTGCCTGCGGGCGGCTATCATAGGGCCTTCACTTTCAGTTGTTTCATTTTAGGAGTCTTGCGCTTCTGTTGGCGTTTCTGCTCTTTCAATTCCCAACGGCGTTGTTTTTCAGGGTCGTCCTCCTGGAAGACATACAAAGGATAGATAATTATAGCGCTATATTAACATTATTATTATTCAAAAAGGACAAAAATACACAACCAATTTGGTCGACATTATTCTTATGTAACCATTGTGCCCTTTACTCTAACCTAACACAATCTTTAGGTATTTCAAAAGAATATTTTATAAAACATTTGCCGAGATAATAAATGATATATAATAGAAACAATAAATACTCATAGTTGCACTTCCTCTCACACATTCCTCTATTTCTATATATGTTAGGTTCATTCACTGAGACTATTAAAATAAACCAATACTAAAAAGTAGAAGTAATTAAGATCAGCAACTTATAATTACGTATTTCTACCGGCGAATGTGAAAAAATAATGTGAATGTGTGCAAGCGAGAGGTTAAAAAACTAGTTCTTGAAAGGCGTACGAAGTCCAACAATCTGCACTGGGCTGCGTGGTGGATCATGGCTTGAATCCTATTTACATTGAGAGGAGGCCCTTAACTAGCAGCGGAATAATACCGGGCTATGTTAAATAAGGCTATACCCTAAACCAATGGACCTAGAAATTTGAAATTTAGTTAAGATATTCCTTGAGTATCCCACAGGTGCACAAAGGAGGGTTTTTGGAAATAAATCATTTTTGGCGATTCAACCTCTAAGGTTTAAATGGGGTGTCCATGATTGTATGAAGATTTTTTTGTAAATTATTGTATTTTTTTTAATGTTCAATAGTGTACATGGCCAATCTATACATCTATACATATAAATAAAATTGGAGTGTCTGTTTGTAATATTAAAATAACCGGTTTTTACCAAGTGCATTTGGATGTATACACGTTACCTATACCAAAATTTTTGTCTGTCCGTCTGTCTGTCTGTTTGTTCCGGGTAATCTCTGAAATGGCTGGACCGATTTTGACGGGAATCTCACTGGCAGATAGCTGATGTAACAAGGAGTAACTTAGGCTACTTTTATTTTAGAAAAAAAAACAGGATCTCTCGAAAAAAAATTAAAACCAATGTTGCAGCGCTGCGCCCGATTAAGTTTGATAGCAACAACCCGCAATGCGTCCCGCGGGCTCAGAACGGGCGAGCAGGCTGTTGCCAAATACCACGCGGACGAATGCGGGCAACAGCTAGTTATATAGTAAGTACGGTGTCGTACGGCGAGGATGCGCTCCTTCTCCTGCTTGCGCTTCTCCTCGCGGCGCGCGGCGGCCTGCTCCTGCCGCGCCGCGTGCGCGCCGCGCAGCCACGCCTCCGCCACCTTCTGCCGCCGCTTCTCGCACTTCGCCAGCGCCTGCGCACACACACCGTACCACTGACGTCTAATATACAAGTACGATGAAGATGTATTAGAGGTCAGTGCACCGTACACCTTGCATTACTACTGTTAGCTCCATATAGTGTTCTCAAAACGCTTACTTTAATGAACACTAGATGGCGCTAGCAAAAACGAATAGCACTTCTGTCACTGTCAGTTTAATGCATAAGTCAAAGCAATAGAATATTAGTTCTTTGTAACACCATAGACAAGCTGTATTAAAATACCTAAAGCGATACAATACTCCAAAGTTAGTAAAAGTAGTGGTTTTTACAAACCTTGGAGTATTGAATCGCTTTAGGTATTTTTTTAAGCAAACTTAATACAACGAGACATCCAATGCAGAATGCTAATATCGCAAAAAACAAAATTACATCGTAAAGATGTCCAAATTTTTCGTAAAAAAATAAAAACCATTGACATTTTTAATTTCGCGCCGTGACCTTGCGCTTCCACCTTAAGTGCATTTTTTTTTCTTTTTATAATGTTGTCCACTATAGTACATAAATTGTGTTGTGCGACTGACCTCCTTGCTGAGGCGCAGCCGCTTGATCTTGTCGATAAGGTAGAAGACGAGCAGCAGCAGCGGGCGCAGCTCGTCGCCGCCGCCGCCCGGCGCCAGCGCCAGCGCCACCAGCAGCACGCGCTCCGCGTCCGGGGGCTGCGCCGCCGCCGCCTCCCTGCCGGCGGGGCTCCGCACAGTGTACACCGGGACCACCACTCACCACTCACACCATACAACATACTACCCGATCGCCACAGATGGTGGTGAGAGTACCGGGTTCAAATCCGGTCGAGTCACCTTCGTCCGTAGGAGAATTAAATACCCTCGAGATACCCTACACGTGACCCTGGGTGGTGCCAACTAGGTGACAACTCTACTGGTGGTAGGCTTCGGCCGTGGTTGGTCACCACCCACTGAACAAAGCCATGTCGCCAAGCGGCCTAGCCGTGTTCCGGCATGATGTTCGGTGTTGCCATTCATGGATGGCGGGTCGGATCAGTTGCGCTGCATGTGCCTAGTGCATGTAGCGTCTCGATCTACTGCCGCCTTCCTACCTAGGCAAGTATGCTCCATCGTAGATCTCATCGTCACTTACCATCAAGTGAGACCGAGATCAAATACTGGCCGTAATGTAATAAAAAAATAAAAAATCCCGATTGGGGGGGACTTTGTGCGATAAGCGCGAATGTTTTACTATACATGCCTATACAGGGTGTAAGGGGCCTGGTAACAATGCATATAGATCATGAAAAGATCGACTGAAAATTCAAACTCTGGGGGACAACCATGACTTGAAATAATAATAATACCAGCCCTTTTTAATGTTCCACTGCTGGGCACGGGCCTCCCCTCAATTCGAGGGGGATTAGGCCATAGTCCACCACGCTGGCCCAGTGCGAGTTGGCGTACTTCGCACATCTTTCGAGGTATTCTCTCATACATGCAGGTTTCCTCACGATGTTTTCCATCACCGTTCAGCAAGTGATAGTCGTGGTTGAAAATGAGATTCGCACATGAAATCCAGAAATCCCAGAGGTGCGAGCCGGGGGGTTTGAACCCGCAATCCTCGTTACCGAAGCAAGCTACCAACATGGCTATCACTGATTTTACTTGAGTTGAAATATTTAAACGAAAAGTGTCTTACTCCAGCTGCTTGGGTCCGGAGTATCTGTCGGAGATGTGTATGTACTGCACGTGCTGGTGGTACTGGTGCAGCGCGGCCGTGACGCGCGCGTCCAGCACGCCGGCCGTGGCCTCCGCCGTCTCCGACAGCACCGCCAGCGCCGCCGGCAGCCCGTGCTTGTCGCCCGGCCGCCGCTCCGGGCAGAACACGCTCTGGGGACCAGCGTACAATTAGTATGACAAACATTAACCCTTAGTAGCCTGATTTACGAAAGTTAATTATTTTTAATGTTACTGTGTTTAATAATAATGACATTTGATTTTTTTTTTTAATTTCGTTGGAAAGAATATTATCTATACATATAAATAAAATTGGAGTGTCTGTTTGTAATATTAAAATAACCGCTTTTTACTAAGTGCATTTGGATGTATACACGTTACCTATACCAAAACAACATTTTTTACAATTTTTGTCAGTCTGTCTGTCTGTCCGTCTGTCTGTCTGTCTGTCTGTTTGTTCCGGGTAATCTCTGAAATGGCTGGACCGATTTTGACGGGAATTTCACTGGCAGATAGCTGATGTAACAAGGAGTAACATAGGCTACTTTTATTTTACAAAAAAAAATGGATCTCTCGAAAAAAAATTAAAACCAATGTTGCAGCGCTGCGCCTGATTAAAGTTTGATAGCAACAATCTGCGAAGCGTCCCGCGGGATCAGAACGCGAGCAGGCTGTTGCCAACGGCTGAATCTTTGTTAAATACCACGCGGACGAAGTCCCGGGCAACAGCTAGTACAACAGTAAAATACGTACAGCTAACCTATAAAAAAAAACTAATAATAATGTGAACATTCGGTTTAAAAGATTGGTATCAAAATTGAAACTCTATGCTATTAAGGGTTAAATATATCCGCCCACTGTACACCGTACCTATGTATTTGTAGCGACTACTTCAACCGCACCACAAGCTACGCAGATGGCACTACAGACGCATTCAGAACAATAGACAAGTGACGTCACAATCCTGAATCGCGCTATCAGAGTTTTCGGAGCATGTAACATATATACAAGATCCCGACAATAACCGTTGGGGCATAGCGGCCGCCCCGCCAGGCACACCACCCGCCTGGCTGGAAGATCTTCCCTTTACTGCTAAATTGGTGACCCCTGACAATGAACAACATCCTTCTGTGAAGACTCAAGCACCAACGTCATCACCACTCCATACCAAGACATCAACATCGACATCCAACAGCAAGCAGTCAGTCCCACAGCAAGCCAGTCGTCACTCAGGACCATCACAGCCGACTCACCGCGCTACTGGTTCTGCGACGCGCACAGCTCGGTCTCGACTCACTGCAGACCTTCGAGCTAGCTTCCTGGCCCTTGCACACAAGACGCTGCCATTCAAAGATATCGACCTCCGGTCTTGGGGGGGAGTACTGTAGCGACTACTTCAACCGCACCACAAGCTACGCAGATGGCACTACAGACGCATTCAGAACAATAGACAAGTGACGTCACAATCCTGAATCGCGCTATCAGAGTTTTCGGAGCATGTAACATATATACAAGATCCCGACAATAACCGTTGGGGCATAGCGGCCGCCCCGCCAGGCACACCACCCGCCTGGCTGGAAGATCTTCCCTTTACTGCTAAATATTCATATATACTAATATTATAAATGTGAAAGTTTGGATGGATGGGTTCGTTACTCAATCACGCCAGAACGGCTGAACGGATTTGGATGAAATTTGGCGCAGAGATAGATTATAGTCTGATATAGCACATAGGCTACTTTTTATCCCGGTAAAATGTATGGTTCCCGTGGGATAGATTTTTTTAAATCTTTCATAGCGCAAAGGATCGACATGATTTTTTGCGCGGGTAACACCGCAGGGCGCAGCTAGTTCCCTATAAAATGCAAATGAAATCGGTGTGCAATAAAGAGTTATCTATCTATTTATCTATGACTAGCTTCTCCGCCCAGGTGACCATCCATTTTGGACCATTCGGGACCTCAGCCCCCAATGGTCATAGCGTGATTTCAAATTCCCCAAGATGTCCGATAAGTATCCACTACATACGTTTGGGGATAGTCGAAGCGAAAGATTATCAAATTTGTGTTATTTTGTGAAAAATGTGTGTTATTTGAAACATAATGTGTCATTTTGGTGGAATAACACGACTTTTCCAGTTCTCCCAAGAAATCCGGTAATTTGTTATAGGGTTAGGGGGGGGGGGGGGTTATTAGGTCTAGTCTACGGATTTTTTTTATGTATTTATTTGTTGCCCTGTTGGGATTTTTTTAATCGCTGGAGTATACATTTTGACTCGAGTGGTTGTTAAAAGATAATTACCTTGAGGGCTGGGTTGGCGTAGCCCGCGATTTGATAGGTGGTTAGTCTACGGATTAGGCCAGCATAGAACTCAAACTCAAACATTTATTGCAAACTATGTGTTCATTGGTCTTACATTAGTTTTAGTACTTATGACATAGCGGCCTTCTTCAAGCATTGCAATGTTGAGGGGCTAGTTCTATCTACTAAACACGGTTCTTAAATACTAGGTACAAGAACAAATATTCCATATATGACATTAAAACAAAACATACCACTTGACGTTGGCAAAATACCTACCCCAATGGTGGGTGAGGCCATTAAAAAAAAAAAAAACGCAATAGGTGATCGTACCAGGTCCTGCATCTCCTTGGAGAGTCTGGTGGCGATCTTCTTCTGCGCGACGCACAGCACGAAGGGGTCGCTGTCGTCGCGCGCCAGCTCCACGCGCAGCAGCAGCGTGTCCGGCGCCGGCCGCAGCGCGCCCAGCGCCACGTGCACCAGGTCCTGCCGCTGCGCACGCGCAAGCGCCGGTCAGCCACATACACTCCCACCAAACGGAGGCAAACATGTGTTCTCCACGAAAATAATAATAATATAGGTAATAATATTATTAAGGGTAGGTTGGGTATAATTAAGGTTGTTCGCGTGCCCCCCCCCCCCAACATGGCGGGAGAAGGACCACCGTTTAGTCGGTAAAGGTCCGCCATAATGAGGAGGGGTGGGGAGGGGAGAAGGGATATCAATGAGGATTACCCACGCAAAAAAAAGGTATAATTAAGGTTGCATTCATTCATATTATACGGTTACATGTGTTTGATAGCTATGGTTTTGTGTATCGTTGAATAAATAGGCCCGCCACACACTCCCACCACTGCTACTCCTGTAAGCCAGGATCTACAGTGGTGTCCAATGAAGACACCGAGGAGGAGATGTAAGAGTCTTGCTTCTGTGAAAATTTGTCTACCAGATCTTTTTTGTCTCCCGCTTTGCAATGGAGGGAGGAGGATCCTTAAATAAATAAAATATAACCTTCCTTCGAACCTGCACTTATTTAGCTCATCTATACATATAAATAAAATTGGAGTGTCTGTTTGTAATATTAAAATAACCGCTTTTTACTAAGTGCATTTGGATGTATACACGTTACCTATACCGAAACAACATTTTTTACAATTTTTGTCTGTCTGTCTGTCTGTCTGTCTGTCCGTCTGTCTGTCTGTCTGTTTGTTCCGGGTAATCTCTGGAATGGCTGGACCGATTTTGACGGGAATTTCACTGGCAGATAGCTGATGTAACAAGGAGTAACTTAGGCTACTTTTATTTTAGAAAAGAAAAATTGGATCTCTCGACAAAAAATTAAAACCAATGTTGCAGCGCTGCGCCTGATTAAAGTTTGATAGCAACAATCTGCAATGCGTCCCGCGGGATCAGAACGCGAGCAGGCTGTTGCCAACGGCTGAGTCTTTGTTAAATACCACGCGGACGAAGTCGCGGGCAACAGCTAGTTTGTAATAATTATGTAAAGTCAGAATTTCAATATTACGTCGATTGAAAAAAAAAATCCAGCAAAATCACACTTTAAAAATTGATGTTATAAAATTCTGACTTCACATGACATTCTCATTACAAATACGCTAAAGAATACCCTTAATGAATCCCCCTGCATAATGGCTGTGTCAAACAGACACAATGAAATATCAAAATAATCTGATAAACATAGGCGTAGGTTCGCGATGCCGCGCGTTCGGTATGCACGCGGCTGTGAGCCGGAGCACGCACCTTGATGAGCTTGAGCGTGAGCAGCATGCCCTCGCAGCAGACGCGGCCGCTGCACCACATGCTGAAGCAGTGCTCGGCCTCGCGCCGCCAGCCGCGCTCCTCCTCGCACGCCACCACGTCCTGCCCCGTCTCGCCTGACCAACCACCATAAATAATAATCTTGATGGATGTTTGTTACCCAATCACGCCAGAACGGCTGAACAGGGCCCCAAGTCAGCTAACACAATCGATTCATAGTAGAACAGCAACCGCATAGTCATTGGCACTTTTGTCGGATATCCCATAGAATATCAGTCAACAGTGACAGTTACTATGCGGTTGCTGTTCTATTATGAATCGATTGTGTTAGCAGACTTGGGGCCCTGATCTGGGTGAAATTTGGCACACAGATAGATTATAGAATCAGAATCAGAATATTTTTTATTCATGTAAACCATTATTGTACAGTACTTATGAATCGTCAAGTTACATAAACATTATGCTACTGCTATAGTCTGGAATAGCACATAGGCTAGCAACTACTAGCTGCGCCCCACGGTGTTACCCGCGATTAAAAAGTATGTCCTTTTCTGTACCCCTGTGCATTTTTTCGGGATAAAAAATAGCCTGTCATTTTCTGACCCCTAAACTACCACTACCTATGCAAAAAAAACATTTCATCCTTTGCTCTATGAACAATTAAAACAAATCTATTCCACGGGAACCATACATTTTACCGGGATAAAAATAATTCAGTCAAAAACAACATACCGACTAAAGTGAAGTTGTCATCCAACAGTGGCTTATGAAGTTTGAGGAAATTAGTGGCGATAGAGGTGTTTTTGGCGCGGCCCACCACGTATGCGAGCGCGTACGCGGCTAGCAGGCAACACAGAATGCCTTCCAGCCAGTACGCGTCCCAACGGGGGCGAATCGTTATAGGCACCTGGGGAAAAAATATATATTATATTATAATAATATAATATTAATTGTGGTCGAGTCACCTTCGTCCGTAGGAGAATTAAGTACCCTCGAGATACCCTACACGTGACCCTGGGTGGTGCCAACTAGGTGACAACTCTACTGGTGGTAGGCTTCGGCCGTGGTTAGTCACCACCCACTGAACAAAGCCATGTCGCCAAGCGGCCTAGCCGTGTTCCGGCATGATGTTCGGTGTTGCCATTCATGGATGGCGGGTCAGATCAGTTGCGCTGCAGGTGCCTAGTGAATGTAGCGTCTCGATCTACTGCCGCCTTCCTACCTAGGCAAGTATGCTCCATCGTAGATCTCATCGTCACTTACCATCAGGTGAGATCGAGATCAAATACTTGCCTATAAGGTATAAAAAAAATAAAAAAAATAAACAGACGTTAAGACTACTATATCAGAATATCCAATGCATCATTACTTCTAGAACAGTCGTATTTAAGATCCCAAAGGAATATTTACTTTAATATTTTTTATTTCCTAATGTTGTGTGTATGTGGACTATGGCATAATCCTCCTCACATTGACGAGACGACCGTGCCCAACAACTAATAACTACTAAAATATGGAAAAAAAAACATTTAATTCTTATGGGCTATATATAGCTATAATCAGGCGTTATGAAGTTCGCCGGGACAAATATAGTTAAACAGTTCTTTACCTTTGATATGGTAATCTTTGGCTGCTCGGAAGACCGCGGCGCGCTGTCCTGGAAGCCTTCAAACTCCTCCGGGTCTTGGAAGTGTTCGAATTCATTGTCCTCATCCTGAGATAACACAACATTTAACACAAGAATACTCAAAAAAATTGTCATGTTATGTCCCACTGGGTCCATAGTGGGATCCATTGGGACATAACATGACAATAATGGTAATTTGTCCTTAATGTATACACCATTTTACTTATAAGACCAAGTCTATGGCAATCTATGGACTAAGCTTTATTAACCCCAAAAAAGTTTGCAAGGCCCGCATATGCCTGAAGTATATAAACTATCTAATAACAGATATGAAACAGTTATTTCTACTTAACACTGGCGAAAAAAAGAGACAAACCTCGACAATAATCTCATCCTCAGTCTCAACCTCTTCTTCAAATTGGTCTTTCGGAGGCGGCTTTTGTTTTAATGGCGGAACTTCTTCGTCGCCATCGCTGAAATCTATTAAAAATCATATATAATCATAATGTCTGTTTATCTGAAATACTTTAGTGGCCAGATAAATTCGGCAATTGACAAGTGAGGAGGGTGATGTCCTGTGGTAGGATTGGGGCCTTGTTACTCTCGTATATCCTGCACCTACCTCATGTCCTCACTACTTCTCATCCTACGGCATATTAGAAAGGAATACCTACCCTTAGAATCTATAGATCAGCCTTGTGCTGACTCGTATTGTATACAAACCTAATAAATCCTGATAGGAGTAATAAATCAATCATATCTAACATAATAAGTTCCTACCAGTGACAGGAGAGTCATCATCGGCATCAAACTGCTCAAACTCAGCGAAGTCATCATCTTCTAGCGTGCTGTCCTCAAATGCTTGGACCACCAGTGTGCATAGCAACAGTGCTATTGAAAATAGCAAGACACGCATTTTGTACCTGCAATCAATAAATAATAACAATCATCTATAACCCAGGTAATTTTATTTACTATAAATTATGTACAATTTATATTTACAGATATTATCTTCCTTAAAAATCAAAAAACTAAATGATTCAGACCGCTTGGCTATAGATGACATTCATAAAATAATGGTAAAAAACAATCTTAGTTCTTTTTTATTTTATTTTGTGTAGAAGGTAATCTTATCTCACCTCCAAGGTTGTCAAATATAATTTGTAAGGTTTCCAACAGAGGTAAGTTTGTTGAGGCTCATGTTATTGGAGCAAGTATTAAAGCTTATAGCTCGATTATTCGAGTTAGAATACATTAATAATTTGTTAAATAAATTATTTTTTTTTTAATAAGTAATAGGCTAGGTTCTCGTTAAATACTCATAAAGTTAGTAAGCATTTATTCTAATATAATAATCCCCAAGAGTTTGGTTGGAATTTGACCACGGTGACTGTTCTAAATTTACATTTTGTTATTTTGCTGCTCCTGGCCATCTCCTGACTTTGCACTATTTTTAACATGTGATTACTTTCACAATATGGGAAATTACACGAACTTATAGTTACCTTTTAACGTTTTCCTCTTGATGTTATTAAATAAACTACTGCATTAACTTAATAATTAGATTATTTTACACAATTCCAATATCAATCATTTCACCTACTTTTACGGGATTGACACATTGTTTTTTCTCGACGTTCTAGTAACAGTGGTATGATAATTCTAATTGGTCAAATGAATTCGTTCCCGATTTTTTAGCCAATAGAAGCTTGAGTCAGAGCAACGAGACAAAGGGAGGTTGTCATTCAATCATATTAAAAAAATATGTAAGCGAGAACAAGCTGATTGAACTAATTCAGGCACGGCACGTCACATGACATTTGCCACGCAGTGTTGCATAGGCCAAAAAAAATTTGTTAACATGATACATTTTAGACGTCTCTCGTTGATTCGCGCGCGCTATAAAGGTACTTCGAAACTGAAATACTTGATCCGTAGAAAAACAAACTGCAGACTGGACAGCTATTTCTTGCACCCCGATTTTCGATTGACACATGAGTTCGGGGTTTTTGAACGACGTAACTGCTGTGAGATTTGACTTATGGAGTAGGTAGGTCGTATGTCTGTGGGCTACCCATTCACTTTGCTTATCTTTTTAAAGGGCTTTTCGGTATCCTGAATCCAAACGTACTACGTTTGGATTCAGCTAAGTTATATACTAAACCCGATAGGATCCATTTGGAAGGGATTCCCATATATCAAACTCTGTCAACAACCAGGAAACCTTTGGGAAACCCCTTCTTAAGGGAAATCACAGATAGTAAACCAAACGTGTACGGTTGAATGAAAATGTAATCAAATAGTATAACTTAACTTTTCAAGTTTTCTCAATATGTCCGGTAAATTTTCAATAAAAAATCCACAGCTTTACTGATAGGGGTAGAGGATTTATTTCATCATCATCATCGATATCATCAGTGTCCATTTTATAACAACTATCATGAAATAGTTGACACTGGCAAAAATGGCACCATTTTGTAGCCGATTGCCAGCCTAAAAAAAAAATAAGAAGCACAAGTCAAAACATAGGATATCTTTTCTGAACCAATCTGTATATAGTATCCGTTCGAAATCCGCGGTATAGATAAACAATGTAAGTCAGGTATGTAGATGAGTAATGCCTGCTCGCGTATTGCAATGTGTTTTTTATAGCCGAGTGCTGCGACAAAACAAGTTATGGGGTATCTGGAGCTGTAGAAAAACAAATTGTGTGGCATCAAAAATATTACTCAATAGCTTCTGCCTGCGGCTCCCCCCGCGGTACATTGATGAAACATAACCTATAGTATTCACGGATAGTGTACCTATCTTCTTATTCATTGCTAGTAGATCAATGTTCTTATAAGATCTTAAAAAAAAATGGAGTTTCTTGCCCGTTCTTCTCCGTACGAACGGCATTCCGAACGGGTGGTAAAGTAGTAGCTTAGCATTTTGTAAATTTTGACGATTCAAAAGAACTGTACTTAATGTTCTACATGAATAAAACATATTCTGATTCTGATTCTATAAGTAAAATCATTTTATGATACGGATAAGTAGATCCTGCCATTACTTTATCGACAATGACGCCGCCATTATTATATTTTTTTTCGTTCTGTTTGCGCTACACCGGAAAACTACTGGAACGTGTCAGTTAAAACTAGTAATGATTATAGCTTATAATGAACTCGGGTCATGATATATAGGATACCCTATTTACCCTGGAAATTGGATAGGTTCCCGAGGTATAGGTAAAAAACTATCCTACGAGGCCGAGTTTAAAAAAAATGCCATGGTGATAACTTATAATAAGATGGTCTTGATCTAGGATAATATTCATATCGGGCAATGGAATAATACCCGCTGTTAGCAAGCGTACGAAATCGCGGTCACTGCTAGACACACAGGTGATTCAGAAAAGAACTGTACTGCTTATTTTTATGAACATAAAGATCGATTTTCTATGCAAGTATTCTCAGCTCTGGAAGCCGGAGCTCGCACACGAATTGCAAGTACTTTCATACCTGCAAGTATTTACCGCCCGTACCAGGGCGGGCTTCCAACCGAAACCCTGTTGTTAAAACCTGGTACCGTAAAGACGTCCCATCCCTAGTCAGCTAGTTCGTAACAAATTATGATTTGCTGAGGCCACAGAGCAATAAGAGAACAAATTATTAGTGCCGTGTGAGCTGGCTCATTATTAGACTGTAAATCCCAATACACGATCAACATAAACCATTTAAGTATGTTATCGTAATAAAAGCACAGGCCTACGTCATCAGATGAAGATCGCGAATCCCGAGGCCATCCGCCGAGCGAGTCCGCAACGAAGACTTAATGGTACCGATAACATCATCAATGAATATATTATTTGGTCACATACAGACAGAGCA
Source organism: Pheosia tremula (assembly GCA_905333125.1). Lineage (NCBI taxonomy): Eukaryota > Metazoa > Arthropoda > Insecta > Lepidoptera > Notodontidae > Pheosia > Pheosia tremula. Next base: position 7,679,427 of record HG995411.1, read on the forward strand.
GTAAAAACACGCATTTTGAAGAGGACATTGACATTTTTAGACGTAAATATGAACGCAAATAATAACTAAACAGATAAGCATCAATCTAAATTCAAAAACTGAATGCGTTACTAGCATTCATTTTTTTTTATCAGCTACGGCTTTAGTGGTAGGTAAGTAGCTTTGGTGGTTTGAATGTTGGTACTCCCATGATATGTAAGTACCTAGATTTCTATCCAAAAACCGAGCTATTTTATTTTTTATACGCTATATCTTTGGTCGCGAATAGGTCATTTCTTCGGGATGTTAAGTATATTATAATATAAATAGGTATTTATAGTAACTAAGATCTAGTATCATATGTGCCAATGGAAAAAATACATAATTATATTATACTAAATAGGTAGGTGTCGTAAACTATGATCATAAACAAATGTGACCCTATAAATTATATGAGACAAATATCAGTCTATGTCATAGATGTAGAATACATAATGTACCTAGGTAATATCCTCCTTTCCCAGTAACCGAGACAGCCGGCACACCCAATAACATTGCAATTGACATTCAAACGAGACACGATCGCAAAACTATAACTGTCAGTCAAATTGTAAACTTGTTTAAAATAAGGAACCAGCCTAATTAAAAAAAAAACTCATTCCGAACGTTTAATTAAATATACTGTTAATTTGACATCAATAAGAATTCAGTCCGTTATCGAAACGACGGCTAACTGTCTTCTCACACAGAAATCTAGACAATCTATAAAATTTAAATAATAACTGCAACCTGTTCCAACAGTTGGAACTTTCATCGTCATTTACTTATAAACTTGAACTTGAAAGACAAGTATTGGCTTGGACTTCCAATAAAGTCCTATTTTATATAGCATTGAGCTCGAAATAACATAGCTTGCGTATTATTTGCTTATTTTATTTTGGTCTGTTATTTCTACGGTATTTTTTTTTTAATTAGTACCTAACCCTACCATTTCTGAAGGATAGATACAACTTCTAGATAATCAAGTGCCATAAATTTGTTGATACAATGCCTACCAAAAATATTGGTCGGCACAATTGGCGACCCAAAATCCGGGCATTTCCTCGCTCAGCGAGTAGCTTTGTCTATTCCGAGAGGAAATGCGGCCAGCATCTTGGGTATGTTACTGCAAAATTATAATGAAATGAAAATATAACAAAATGAAAATGTATAATATTATTAACTATATAAGTGTTAAAATTCATTACATATTATTAGGTTTACCTACCTATAAGAAAGTTAATTACAATGTCACGCCTGTATTGCCCGAAGATATATAAACACTGGAAAATGTATCCGCACACACATTTGCCTCAGATCTTTTCATAATTGAGTGTTTAAAAAACAGCTAAGTGTGTAGTACTTAAGCCCCTTCTCGTTTATTAATTATGAAAAGATAATTATTCAATGCCATTGATTAATGTTTGTTAAAAAAAAGAACCACCTGTTTTATTTTGCCCTTACCTTTAAAAGAAAAAAAAATAGAATACCAAACGGATACAATTCGACAATCGATTAAAATACATCCCAATGGCAATCGGATAAAATTCATGGAACACGGGTGATTCAGGCCATCAGTGTCTGTCCATATAAGCAGCGCAAAGGCCACGATCATTGCCAGTCGAGTTGTGCTACGCGTGAATTGAACACGCCTTTAAAAATATTAATTTAACTTTTTTTTTACTTTGTTTTTTAATTCGCCACAATGGCGTCTGCCGTGATCAAGTTAAGTGCCATATTATTGCTGGTCGCCGTGTGCGCCGCCGATGTTTGTAAGTTTTTTTTTAAATGTTGTCTTTTGTTTATTTATTTTTTAACAAGTACCTGACTACTATCATTATATCAATTTATAACAAAATGCACGACGTTTTGGCGGGAAGTTGTACCGTGAAGTTGTAAATTTTGTTTTATTTTCCAAAAAAAAATGTAATATTAGTAGGATATTAACCACTGTGTATTCATAAAAGTGCACGAGTGATGAAAAGTCCAGTAATTTTTTTGTAAAGTATCCACAGCTTTACTGACAGGGAAATTATTTCATCATCATCATCGTCATCAACATTACTATTATCATTAGGGGTACATATAATTCAATAACAATTATCAAGAATCGATACTGGCAAAAATGGCACCTATTTTTGTAGCTGATTGCCAACCTAAAAAAAAGTAGAAAAATAAGAACAACATGCACTCAGCATTATGGATAGTAGCAACAATAATATAAAGGGCATATGAGATTATCATCATCATTCACGGTGGTATTTATGAAAACAATTTTTAAAGTCAACTATGTAGTCTTATATTTGTGTACATCATAGAAAGTAGAGCCTTATATCGTCACCATTGTTACTTTACAAACCATCTACTGTAAGAACCTAACTTAGGATTTTTTCGTCCACCATAAATATATGTGAGAGAAATTATTGAATATCAAGGTAGTTTATAGGATATTAAAGTTAGACACAGTTGGATACAAAAATCTGTTACGTAGGGTAACTATAGGTACTCTACTAGCAATGAACAATTAAGAACGTCATATTCAACTTTGTAAAGCTTCGCTAATGCTGTCACTAGGCAAGCATAGCCCGCGGCTGAAGAAGCTAATCCTGCAGCTGTAGGGAAATTATTTTCCATTGATTGCAGGAATTTTTCATTAACACTCTTTTCTGCGGCCGCTCTACACTTTATTTCTCTGAGACAATTCTGAATCCGCTTACTGGCGAACGATTCCATTTTCCCGTTCGACCATATTTCATCTTCCAAGAACTCTGGTCTGGGGCATACCAAAGTCTTCGATCACATAACACTCGTATCGAAAATAGCACTAACAGAATCATTTAACGGTAATATTAAATTAATTTATAAAGTTCTATCTATACCTAGTCGTACTTAGTCGCAATCGCATAACACTAGGCAATACCTTCCTGACCTTCCTCACTGCTTAGCCATTGTATATTTAATACCTACTTAGGCTTGAAGTACCTCGCAACTATGTAGGTAATTACGAATTACCATTGTACATATTCAATAAAAAATATAATAGGTGACGAGAAACAAAGAACATAAAAATTATTTGTTAAACGATCTCCTACCATTGTTAACGATATTGGCAATTAATGTGCTAATACAGATATGGACAATTAAATTAACGTTTACTGGTTAATTGACTAATGATTATATTATGGCGGAATTCGCTGCCGCCTGAACATCCTTGATACTATGAGCCATGGCCGAATGCGGATATGATTTATATTTGGAAATCCATAAGTTTTTACAAAGATTGTGAAACACCGCAAAATCGAATAATCGATTGATTCTTAATAACACTCGCTGCTAATTGAAATAATAATCTTAAACTAGACGTTTTTGTAGAACACAAAAACCAGACGAATCAGGATCAGAGATAATTCTGTCATTTTATATGCAAAATACCTACGTACCTATAGAATATTGATCCAACGTAGATATGTACACATTCTTAAGAACATTGAAATATTTGATGTGACTTATTGTGTAACAATGAGAGTAAAGACGCTTGTGATGATCTGTTTCATAATTACGGCAACCGTGTCACCAATGCCACAAGTGTACATGACCGATTCCCATTAGCACCTAAAATTGACAAAGCCATGGAACTTGAACATTGCCGAAATACTCGCCCATGTAAAATATTAGTATTGGATACTGATTCTGGGGCCTTTGCACTCAAGAATCTGAATAATCCACTCTGAAGTAATTTCGTGTTTAATTGCGAGTAGCTCTAAAAGTGTCTACTGACATTAGCTGGAATTGCAATAATTAACATTGGCTGGCTCATTCGTAGCCTAGCCGTCCTGTGGTTGCCTCGTTTAGAAACGTGTCGAATACTTTTTAGATTCGCTTCGTTTCGCGAAGAATTGCATTTTATTTGGTGTCCCGTCACTCGTGATGGATAGTTTCTCGACTTACATCTTGGATGAGTTCAGTGTTCCTGGCTTCTTTAATTATCGATCAACTTGTTTGAATGGTTTATAATTGGAAAAGTTGACAAGCCGAGGGTCAGTGGTAGGTTCCTCTTCCCCCATTTGTTTAACAATGGGTGTCCGCTAAGTATCGCCTAGTTCTATCAATTATAATGATTAACATGCACCTTTTTTGTGTAGCCTGTTCTTTGTGATATTAACATTTCAATATTTAGTATCTATAAAAGGACAGCAAAAAGTGAACAAGGATCGGTGGGCAGTAGTGCGTAAACAATTCCTTCTCGTCTATTTAGCATTTACATTATCCGGTTGGAGACCGGTCCGCACGTATCGTGGACCCGTTTGGTGACATACTTTCATATGTATACATACTCCTAGGATGTTAAATACAAAGCACCATTGCAAACAATTTAGATGCCTCGCATCGGTGAGATTGCCAAGAATTTGAAAAGGATAGAAATACAACCTACAACTCGAGATAACTGTTTAGTAACAGGAGTGATATTCTGAAACGTCAATCTCATTTCTCACGCGTGAGTCCGAAAGTGAGTCTTAAAAGTTAACCTAACCAACGAACATAGTTTCATTTTTATTTGTAACTAGCTTTTGCCCGCTATTTCGTCTGCATCATTAACTTGATATAACTTTTTTATTTATGAAATGATGGAAATGAAACAAACACATAATTAAGCTTACCACAATACATATTAGTGAAAGCCGTGCCCAAATACGTTATGCGGTTTCTGTGATTATCGCGCACAAACGCACAGACAAACAGACAAAAATTCTAACTATCACTGTTTTGGGTGCTATCGCGTTCATAAAGGCCTCCAATGATAGTTTTCTCATATATCTTGCATGTACAGACATTAGTATCATAATTTGAGTCATAATCTTGAGATCCTTGAACGGTATTATTTAGCTATGTCATTAAACCAGAATTACGATTACGTATCGCCGCTAACTATGCTAACTATGACGTCATTATAATATTATATCGAATGCTAAACACCCATAAAAGGTTAGTTTGTGACGTCACAGTAATAAATCAAAGTAGGCAATACAGTTATGAATATAATTTTATTACTCACAATAATTAGAAAGAAAATAACATACATATGTATTTACAAATTAAAGATATAAAGAAATTTACAAAAAGAGAATAGAAAAATATTTTCAAAACGTGTAAAAAATTTGGTCCATGCGGTAGCGTGCCCAAGATGCTGGCCACATTTCCTCGCTGAATAGCCAACTATAGATTATAAAAATTTTTTTTCTTTGTTACGCAGAATTATTATTCGCTTCCCCTGAAAATTGTGCATGAAAATATTACCTAACCAAGCTTTTTGTATTATTATCGGCTTAGATATTTAAATTCTAATTATTATTTTCCAGCAACTTCAGATTAGTGTTCTACGCTCTTGAACTTCGGTTCGGGTTTCCCCAAGTCCTTTCACGACATGATATTATAACAGTACCTACTATTCGCGATCAGTTTTTCCGCGTTGTCAGTATTGCAATATAATGTATTCCAGTTTATTCTCAGAATGCGCTATGTTGTTCTTATGTTTGATATTCAATACGATCAACAATTACTTATTTTATGGTTCGTTGACGTCATTGCGTTTTATATGCGTTATTCGTATACCTGCCTTACTTTAAATATTACTTTACAGGTATGGATTTAAAAGACAATATTCTGACTGATTCGCGGGATCAATGGCCTTACTTAATCTCATTTTGAATCTTTTTAATCGATCATAATACTCTAGTAATAGCTTTTAATTTTTTATGCCAGATCATTCTGATTAGTACATATTATACTGGATAGTAAATTAAACAACAGATTAACTTTGCAACTATCAATATGTACTTAATAGCGGATATATGTTCGGAAGCCCGATAGAAACCTGGCAGGAGCTGGATGTTTCAACGTCCACAGAAGGGCGTTCGAACCACAGATAACTAATTGTTCTTATCCGAACAACCAATAGACCAGCAAGCCTACACTCTTCAAATGCGACTCTCAGATGCAGACGCATCCTATAAGTTTTAAGGTTCCATCTTTAGATATCAATTTTATACAAATTCTACAAAGTTATATAGAATCATTTCATATAATGCTGAATGCTGTATAATGTAATTTTAATCGGTCCCACATTATATTTCATGTTCAAGACTCTATCGCATTAATATGACTCTCGGGTCGTTACTCTACCACTACAATGTCTCCTGCAATTTATTTAACAAACATGTTAGTATTTCACCGGTCCTCCGTTCCTAATTATTAGATGTAATTAGATAATGTGTGAGACAATCGGACGTTCTGAATCCTAATATATTTATTTTGCTCACAACACCAAGATCCAAATAATATTTAATCATATCACTTCACATTAGTATCGATCTAAAAATCAGTAGTTCTACATGAATATGTCATGATGACCTTTTAGTGACCTGATCGTGACCCGATCGGACCATCCAACCGGTTATTGGACAAAAACGAAAATTCACATTTTTAATGACATAACATACCACACATATTCCGGTATTATCATAAAAAAAAAACAACAATGTTGGCGCTTAGCTACCTAAGTATGCTATTACGTAGATAATTGCAGAAGCATAGGAAGTACCGGTGTTCTGGGAAAAAAAATGCGCAAGTATTTGGTGCGGTAAAACCACACGGATGTGTTAAAATATAAACTACATGCTTCAAGAGTTACGTGTTTGTATCACGCGATTAAAATTATCAATGATGTCGTTTCAAGGTTTTTTTTATTTTAAGAGTAGAGAGAATAAATGACAATAAAACTATTCTAAGAGGATGCCTTGGGAACCTCGGACCGCAAGCAAAAACTAAATATGAGGGTACCACGGTTCAAACTATGAAACTAAGACGTCAACCACCTCAGTCCTCCCGTGACCATGGTTGCTATAAAGCAGCCGAAAAGTCGGGAACGTAAAATTATGAAATAAACGCAATCAAATTCGAAAAAAATCGTTTTATTTCAATATGCCTCGGGAATTTGGTTTATTTTCTATTCCACTTGTTTCTTTAAGTTTATGGGCTATGCATCTAATTTTTGGATGTATATAATTAAAGTACATGATCTAGAAGCTTATCTATCTTAATTAGAATAGGTACTTTATTGATGTTAAATTTAGAACTGATCTTAGGTTCCACAGTCACTTTAGTAGTAGGAGTCACATTGGTATTTTTTTGACCCTAAACTTGAGGGGCACCATCTTAAGGTCCTGCACAGGTCAAGGTTGCTGGTGCCTTGACCCTCGCTGGATTTATCGCGCCGACTCACCGTACTGCGCCTGCGGTCGCATTAACATAACGCATTTCGACATGCTTACATCGAAGCAACAGGCATGCGGCCTTCGAGGTAGGGTTTTGGATCCGTGAAATGATTCGGACATTGATGAACTTATTACTCAGGTAAAATTGAATGACAAATCATCATCAATATGTAATGGAATGTTTTTTTGGACGGAGGATGCAGCATTCGTACTTAAAATAACACAAACATTCAGTATCCGACGGAATAGTAAATAACATTCTTGCGGCAATAAACTTTGAAGATAGAAAGGTATCTATTATGTATTGCACGAACCGTTTTATGGGCCGATTAGATACCTATTATATTATGGTGGCCTTGCCACATAAAATAAAACATGTGCATCTTTGTTTCGTTTAAAAAAAACATGTTTTTTCCAATTAAAATTCTCTTTCTAATTAACAAGAAAAAAATCACTTCATATTTGTATTTTTAAGCTCAACAAGGATATTATTTTGTTCATAAGAGACATCTAAGTGGTTTGCATCTTATACGTAATAATATCATAGTCAAAGATATAAGAGAAATATATATGAATAAATCATAAATGATGCATATTATTCGTTGTACCATTTTGTTCTTGACCACAACATATTAAAATCTATAGAGCGTTTTATCCATCCGTACCCAAATTAAATTTTATGTTCCGATTACGATTGCTTGTTTATCGACTTGTGACTCACGAATGACGATCAAGATCCGGGAAAACAAGACTAAAATGCAACATCATATAAAATACAAAATCAGTACCTATCGTACTGATAATTCTGATATACTGACATAATGGGTAGGCTATATACAACGTAATTCAGAAAGGATATTCCATACCCTTTCTGTTATGTGTATAAGGTTAATACAAACTAGAGTTTGATACCTACTTTAAGAAGACTATTGTGTTGGCTACTACACTTCGGCATCGTTAACGGTTGATACTTTTACATACGCTATGGCAAGCTTCTACGACTATATCCTTCATCTCTATGGCAGAGTTGATACCATTGGATGGCAGCAAAGCTGACACTTGGCATCGCTTACGGAAGCATAGGCAGGGGAGAGCAAAACATCTGCGCTATGCTTGACGAGAGAACGAGAGACTAAACTGCGCCTTTCTCTTTCCAGCTCACCTCCAGAACAACCCAGCGCCAGTGACCGAGGTGTGCCTGGGCTGCATCTGCCAGGCGGTGTCCGGCTGCAAGGCCGGAATCCAGTGCGAAGGGGACGCGTGCGGCCTGTTCCACATCACGTGGGCCTACTGGGCTGATGCTGGGAAGCCAGTACTGCCGGGACAGTCCGCTGAACAACCTGATGGTAAGCGTCTCCAAGATAGCCGTAGTCCCGAAAGTGTTGGAGAATGCCCACAGTTCGCCCTGGGATCTTAAGGAGTTAGACTGTCACTATTTGCTTTGGAGAATTTAACAAATGGAGCCTACGGCCAAGATCGGTGCTGTATTTTTTAGCTAATTCTTTAGGGACATTACCTGACGAACTGATTAGCTTAGTGGGTAGTGACCCTGCCATTTACGCTGCGGGTCCCAGGTTCGAATCCTGGTAGGGACAAATTTTGTGTGATGAGCACGATTGTCGGTACCCGAGTCATGGGTGTACGGTACCCATAATGTGATGATGCTTTGTGTGGGACCGTATAGTTTTTGTGTTCGACTGGCGATATTTATTTAATTTACTATCAATTTCTAATCCTGTACTGAAAATTTGGATAAGAGCGGCTAAGGGATTGCCCCCTACGTATTCTTATTCGTGGATCACAAGTAATTTTCCTAGATATGTAAGCTACTTACTCCACGATAACGTCGCATGTCAGGCATACACAGAATACGCTTTTAAATGAAAGGATAATATCGTATTAAGCCCATAATCTTTTTTTTTCGCTTTACTTCACTACCTGATAATAAAACGTAAAGCATACTGTTGTACAGAGGCAACAATTTATTTAAGAGTAACATTACCACAATTTTTTTCATACAAATAAATAAAAAAATTGTTAAAACTACGTAAGTAACAAAGGAAACTTGTTTTATAAATACTAACAGGAAACCGGTTCACCTTGATGTTCAAACTGATTTAACTGATAGGTACTTACATATTAATAGATAATTAATATTATAAGGCAGTGATGGCCAAGTTGGTAGAACGATTGCCTTGGTAACGAGGATTGCAGGATAAAACCCCGGCTCGCATCTCTCAGATTTCTGGATTTCATGTGGGAATCTCATTTTCAACCATGATTATCACTTGCTAAACGGTGAAGGAAAACATCGGTTGGACGACATAGGTTAAAAAAAAACTCGTAAAACGAAAATTGTTAAGCATGATGCTAAGATAATTACCTGTAAAAACTTATCAGTATTTTTCAATTAACAAACTATAACGTTATATTTCAGCGTACTCCAACTGCACCAACGACCCTTACTGCGCCGCGCTCACCGTCCAGGGTTACATGAGCAGATTCGGTCAGGTAACCACCCTTTGAATACCCGCTGTTATAATAATAAGTCCTACCGTCGACACTTTAAGGTCTATAGTCCGTTGGAGTGTATCAGTAATCCAGTAGAAGTTCTAAAGGTTTCTGAGCTCCGGGAATTTTCTCGTAAGTGTAGAAGCTGTAGCAATTCTTTGAAAAGCGATAATTTGAGTCAAATTGCGTACCGAAGTTCTGAGTTGGTCGAATTTATGTACTGTGTGTTCGGAGTCTGAATGTCCGTTTGTAGCGGAGCCATGGACATGTACCCCCGAATTTATACACGTTATATAACTTTATCAAACGTCATATAGTACTGCGCACAAGAATTTTGCTTTGCGCAGTACTATATGACGTTTGATAAAGTTATATAGCGTCTATAAATTCGGGGGTTAATATCTATATACACATCACACACTAAATACACATCATAAATAAAATAATGGATGTGACATGATGATATCTATCTATATATATATCGTCTATGACTTATAAATATGACAATTATAAAAATAAAATATGACTTATTAATTCTGCATAATACAACTTTTTGCTGTATATAAAGTGCCAGGTACACCGCACCGTAGGCGTGTATATTTAAATGTATCGTGACAATGTCGACTACATTTGCATATCAAGGTTCTTTGAGGTTCATCATGACATCATCCGAAATGCCACCTTAGACAAACAGATTGAGTATGAAATTATTGGCATATGGACTCGGGTACAATGAATTCGGGTCACCGAATAAATCTTACTGATTTTTCGGAAACTCAAATTGCAAATTAAACGTATTTTATAGAATACTTAAACTTACTACTCAAATAAAATGAATAAAACTGCTTGGTTGCTGTAAGTCACAAACAATTTTTTTTTTTTGAAAATCGTATTATTATACTCAATCTGCAGTACATAGTATGTCAATCCGTGCTAATTCCAACATTAAGACCGTACTTCTTAAAGTCGAAATTAGATTATAAGAACACTTCCATGACACAATAATAATATGCTACGCCGTTCGTATTTTCTTCTGACGATGGCCCAAAACTACGACACGTTCGACAGGTCATCTCAATTTCTGCTAATTTCAATTTAGCAATTTTTTTAATTTTATTTAATGACATTTCATTTCGTGAAGAAAGAAGAAATATAATTGATATGATGGAGTGAGCTAAACCTTTATTCCATAGATTCTGTAGTAAACGCGTCAAAATCAACATTTTAATAAGTGCTACGATTTTGACATTCACGTAGCGTTCGATAAAATGTTGGCAGACACGCCATTTTCATTTCTTCATGTCACATCCATTATTTTATTTATAATGTGTATTTATTGAATTTAATATTGCTATTAATTACTTGACATTGGCAAAATACCCGCAAAATTGTGGGTTAGGCCATTTGCATATTTATTTTATTTCATCGCATTTCATTTCGTAAAAGAGAAGAAGAAAATGTTGGCAGTACTGTTTCTTGCACGGGAATTTTGGCATTACAGCTCTTGAAATCTTGCAAGCAAAAGTCGAGTTAAAGGTGACGAACCTTTTCATTCCGCGACTGTACCATAAACAATAAAATCAAACCTTTAATCTTATTAAACTCGTCATTCCCTTCCAGGACTGCAACGGCGACGGACGCATTGACTGCTACGATTACATGGCGATCCACAAGAAGGGCGGGTACGGGTGCTCCGGGGAACTGCCCTTCAACTACGTCAACGTGTTCAACCAGTGCGTCGCCACCGTCGCCAACTCGCAGAACTACCAGGGATAACACGAGCATAGACTTAATATAGACGTTACTGGAAAGAACTGAACTAAACCTGCCCCCTTTAAAAACCAAACGCCCTGCCCCTTTCCATGCACTAAGAATGCCAAACAAAATTGGTACATTATGTCAAACACAAGGCTGTAGGCAGGCAGAGGGGGGGGGGGTAGCCTTGTTCTCATCCTGGTTACGCCTATCTAGTTTCTAAGACACTGGAGGTAACGTCGAAAGCTTAAGGACAAGTGCATCTGGTTTTCTTTTTACTTGATTAGAACCCAGAATGAGCTGTCGACATGCCTCGCTATAAGATTTCTATCAGAACCATCGATATACAATTGGAAATGTATTTATATTTTTCTAAAAAAAAACAATAAAAATTAAACTAGTCTTTAGTACTTAATGATGATTTTAATTTTACCATTGCTCCCAAGCACGACCAGGACACAGTCTTATTTTATTAAATACACAGAATGATCCACAAAGGATCACTACACTAACCTTTAAACCTGCGCTTCTTTAGCGCATTTGTATTCATTATTTAAGCCTGAATTTCAATGTCGATTTTAAAAAAAGAATTTCGTTCCCAACCAAAGACAAAATCTTTATTTTTTAAATTGACATTCCAAAATTTCTGAATTCAAATAATGTTTAGAATGCGCAAAAAAAGAATGGGTTTAGAGGTTAGTATAACCTTTTCGAATCATTGTTTATAATTATAATAAGTCTGTAACTTAGTCGTGGCTAGTCACCGTTTAACACCCACGACGATACTGGCTGCCCACTAGACATTAGCTAGGCATTAAACAAGTTGTGGACTCACTGTACATACACCTCCTACATACTCCGTGTGAACAGCATACGATAAATCCAGAGCTCACGGATGTTACCTTAAGTATAGTTCAAGTGACGTATAAGTATGAATTATTCAACCGTTAGACAATATACACTCTATTCATAAAGCTTAAAGAGAGTGACCGCGATTTCGCGACTTCAGTTTTGTATATAACGGCTCGGCTATTAAACCTTCGGAATATTTTTCGTGACGCTTCTCACAAAGTTTATTATGCCTCCCAGGATTCGAACACGGGACTCTCGGCACAGAAACATACTTACAAAAAAATAATTAAATAGTAGCCCTTCTAAGAGACGTTAAAATAATGGATGCCTTAGTGACCCTTTTAAAAAATATAAAGTTGGCATACTTATATAATTTTAGCCTAACTATATTCAAAGAGTAATTTTTACCTAATCATACAGGATTATGCACTTCGTATGGAACAATACGAATCTGAAAAAAAAATTGACGTGCTTCGCCTCTACATAAATGAGGACGATTGAGCTGCGAAAAATTACCGATGAAAATATATAATAATAATACCAGCTCTTTTTAATGTCCCACTGCTGGGCACGGGCCTCCCCTCAATGTGAGGGGGATTAGGCCATAGTCCACCACGCTGGCCCCGTGCAGGTTGGAGGACTTCATACATCTTTCGAGGGGTTCTCTCAGACATGCAGGTTTCCTCACGATGTTTTCCTTCAAAAGTTTAGCAAATGATAATCGTGGTTGAAAATGAGATTCGCACATGAAATCCAGAAATCCCAGCGGTGCGAGCCGCGGTTTGAACCTGCAATCCTCGTTACCGAGGCAAGCGTTATACCAACTTGGATATCACTGCTTATGAAAATAGAACCGCGCGCTAAATAGTAGGTTTATCTCGAAGGTTACCTCATCAGTAACCCTATATAAAATCAAGTCACGGACACAAAAAAATGTAAATATATAGCAGATAAATATATGTACCTACCTACAAATACTATTTATGTCGGAATGTTACCGACTTGAACCCCATAGTAGTATTTCTCCCGCCTTGCGGTAGGGGGCCACGGGAACGCTTTCGTATCCGTCCGCGACTTATATATAAAATACTATCCCAACACAAATCTAAGTACCTACTGATAAAAAAAATGCTGATCGTGACAGATGAATGGATAGATCCATCGACTACGGTACACGGTAGCACAACCAAACAATCACTTATGTTTTTTTTTTATCAATTTTTTTTATTCGATTCTTCGAAACGTCGCAGATTAGAATTACTTAGAAACTTCATACATCCGTGTAGAGTGGTCTTATAAGTTAAGCACTTACTTTAATTCAGTTTATCATATTGTTTACTCAGTGTATTATGCTTGCTTAGTTGTCTGTGTGGCTAATATTGTTGTGAACTAGGAAATATGTGGACACTATTATTCGGATGTTTATATATGTTCCAGACAATATTAGGTATGTGTAATGTTTCGTTTCTAACATGAATTATTGACAGGATAATGGAAGCTGTAGGTATGTTATTGTCATTTAAATTGATTTCGCTATAATAAGCACGGGATTTACCGTAAATATTACGATGGGATGCTTTGTTATTGTATATTAGGTACCTACCTATATGTTTGTGTTATTATTTTATTTCCCTAAACATTAAATAAGGAATTTGTGCAACCGTCGATTATACTCTGCTAGTCGATCCCTAATGGTCACAGCGTGATGATACTACTCTATTACATATGTCAAACACTAAGCTATCCTATAGTGAAATCGGTTCAGTATTTTTCAGTGATACTTAGATAAACAGAGACAGAGAAGTCAATATTAGCCGCACCAGTTTTTTTTATATCTACGATGCACAGTTTTATAACAGTAATATATAGATATATACAAAGCGCAATTGGTTTTGCCTACTAATTAAAGACTAATCACGTCAATGCAAACACCAAAATTGTTAGCACCATATAAACTTCAGTGGCAGCTCTTATATGTATAACTAGCTGTTACCCGTGACTTTATCTGCGTGGTATTTAACAAAAAAAAAGTAGCCTAAGTTACTCCTTGTTTCATCAGCTATCTGCCAAATCGGTCCAGCCATTTCAGAGATTAGCCGAAAAAAAACAAACAGACAGACAAATTTTTTAAAAAAATATTGTTTTGGTATATTTACCGTGTATACATCCAAAAGCACTTAGTAAGAAGCGGTTATTTTAATATTACAAAGAGACACTCCAATTTTGTTTATTTGTATAGATAGATCTGCTGTATCAATAGCTATTTACGCTACCAATTCCAGGAGCTCATGTCTCAAACCTAAACGAGTCTTGTCTCCGGTGCCTATGCCACGTGGCCGGGTGCGACGTGTCCCGGGGCTGCAGCGGCGGGTACTGCGGTCCATTCTACATATCCAGGGTGTACTGGGTGGACGCCGGGAAGCCAATATTGCCAGATGACGATCCGGCAAGGAAAGAAGGTAAATTTGATGGACTTTTCTATTGGCACAGTTGTGAGTGACCCTGCTACCAAGCAGCCCGAGTTCAATTCCTGGTACGAGCAAACTTTGTGTGATGAGCACGCGCGTTCGTACCCGAGATATGAACGTTTAATGTCATAGTCAAAGTCAAATCATTTATTTCGTATAGGCCTACGGGAGCACTTACAAATTGTCATTAGATTTTTTTATCTTAACTCTACAACCCGGTGTCCGCAACCCTTCCATTATTCCCATCCCATTACTATACAAACCACAATTCATAGTCCCAATCATATTTTCATATTCCTGCAATAGCTCCGCCTGCTGAAGTCAATTCGCTGTTTATGCTATCATTTTCAGCAGTTGACCCCAGCAGGTGGCTAACATAACATTGAAATTCTCAAAAAGGGCCTTTACGAGTTGGACCCATGTCCCTGCGCAAGCCTTCCAAAGATCCGGGTATAGCGGGTGTGGTGAAATTAATTAAGCAATAAAACCACTTGGAAATATCTACACTGTTACATAGATAATATTTTTCAATTAACAGCCTTCGAAGACTGCGCTATGGATTATCACTGTTCGAAGACTATCATTCAGGAGTACATGGCGAAATTTGGAAAGGTAATGCAACCACATATATTTTAGTTAAGTGCCAGGTTCTCCAATAGGTTAAATATGACCTTATTTTTTATACCGTTTCAGGATTGCAACGGCGATGGAGTAACGAACTGCTATGACTTCATGATGATCAACTACCACGGTGGAAGGGCCTGCTCCACACCTCTCTTCCTTTCAGAGTCGGGGAGGCGATGGCTCTCCGCGTACCAGCAATGTCGCTTATAACATCAACAGCCATAACTCATGCAGAACATTTAAGCAACAACACAAACATTTAAGCATTTAATTTTAGAAAGAAAAGAACCTCCCTTACCATATTAGGGTGTATTTATTTACATAGCTTCTAAACGGTGACTTTAAATAATGATTCAATGATTAACATTCAATTTTATTCGTTTAATAACCAATATCAGTCAAATTTCACATCGTTTAATAATTATATAAACGTTATATTATATGAGTCCTCCGAATAAACATTGACATTTTGAGTTGCGTCTCATCGACCCTATACTGTCAGCAGACTATGGTATATACTGTAGTATCCAGACTTGTCAGCGGACTACACTATAACCCCTAAATTTATAGACGTTCAACTTTATCAAACGTCGTATAGTATTGCGCACGCATTGAGCTCGAGGACGGTCCCCAACCAGATGGACCGATCAAGCAAAGGACTCATCTTCAACCAAATTCAACTCGGTGGTAAGAAGTGCCATGAACGGAGGCCGATGGAGGTTAATCGTTCGATCCAAGTGTGGACTATCCAACGATGATCGCGATCCTCAGACATGAGGGACCGACCATAGAGAGAGAGAGGGAATATTGCGCACAAGAGTTTTGCTTTGCGCAGTACTATATATAAGCTATAAAACGTCTATACATTTCGGGGTAAGTGTATTGTAGTATGCTGATAGTACAGGATCGATAAGCTGCACTTCAGAATCCCACGCTTTTCCAGATGAGTAACATCCTTATAATAATAATTATGCTACATAATACACTTATACTGTACTACTGCTTCTAGTCCTATAATAGGTATGCCGTATACTGGGTATTTGCTTAACTTTTTTTTCGTGTACTCTTTTTGTTAAGAATTTATTATTTATTTTGAGTAAAAAAGTTTTGATGGCATATTCAACCTTCAGTGAATTGTTGTACTGATCTATTCTATTCATATTTTACGATATTGATTATAAATTTACTTACCCAAACATTTTTTTCTTTATTAATCTTATTTAATGATTATTTT
Organism: Pheosia tremula; assembly: GCA_905333125.1. Lineage (NCBI taxonomy): Eukaryota > Metazoa > Arthropoda > Insecta > Lepidoptera > Notodontidae > Pheosia > Pheosia tremula. The sequence goes on from HG995411.1 coordinate 7,696,160, forward strand.
TTATGTTTAGGCAGCGGGCAGACATTTACCTAATTAAATGAGAAAACTGACGCCCAAATTTATACAAATTTGGTATGTACTTACAAAACATTTTTCAGACGAAAAGTGCATACAAGTATCACTAGTAGAACTCTTATAAAACTAATTAAAGAGTTAGGGTATCTAGTTTCTTCATCAAAAATCCTGATAAGATCTTCTTATTTCAAAACTTATTCTCTATACTTAAAAACTACAAACTAAAGCTCATTATTCATTACTATACTATTAATATTTCTAATCTATTGATTAATAAGACCTTTACGTGTTTGTACATTAAACATTTTTTGTGTAGGGCACAATATTTGTGATACGTAGGCTGAATCTGCCAGTTTTTTTTTTGTCTGTCTCGCATCATGCGAATACTATTGGAATGATTTTGATGAAACTTGGCATGGTCACAGGTATCCCAGGTCAACATCTCGCAATAAAATATTCTCGGCAAATGAAAGGGATTCCCGGGACAATTAAAAAAACTTACACTGACTGCTATACAACATAAGCGCCTGTGTACCTAAAGCTAACCGAAAACATTTAAATTACCTACCTACGTAATTTAGTTGCCTTTTCAATATAACAATCCCGTGTCCCAAATTGAGATCGATAAAAGATCTTATTGATTATGCGAATGAGACGAGCGGCGCGGGCGCATGCCACTCCTCAGTGTCAGCCTCCTCATCTGACTCTTCCTGAAACCGAACCTGAAAAAGGAAAAAAAACATAAGGAACAAGGACCAGAAAACCCTGGCATATAAAGAACAAGCTGACGACAGCTTGATCCAGTGGTTTGGGTTCGATTCCCAACCCGGCTAATTTCACAAAATATCATTTCGTTTTGACCCTGTATGAGTGTTACTGGTGGATCCCTCCAAATCTATTGTATGGTGACAGTATAAAACAAAGCGTTGCTTAGTTTGGAACCAAACAGTTTGTGTGTGTTTTGTTGTGTTTTCTGGCGATATCTATTTTACTTTTTAAAATAAGTGAGTAAATAGGTACTTTCATTTAATTTATGTGGTATTGTGATCTTACCCATGGAGCCAAGCGTTTGCCATTCGATTGTATGGAACTGCCTTCATTAGCTTGCCATGCCTGTGCAATAAGAAAATATCGTAAATCATCACGATTTTAATGTAGTACAAAATAGTTATATCCGTCTTTTCAAGGAAATGCTAGACCGAGGTCGAGCCGTCTGATTCAGAGCAGTTCGTGAAAGAACCGAGTCGATTTGATTGATTTTCACAATGAACTTTCTCGTATTGTTGATCGCTCCCTGATTTTATTTTAAGAAATGCGTTCCGAATTATACTTTTAAGGTGCTTGCACCATAATAATTCGATTTGTAAGGTGCGTTCACCAGATAAAACTTTTAGACAAATGGGGGAAGAGCAACCCACCACTGACTCTCGGATTTTCAACTTTTCCAATTATAAACCAAACAAGTTTGATCGATAATTAAAGAAACCACCAACACTGAACTCTTCTAAGATGTTAGTCGAGAAACTATCCATCACTAGTGACGGAACCCCAAAAAAATGCAACTCTCCGCGAAACGAAGCAAATCTACAAAGTATTCGACACGTCGCCTCTAAACGAGGCATCCTCAGGACGGCTGGGCTACGAATGCACCAACACTTTTAAGGTGAAATATGGTGTAATACCTGATATGCATCATTGAAAGCATGCGCCAGGGACAGGGCCAGGGTCCTCGCGTGCCTCCGCCTGTTGCACACGAACACGTGCGCCACGTGGCACTCCGGGGACTCGTGGGGAGCCTTGCCTTCCACCACCGCGAACACCCTGGCATTAGCTGCGTCCGCTGAGCAGTATGAAATCCTGTTGAAGTGAAATACAGTTGTATTTTATCCTAGTTACAGCAGTGTTGTAGTTTTCAGTACGAGAGATTTGTGTGCAATAAACACTGCTGGCAGTTCCGATATAATAATGGCCAGTTTGGGGATCGACCCGGAAATATCGATCTCCTCTATGTTACGAGGGCGGTTCGTCTGACCAATAGATTATTGATCGCTTTTCTTATATGACTAAATACCTGTTAGGCCGTCCAACTAAGCTCATAAAATGCCCATGAGAGTCAAGGGGCATCTTTAATGTTATGATGAATGTTCCCTTGAATAGAGATATAAGTATGGATTAATTCCATCGTTTAACTCCACACAGTAAAGTAGATGACTCCATTAATATAATTTATTTACACTATATTTCATTAATGTATAATTACTGATTGCAATAAATATTAATTGTGCTGTCGCTAATGTTAATTAATGAACGTGTTAGTGTCGCGGAGACATCTCGACAAGGCACTAGATAAGATCATTGAAATCAAGTGGATTGTATACAAATATACGTGTAATTAATTAATTATATTGTAAGCAATATGAGGAAGATTCAGGCCACTATCCCGCCCTGTACGAGTATGAGTAAATTGTATCTTGATTCAAAATTATTCGATAAGAAGTCGAATCTATACTATCGGATTGAACCATGCTCGTCTCGTAAATCGCTTTCTGAATTATTCAGAATTGTCGGAAGGTTCGATAGTAAATAATTGTTTGGTTAGTACTTATATTTTATTATGTACCTACTACCTATCCCGGCGAACTTCGTACCGCCTCAGAATCAAAGTAATAAATCAATCAATCAAAATGTATGAGAAAACGAATTATTTTTATTGATGATTTTTCCCATGTTTCAATAGTTATTCCGCTATACGGGGTGGAGAGAAATTTGAAAAAATCAAAGGCCATGAAAAGTAACCCATTTTTTTATATATTATTATTTGTATACTTCTCCATAGTGGATTTTTTTTGTGGAACATGGCCCGCCACGTATTCCACCACTGTTACTCCTGTAAGCCAGGATCCATAGCAGTGACCATCGAAGACGCCAAGGTTTGACCCTCGGCGAGTCCCGGGTGAAAGCTAATTGCCTTGATACCCGCAACGAAATTAATTGAAAGCAAAATAAGAGGAGTTGTCCCTATTATATATCAATGTATTTATTGATCCATAGTAGGTATACCTAGAAAAGGAAGTTTTATGGCAATTATTCCCTATAGTAACACATCGTATTTGCCTTAATACAATAGGTATATGCATATCTGTAACAAGACATCCCCAGTAATATTCATATTAATTAATGTTTTACCTATAAATAGAGACGCTGATGACGTTATCCTCGGACTCGAAGTCCGTGACTATGATCCCCTTCGGACTAATATCCAGATTCACTCGCTGCGGTTTCTTATTGTACACTGAAACAACACAATAAAAAGACATAGAGACGGTACTGTAAAATATGTCCAAGTAGACCAGCCTTTCCCAAAGTGGGCGATAACGCCACCTTGTGGGCGCTGCAGGCCTAAAGGGGGGCGGGGGTAAGAGACCCAGAAAAAAAATGGTGGCGTTGTGTGGAGGCTTACAATAATTAATTTAATTTGAAGGTATAGTGGTTTTTTATGGAAGTGAAAAAATGGGGGCGCTAAAAAATCATTCATTCTCAAAGTGGGCAGTAGACAAAATAAGTTTGGGAACCCCTGAAGTAGACAATACTTACACTTAGCGGAGTGCAGAGCAGAGCGGACAGCGAGAGCGGTAGCGGGGGCGGAGGCGGCTCGCTCGACGGGCGCCGCGCCCGCGTAACGCACATCCATCTGCCCGCCGCCGAACTCGCGCCCCTCGCGCCCCTCGCGCCACCAACCCTCATCTTCGCACTCCGCCAGCGCCCATTCCTCGCACAGCTCTGGAAGAAAAACGGACAGATGGTTGGATGGATGATTGGAACTTGTCTTCTTTAGCCTGGCCTACAGGATTATCTGCGTTGTGTGAGTGGTCCAAATAAAAAAGGTGGTACTTGTCCTACATACTAGATAGATAAGCCTAGTTAGTGACACAAAATGTGGACACTCAATTGTAAAATTATTGCAAGTAGATAGCTAGGTCTTAAAATCACATAATGGTATATTTGTCACCGGAACGCCTTGGGAAGCCAAATCAAGACTAAGACTTAATTTGGCTGAGCTAAAATATTTATATCTACTATTATTTATTGATTTCTTATATAATTTACGCGAATACTACACATTGAAATAAAACTAATTTAACCGATTTTATCCTGTTTTTTACGTTCCCGACAGCAACCATGGTCGCGGGAGGACTGCTATTATTGTCACATATTAGGTTTTGTATCTGAATGTATAGCAAAATCTACCCATCGTGGACTAATAAAAAATACACTCAATCAAGCAAGACTGCCATAACGGCCCTGAGATGATTGGAACCTAGTATTTGCAAAAAGTTGTAGTCCATCCCGACATAGAAACCTTATATAGAAAGGAACCAGTACTAACTCAGTTGATAACACCGTTGTCAACAATAAACTGGGATTTTCTCTGGTTTACATCAAGCCCTTTAATGTGTTAAGGGGTAAGCGGATGTTCACAGCTGCACACCCTATTGCAAAGTGTATTTAAAATTTAGGACGTAATTTAATTGGGACTTGGCGCCATTAGATCTTATAACTTTTTACTGCAACGCAATCAAGAGACTTTGTAGCTCGATCCCAATGGTTATAGCAATTTGGTCGAGGTGCAAAGCAAAATTAATGGTTGCGCGGGCAGTGCAAGGGGAAATAGCTAGGCTAGCTAACAAAAAGGAAAAAAAACTGGAGATAGGATTTTTAATTTGGCTGCAGGGGTCAGTGGTATCAGTTCATTTTGGAAAAGGGGTCTCTTGCTCAAAAAAGTTTGGGAATCCCGGTTTTAGACGCACTCTTCGGAGATAAAATAGCAAACCCATCACCTTATAAACAATATGTAGTTGTGTCAAATGGCAGAACAGTAAAGAATAGAAGATCCGCTAGAGGAAAATCTCACAATTTGTTTAGGTCGTGGTAGTAAGCATGGTATAATAATATGCTATGACAGTTATTCTCCGTCGGTGATAGCCAGGTTAGCTGTGGTGCGTTAGTAATTGTATTGCGGGCCTATTAATGGCGGCACTGATTGTTTATTTTTAGGCCATCGTAAGAAGAGAATACCTGGCATAGCATTTTATTATACCATGGTAGTTAGGAGGTCTGCTCCGTATTAGTTTGCGTTGTTCTATTTTTGTTGAATCTACAGAATTGTGTAAATATTATAATTATCCATAAATACGTGTAATGCCGAGATAACTACATCTTAAAATGTCTATTAACGGATGAAGATGCAATTAATATGATTAATTGCATTATCGATTGACGTAGCGCTCCAAACAAAGAGCGTTTATGCAATAACTTCCTCTACATAAATCATAGGCTACTACAATTATTAAGTGTCAACAATTTGCGACAACAGCTTAAAATCGGTTTAAAAATATTTCTGCCTTTTAGATTGTTTCCTATTATTGGCCATGGTCATGAATTATGTCGCACGAGTCGCTCTCTCCCACCTGTATTCACACTAAGGAAAGAGACAAAATCAATTTATTTCACATTTCGTCTTGTCACAGCCGGCTGTTCTACAACCGCTGGCGTAGTATATTATTATACCATGAGACAGGCAACCTCCTCCCGGCGCCCATGGCCGCGTAAAATCATAGATAACATGAAATATTTTTTATACGGACCATTGTTTACCAAACTGCTCCAAAGTCGAAGGTCCCGGGACATTGGCAAAACACAATAAATAATAATATTATCGTAAAACAGTCGTAATCACACAGCTATTTTAGGGATATCTCTTTTTATCTAGGCCAGACGGGTATCGATAGTGGAAGTGGGCCATAGGTCAGTGTTTAGGCGCAGTAACCAGTAAGTGAGTATACGAAGTGACCGAGCACAACTGTTTGATAAACTCGTCGATGCGTTTCAGACACTAGTTCTGACTGGATATGATTGCCTGGTACCACGCAATTACATTCATAACTTAATATTATGTTCATTCAACTCTCACCACACGGGCTATACCCGGATCTTTAGAAGGATTGCGCGGGGACATGGGTCCAACACGTAGAGGACCTTTTTGGATTTTAATGTTATGTTAGCCACCTGCTGGGGTCAACTGTTGAAAATGATAGCATAAACAGCGGAGGAGCTATTGCAGGAATATGGAACGATAATTGGGATTATGGATGAGGTTTGGATAGATATGAGATAGGACTAATGGAAGGGTTGCCGGCAATTTCCATAATCAGCTTTAAGTCATCTAAGTAATTATTACAATTACAGAAATGGTATAAAAGATACTAGTACACATATTATATTGAATATACGAAGGGTGCGTGACGGTCCGATAGCACGTTTGTTATTTACTGTACCTACTTATTATATGAAAAATTAAATTGGAATTAATGAGAAGTGATCTAACAAAGTAGGTATGTATAAGTACATAAAGCTGGATATGTTATCGGTAAAACCGCTTGAACGCAATTATAGCGGTGGAAAATAAATTAATCGCTTTTCCCTAGACAACTTTCACGTTATAAGTTTTTGCGCAGTATGCTTTGGTCTAGATAAGAGCGACGATTCGTCCATTTTATCAACGTGTCTATTTGATGAAGGTTAACACGTTGACTGCGTTAGGAGGTCTAAAAGAACTCTAACGTGACTTTCAGCTGGTGCGGTGCCGAAAATCGTGTTCTCCACCTCTGTGCGGGAGGTCGTAACTTCTTTATTTCTATGTGTTTGACAGAGACAAATATACATACCTACTTCCCGCTGCGAGTTTGATTCAATAATGTAATAAAAAAAATAGGAGATGGATGAGGTCTCTAACGCACTGAGTTGTAATAATATACATCTGTTGCGTGAAGAGATCTTTCGGACCTCCTAAAACACAGGCGTCATAGACGCAAGGAGCGGAGCGCGGGCGGCGCGGGCGCCGTTAGCTCGCGCTCAGTGTTGTTCAAATGTCGATAATGTGTACTCCATGTAAAAAAAATACGCTCTTATATTTTGTCAGCGTGGTAGCAAAAAAAGTCGTTGCACAGGCTGTCACAGTAAATTACGGCTTACATTTAGTAGCACAGTTGCATCCAAAACAGCCAAACGAATAAATACACTATGTGTGCAATGCGATCAACAAATGTGTTTACCATGCTTCAATGATGAACATTTTTCTTAAATATATTTTAGGTCACTATGTTTATTGAAATAAAACTAATTTTATGGATTATCATAATTCATCATTCACGGAAGGACAGTCACCATGGTCAGTCCTCCCGTGACCATGGTTGCTGTAAAACAGCCGAAACGACGGGAACGTAGAAAACAAACAATAAACACGATAAAATCCATAAGATTAGTTTTATTTCAATGTGTAGTGTTCGCGTAAATACAAGAAATCAATATTACTATGTTTAAATGATTACTTCATAAAAAGTTTAGCTATCGATAACTGGGGTTTTATTTTAATCCCATTACTAGTCACAACCCAAACGGATCTATCTTTACTTGCGATGCGAGATTCAATGGATACCTATTTTTTTTTTCGTTATATCTCATAATCCACTTTTCATATCCCCATGCGTAGCAAACTTGAGATAGAACAGTTAATTATCTATTATTTACAGAAAGAACATAGATTGTATCTTATTTTTTGATAAAGATATGAGTTTTTTTAAATACCTTATTTTAGGAGATGGATTAGGTCTCATACGCACTACAGTGAAGCTCGGTTATGAGGTCGAATAGGTCTCTAACGCACTGGCTGAAAGTCCTCTGAAAATGGCACCGCACTCAAGGTGTTAAAGAAGTAACAACTAAATATGAGGGTACCCCGTCAAACTATGACACTAGGACGTCAACCACCTCAGTCCTCTCGTGACCATGGTTGCTGTAAAGCAGCCGAGTCGTCGGGAACGTAAAAACAAAAAATAAACGCGATAGAATAATGAAAAATTGTTTTATTTCAAGGTTAAATAAGTTGTTCTTTCTCTCAAATTATTATATATACGAGTAATCATCAAAGGGCTAGGCAGAGGCTCACTGCAGTGCAACCACAATTTGCTAATGGTATATAGACCCGAGCAACTATTGTATATTTAATTACTTATACTTCTATAAAAGTTGGGGTGGGAATGACTCAATTCCATAAACGATTGACTCAAAATCTTTAACTGTTAGCAAAAAAAAATAAACATTGAAATTGATTATAATTTATAATGATTCCGTCACCAATTAGGTCGTGATAACAGAACACAATGAATTTCTGCGAAATAAGTGTAAGTATTTAATGTACATTTGTCTTTTTTTATAAAAAAAATATAAATGTTTTCATAATCACAACTGATAAGGAAAAAAAGAAGTAGTTAGAGCATCTCTACATCCTTGAGCTTGCATTAGACCCTGCTATAAAAGCACGATTCAATGAATCGCGTACAAAACACAGGTGACTTACTAAGCGAGTTTTTTCTGTCACCCATGTAAGGCTTAGCGAGAGCGCCGTATTCCTGAGTAATTAGAGAAACTTGCACCCTGAGATGGCTCTCGGCCTCTTGCGAATCTTTTACCAATCTTGGAGTCTATAATGAAGACGTAGAAAGGAGAAATTAAACCTACCTGCCTGTTTTAGTCAAAAGTTAGTTTTTTTTTGTTTTTTAGTATCACACGCTTTTGTATTTTGCCAGTGCCAAGTTTTATAGGTAGGAAAAAAGGTTCTGTTTCTTTTTTTAAGAAATGAAATGAATATGGTATATTCATATCAATCACCTTACCTACAACTTAGTTGGAATTTTGCCAGTGTCATTTCGTTTTATTTACTGAAAATTGTGTTCCTTTGATATAAAGCGTAATATTAGTGGAATGTTAGGATATTAGCAGTTGACTTGACTTTTCGAGTTCTCCCGAGATGTCCGATAAATTTTTAGCTAAGTATCCACAGCTTTACCGATAGGAATAGAGGATTCATTTCATCATTATCGTCGTCATCAAAATCGTTATTATCATCAGGTGGACTTAGATTATATATTTACTTAGGTATACCTATTTAAAATAACGAAGAAATATTTTACTTGACACTGGCAAAAATTGCGCTACCCATTTTGTTCTCGATTGCCGACATAAAAAAGAATGTGGTAGATTTTTTTATTAAATACTGCTACTGGCTGTAAATAATCAAGCAGTGTGACTGTTCTCCAGCCAGTAGTAACGGCTCAATAGTAATTAAGCCAAAAGCCTATTATTATTGAGGACGGTCTTTGAATTTCCTACATTCTTTTACGGAGACCGAATTCGTCGTTCAAAGTAATTTATAATTGCATAGGAATAGATTTTGTTTGCATGTATTATTCTTAAAGAGGCACTTATTAAAACTTAAAACAAAAATAACAATTTGTCATAAAATCTATAATATGTGAAGTCTGAACATGGTAGGTCGATTTATATTATTAATTATTACATAAAATAAGTAATAAAAAAATGCTTACTTTTATGTTTAGAATGGGTCTTCCACATTTTTCTTAAAAGCATAGTCATTTTGAAAGTCTTCTAGATAATTAAGTTGAAAAAACTTTTATTTAAAAAAATAATAATTTTAAAGTTAGAATTGACTTTTCCCGCGCGTTGGTCCAGATCGACTGCAGCCGGGCGGATCGTGCGCGCGCCACCTCGCGGTCGTAGCACCCTCTGCGATATGTCCCACTCCACTGCCACAAACAAGGAGATAATATTTGCAATGAAATATAAAATTAATAAATAAACGGGATTGACCAAACGATACATAATAGCGGAATAACATCCGACTAGTACGAATAGGAAAGCAGATACCTACCACAGAGGTAATAAGAAAATTGTATATTAATTCTATGCTACTCCATACCTAAAATTCTCAAAACTAACTGAGTAACACGAGATTTGAAATTAAGGGAATAATCCTTAAGTTCCCTATTAGTGCATTAAGAGGATTATTTGAAATTTCGACCCCTAATAGGGTGAACCGAAGGGTCAAAGTTCGTAAGATGATTTTTTTTAAATTACGATCGGACACATTGCTACTTAGAAAATAAAATCCCGTATAAATTTCCGGATCTGAATGTTGCATGTATGCAACACGGACTTGAAGGGATCGCCCAGTTTTCTATCAAGGACACACCATACAAGGACAAACTGCCACCTTTAAGCTTCTTTTCGCATGGCAATAGTTAGCTCTAGCGCAGGGATTCCCAAAATGGGAGGTCGATATCGGTTTCCCAGGAGTCGTCATACGAAAACTGATTTAGGGGCAACGAGGTCTAAAACACAAGTACCTATTTAAAACTTTCAAGGTAAGTACTGTACAAGTTGTGTTACGTGTACCTACTTGTTATAAGAATGACTAATATTTTGTACGAAGTATCATTTTAGTACTTTTCGAAACTCAACAACTCGAAAAGCGTGCACGAGTTCGTACAAGATGGAATTATTATTTTGTATCAATTGGAAAAAAAAACTAGAGATAGGATCTTAAGGGGGAAGCTCAGGGTCAGGGCGCGAAATTCAAAATGTCAATGGTTTTTATTTTTTTAGTTTTTTTAGTTAGTAAAAGTAGCGGTTTTTACAAACCTTATGGTATTGTATCGGATTAGGTACTTTTTTAAGCAAACTTAATACATCGAGACATGCAGAATGCAGAATGCTAATATCGCAAAACACTAAATTACATCGTAAAGATGTCCATATTTTTCGTAAAAAAATAAAAACCATTGACATTTTGAATTTCGCGCCCTGACCCTGAGCTTCCAGCTTAAAAGTAATTTGGCTGTGGGGGTGTGAGGTATATGTTCATTTTGGAAATAGCGTCTCTGGCGCAATGGATTGGATCATTATGTAGATGCCTAGGTAGGTACTTATCAAATAAATTCATAATAGAAGAATTTCGCTATCACTCTTCCAAACTTTTACCTAGTTATGTTTCATAGACGTAATTATCTACTCTATTGATGCGTTTAGTTTATATTGCGCAGTTATATGCACGAACAAAACCTGGTACTTAGCAGATATGTAATTTGTTTATTATTAATAATAATACTACTTAATTACAAAACCATTATCATTGTGAAATGTTTATCGTATATACACATTATGTCGTGATAAATACAGTTCTAAAGCTATCATTATTTATTAAGAATGCCACGATTTAGATTTTAGTTTTAGGGTCTACCAGGGAGGAACTTGTAATAGCCGTTCGTCTATGCCTATTCACGCCACCTAGCGGCTGAATTTGAAACATATCATTAGAGACGAAATAGGCCAATTACTTGGTGCAAAAAAATGGCGTTCCGAAATGGACTTAGTGTAGAATGTAGATAATATAAAATATATTTTGCAAAAGTAATCGCTCTTAACTGTATTCAACGACCGCCTGACGCAATCGCTTTCGTTCGCCGATCATGCTCGCTGCCTGATGCAATACAGGAGCTTTTGCCCTCACGGACCGGACCCTATACTTAGCGCATTTATTTCTGGAAAATGCGCTTAATTACGTTGGCACGTAAATTATGTTCGAATAGGTGTAGTAAGGAAAGTATTTTAAATTGCGTTGTTATAATATTTTGTTCCACCGTTAATCACGGGCGGGAATCACTCAATGCAAGGTTGATTAGTACATACGACTAATCTGGTTCAGTGCGGGTTGCCGGACTTCAAACGTCTTTAGAGGTGTTTACTCAGGTGCGCTTTTTTTCTTCACCGTTTAGCGGTTTAATCATAGGTAAAAATTTAATTCGCAAATGAAATTCAGAAATCCCAGATGTGCAGTGGTACGACACTCGTTACTGACGCGATTCGCCAGCGTTGTACCTATTCGGCTATCACTGCTGTTTAAAAATGACCATGTGGGTATCCACATCGGTGAGTGGATATTAAATTATTCGTAGATCCATATAACTTAGGTACTGTTACTTACGCCAGGTTCCAGTTCGCCATGGGCACCATTTCATTCTACCGTAAGACAATGTGTATAAAATAGATTGATAAAACTTTGCGAGGCAATTTTATTTAATCCCGTAGTCAGCCGCCAAAAAGTGTAGGTGTCCTTCATATGACATTATTTATGGTCTTGAGCCTACCGCAACAAAGTCATCCGTCGACCGTCCGTCTTGTTCACTGAAGCCCACGCTTAGAACAGTCTGGCGTATGCGCGTAGGCAGGGTTTGCTTTAGAGTAGAGCAAAGCAAAGGGAACTCGAATTGTACCAAATGTTTTCATCGTCCAACAATCTGAAACCAGAAAAAAGTCGCTCTTTCCCTGTAGCCACTGCTCTCATTTGCCCAGCCACTATAGAGGCAGATAATTTCTTGACATCAGTAGTGTCTTGTATTTTTAGCTTGCCTCCATGAGTCAGGGTGGGTAGATGCGCCCTCTGCCCCGTTGTGGATATGAGTTCTGCGCCTGCCTCCATCTGCCGTTGTCAGTTTTTTATCACCATCAGGGCTATGCTATATTGGTTAAGTACGTTATTTTCCTTATACTTATCGGTTTACCACGTGATCACGAAGATAAATCCCTAAATTCAAGCTAGTCGAAGCGCATCCAAGCATCAAATTCTTGACGAATCTTCTTGGCGTGTATTAGCATATTTTTTCAATTAGTGATGGGAATAAGTTGCAAGTTTACTTGTATGCTTTGATTCGCGTAGCAGGCGCTTGGGTTCGCTCGAACGCGCGCGCACCAATCAGCGCTAGTCGATCGCGGACGCTTGTATTCCTTAGAAAGCGCGCCTTTTTGTTCTCACACGAAATAATATTGCATTACGTCGTGAATATAAGGGTGATTTTGCTATGTTAACTTTTAGATTGACTCTTCGATGTGCTTCAACACTGCACTAGATTGAATTGACCCTAACATAGCCATTTCGGGGTGACTTGTAAGATTTATCAGGTAGAGCCATAAACACTATCGGATTTTTATGTTCCATTAATATAACAAGATTGTTGAACTATTGGAATACTCGTCACAGGATAACTAGGGTTGCGATTCTTAAACCAGACTTCAGTATTTGTAAAAATGAAAGTCACTAGGTGTTTTTCATAGACAGGTAAGTGGGTATTTAATAAACAAAATAGGTATATGGCAATAACAAAACTTTAATTCCATTTGTACAAGTACCTATCGAATAATACAATATGTAAGTACTAGATAATTTCAAAAAATATATAATAATGCACTCTAAGTATGTATAATGATAATTCATAATAAATAAACAACGTCAATGTAATCATGACCAGTCCACAATACTCATCTTGATGCGAAAATTAAATTACTCTCAATTTAGTTACTTTTTGTAACTAATTGAATTGAAAATGGTGTAACCTGACGATAGTACCACACGCCAGAATATTATTTAGGTGCTAGGTACAACATTAAAACATACAAAATAGTATTGAATTATTTCATAACACTATAAAAATTACAATAAATTGGTGTATCTTATAACTATAAAATTATTTATTGCCAGTTACATAGTAATTGTTTTGATTATTATTCACGTAACAGTATGTTCTAATTTTTAAATAGAACAAACACAATTCTTATAATAATAAAGATGCAAGTATTGCTTTTGTCTCTCTGGTATTTACAATTAAATGTACACCCGTGCTGTGTATTGAAAATGCGAAATAATATATAAGCATGTAACAAAAACATGTAACATTTAAATTTCATGATACTTCTTGACATTCACTTTATGAACTCGTACTGTAATAGTTCAACAATATTACCATTCTATTATATACTGGCTGTTACTCGAAAATAAGTTAGCATTGTTGTGATAAGGCTGCAACACAAAAGTTGTTTCAAATATTCAAAGTCCTGTAACTCAGATAATAAGATAGTTACCTAGTGTTTTTATACTTAGCAATACTAATAAATCAGCTACATTATATGTACGTATATACCTAAAATATTATTACGCATTTCTGATACACATAGTATTCATATATATATACACAATCAACATAAAAGCCTCTGATTTATTAGGGACAAATGTCGATGGATGTTGCTCAACTTTTAGTCACCTCGGTCAACAGTCAATGTTCAAGACTAATCATCCCAGCATTGACTCATGTGGAAGAATAATTATTTTGTAAATATGGGGCTTTATATTAAGCTTAGTCCACACCAGTACCACTGTTGCCAGACAAATTTATACCACTACAAATACAGATAGGTAACTCACTAAAAGTATACAATATAAATTGTGATGCATTAAAAATAAGGTGGCTGCAGATGATACACTAGTAACCCAAGGCAAGGGCCATTTTGCGAGTTGTTATTACCTAGACCTGGACTACACTAGGTTTTATATACCTTTAGGTTAGGGAAAACTATCTCTACATATTATTTACAAATCACTCAATTTTTAGAAACAATTATAAAGGCATATAACATTATCAGTATTCCCTCAAGCTAGGCAAGGCACCCTTACAACACAATTTAACAAAATACCCAATTCCACTATCAACAGAATATTCATACAATATTTAGCTCAATGAATTCATAGATGAATTTCTTAGCAGGCATTTAAAATATGCATCCCTCAAAGAGTTGTTTTTGTATATCTGGCAGAAAATAACTGCTACTTGAACATAAAAAGACCACACCTTTGCTATTGTCATGCTCTTAGGTATCAATTGAAAGCAATAAAAAATACATTTAGTACTTACTAATTGCATTTTCCAAAGCAACACCTATGTTGACTTTCTTGTCATTGACAGACCTCAAATTGTGGGCTCTCAATTTGACTATATTGTTTTTAGTTAATCATGCTTCCTTATTTAGAAATAATTGTCTTATCAATCAATTACCCAGATACCTTGATCAACTAGACATAAGAGGCATGCAATTTATTTAATATGTAGATACTGGACAGATAAATACTATATAAATACTGAACTATTAAAATCAGAGTATTTATTTACTTACATTTACTACCTACCCCTAACTTTGTATTACTATAAAAGCTGCTAGGTAATCATTACAAATGTTATTAAAATTGAAGTTTCTTGTATATCTGTTGAATGATTTTCAATACCCAAGCAAATCTCACACATCCAATTCTCAACACTACAATTGATTCATTATGCCATATAAAATAAATGCTAGGTAAGGCATATTATCATTAGTCATAAGATTATCCTTATTCTAAAAGCAGCTATCATTAATGTATCTAGCTTTTTATATATTATTACTTTATAAATATCACTAAATAATCTATTAGAATATGTTAACTATTAGTGTTATTTAATTCAACACTAATATTTTGTGCTTGTATATTTGATTGATTGGAAGATTTGTATAAGAAGATGGTTTATTTTATATAATTTCTTCCAAAATGAATTCATCCATAACATGGTTTTCAATAGATGGCAGTATAATTTGAAATGATTGCCAATAATTCAAAACTGGTGTTGACTTACTTACAGACATCTTAATATGATGTTTTTTTATATCTTCATGATAAATAGCCTTCTAGAATATATTCCTACAATTATGTTACAAATCTAGCTTATAAACAGAGGTTTTCACTTCACTTCCTTCTTTACAGTCACAGTCTTATCCACAGGCTTTGCCGGATTCTTAACTGTGGATCATTTTTTCTTCCTATCCTGAGTACACTTAGGGCAGTACCACTTGCCTTTGGGTTTGATCTTGAGATCCACACAGGCAAAGTGGAACCATTCAATTGGGCAGTCAGGGTTATCACAGCCAATCATTTCTCCATATGACACTTGGTGGCAGAGACAGTATGTAGGTTCGTTTGGATCAACCGGCATGTCAAGCACATCACTTGGGTGAGCCATGCCAGCAACAGAGTCGAGATCCCCATTTTCCTCCTGTTCCTTGGCAGCATTTGCAGTAGCCGTTGCACCTTTACGTTGAGCCTTTTTCTTGGCAGCTGACCTGCCGGACGCGACGGCGTCGTCCTCGCTGGACGCACCAGCGCGTTTTTTCTTTCCGGTCGTAGCTGCAGTCTTCTCATTACCCTTATGCTTTTTCCTACCTTTCTTGACAGTGGTGTTGGTGGTTTCCTGGTCGGCGGCGGCTTGCTGCGCGGCACGTGCGCTCATCACTTTCTCCTGTATCTCGGACTCGAAGCGCGCGAGGTCAGAGTCAAGGCGACGTATGTGCTTATCAACCAACTCGTACGTTTGGATCGCGAGCTGCACTTTGTCGTCTCCGTACTCCTTAGCCTTGTTAAAGAATCCTTGTATGGTATTTACCTTCTCTTTCTTCGTTTCCTCGTCCATTTTAGGGATATTTGGGAGCAATTCATCGGCCATGGAGTCGATTGTCCTCATTAGTCCATGCGCGCGATCGTCCAGGTCTCGCATCAGTTTGAAGTTTCTCTGCAATTCTATGGGTAAATGTTGGAGACTATCCAGATAGTGTTCCAAATAAAGTGCTGAAGTCATTTTGCAATATTTTGTAACGATGTGAAAATGAAAGTACGATATCTATGCGTTACACTTTTCAAATAAAACACTAAACAGCAGACAAGAATCTGCGAAAGCTGTATTTGGATCAAACCCACAATTTAGGAACTTTAGCAATTACTATACTAATAGAACTTATCGTAAAAACTTAAAACTCAAGAAACAGAATCTTATCCAAGCTTGAATGAAACGAGTAAATCATAGAGTAAAAGTTTAAAATGCTCTGTACTAAATCTCTATGGTGCAGACTGGAATAGAAATGCAGGTTTATGGAAACAAACAAGCAAATCAGTGGGATGTAGACACGCCATTTTTATACTTTCATGTCATATCCATTATTTTATTTATAATGTGTTATTGCTAATATAATAGTGTATGTATGACATTATTTATGTCCTTAAATATACAAAACTAAAGATATAATAAATTAAAAATAATTTCAAGTAATTACTTAACATTCGCAAAATACTCCCTAAGTTAGTAGTCAAATTCATTTTATTTCATCGCATTTCATAATTAAGAGCATAATGCTTGTACTACTTACTAAGGTTTTTACATGAGGACGGACGCTTGCTACTTACGTACTGTTCTTGTGTAAACCGAGCATCAATGTTCTATCTTCTTGTTATATCTGTCCGGATAAAGCGCGCATAATTCAAATGAGATTACTTTTTCTCCTTGCGCATATACCGAGCGCGGATAACAAAAATAACGTCTAAATCTTGAAGCTGGAACTGGTAGGCAGACAAGGCAGAAGTGTGACATGGTGGTGTGTACGCGTAAATGTCACCACCGTTAGAACATTTGTCATTATTATAAAATTAGAGTGAGAGACCATTCTCTCTGCGAGTGTGGCTATGGCGAGGGTTCTACCGACCACATTTTTTTCTCCTGCCCCAAATATCCTGTCTCTCTTTATGATATCCTTCCTCCTGAAATCCCCCGTCCTACTAACTTCCAATCTCTCCTCATGCTTGTTGATTCTCCTTTTATTAACTTTTTAATGAAATATATAACTAAATATAATATTAGATTATAACATTTTACTGTCGTTAACTGTGTATTGTTTTGTATTTGCTTGTGTCGTCTATCCCGTGTGTATGTTTTATCATGTGTTGTTTTAGATAATCCGGCCGGGTCCGGCTGGTGTCATCAATCACTTTGAGTTACTGGCTTTTTCCCGCAGTACTTCGATGAAACAGTCTGCAGCACTCTAGGATAATGCAGGTGTCTATCAATGGATAAAGTCTTCCATTTCCGTTCCGGAGATTACGTACATCCAAACTCGGAAAGTAACAAACTCAATTTTTATACTATAAGAACTATACATAAGCAGTTAGTTAGGTTAGAAGCAGCAGTTAGTAGGTTTGAAGTACCCAAAGTGCGTGAAATAAAACAAAGTTAATTATTTTCTTTAACTTATATTGTATTAGCAAATAAACAATTTATAAAATATACTTCTCATTACACAATGACATTATAGTCCAGGATACGAAGCACTTTAGCTCGATCAGGTCATTAGTTTCGACGCGATTTACCTTGAAATTAGCTGCTATTTATAGTAACATAACAAGGGCATGTTTTCATACATTCTTGAAGAATATTTGACAATCTTACGTCGCAATTAATGTCCCAAACCGTGTGATAATGGACTATTTAGCGAATACCTACAACAATTTGCTTCAGTTTTTAATATTAAAAATTATAAACATTTAAGAAAAAATGCAAATAAATAATTAGCGATTGCCATTTGCGGCAAAATAAAGATGCGTTCACGTAACGTAATCTACATTATATAAAACATGGTTATCCATTTCCTTACGGCTATAATTACATTTCGTACTACTTATTGGTGACCGTCACGTACATTACACTACTATTCTACATGCTGCACATACTGAATATTACGCAACCAAGGTCGACAGTTTCAGGACTCCCGTGTAGCGAGCTTAGAATAAATTATTTCAGGATGATACAAGATTTACTATTACAAATCATATCATTGAATATCCATACGTGATAAAGACTTATTGTTATATACAAAATGGCGGGGTTAATGTCTTACGAAGTAACCTACAAGTTAACAGGTCAAAATTATTACGTGTAGTTTTGAATGAGTTTGACAATTAACATTATCATTTGAATGACAATTGATTGGAAAATGTTAACTTCATTATATAAAAATAAAAAAAAATAGGTACATATACTTACATCAAACGAATTTGTAAACTTATGCCTAACTAGGTACAACACTACATATTTAGACAATTTGGTACACATTCGTTGCTCATTTTAACATTTAAACGTATATAACACACCGTCGCGTAGGACAGTGAGCAACTAAACATTTCGGAATGTATATTTTGCGGGAATACAAACAAACAAGCTCACACACAATACATTGTATAGAGAGAAATGAAAGAAAACCTTGAGATTCCTTTCTTAGCCATAACCGTAGAGTAAAATGAATCAAATTGCAGTACATTTTCCACTATCTGATGAATATAAAATGTGTATTATATAATAATAGTAGTAGTAGTAGTAATATGCTTTTATTTTGAAAATATACAAGCGTTATAATTGGCACTACATACGCAGGTCACATATTATAATTATATTATGAAATTACAAAAATCGTATTCATAATTTATTTTAGAAATTGCAATCTTATAGGTAAAGTTTAGGCATCTAAATATTTTTTTTGCTACCTAATTAACACGCCTAGTATAAATAATTGTTGGTAATAATTTATAAGACGGGTCATAGTTGGATACAAGATAGAGCAAAAATTTACAATCGCCGGCGTTTAATTAGACCTTAGAGGTACGACTTCGACATGTGCCAAACGCGATTGACTATCGGGCACCAAGTTATAGCTGCTTTTACGCTAAGCAATTCTTCCACTAATTCGCAAGTAAGGTGCCGGGTCACTGCACTCAAATCATAATACATGACGCGCCTTATAAAGTTTGAATTCATAACTTCGACTAGCAACTCCATATTTAATAAATGTTTATTTGACTTTAAATGAATACATAATATGCAGGATATCGCGAATCTCAAAAGTAATGTCACAACCGTTTGTTGAACAGTTTGAAACCGAAGTGAAAACATAATAATAATAATCGAAGCACCATGCAATAAGGTTGTGTTTAGGTGGGCCTAATCAGTGCTTGAGATATTTTTTTTATTCCTATAGCAAGTAGTCAACAGAGAAAACTATAGTCATACACCCAAATTAAGTGTTATTCAGTTTACAAAAGCATTACAAAGCATTTCTCAGAGGAAAAGTGTTTTGTAACGTCATCGAACATTCTACACCTTTCGGGGTTAGATTTTGTCCAAATTTAATTTATAGGGAGGAATTATTTTTAACTTTTATTACTATCGTTTATCCAATATCATTACTACAGTTATCATTATCCCGTACACATTTTTGGTTTTATATAATGAAACTTATTTTCAACCGTCTAATTTTTCGCTTAGGACTAGCCAATCTCAAATGATACAATATCAAAACCACTTCGACACAAATTATGTTTCAGTAATTGAAAATAGTATTATATCCAATGCACCATAATTTCCGTGCTATACTGACCCGTGACCTATATATATATATATATATATATATATATATATATATATATAACTCGCTCGACATAACCTCAGATTAAGAATAGGCGTTTTAAAGGTCATCATTAAAAATATAAAACAATTTAATGAGATATCCCAAAAGGTCAACCCTTCCTCAATGCCAAATATCACAACAATCACGCATGGTAAACAGGGGTCAGATAGTAAAGATGACACGTTACACAAGCGTCTCGTACTTATCCAGGACGTGAGCTTGGTTGCTGTCGTCGCCGTGGGAGCGGGAGCGCGGGCGCGGCGGCGCGTCGGCGGCGGCGCTCTTGGCACGCGCCTTCTTGTCGTGTCCGCACGTGCACGCCACCGACGCCTGCCGCTGCAGCGTGTGCGCGCGCGCCGCCCGCTGCGGGTCCAGCGACTCGCTGCGCGCGTACAGCTGGCGCCGGGCGCGGCCAGGTGCGGCCGGCCCGCCCAGCCCACCCTCCGAGCACGGCCGCGCCGACTCGCTCCTCGCGCACACGTTGCCGCCGGCTCGCCGGAACGAGTCCAGCACCCTCTCCTCGATCTCCTCGATATCCTTCTTCTTCACGAGCCAAATCTCCTCGGAGCCTCTCGTGAAGTAGCTCGATCCCTTGCTCACCGAGTACTTCTCCTTGCTTTTGAATTTACACGTCCTAAAATTATTTAGAGTATTTACATCGTCGTTGAACTTGGTGATGTCGCGGGTGCGGGCGGAGTCCGGGGAGGCGACGTTGCGGAACGCGGTGCCGTGCGAGGGGAACTGGTCGGCGATCTTGGCGCCGAGGCTCGGCGAGCGGATGGTGACGTCGACCGGCGACGGCATCGGCTTGAACTCGGGCTTTATGATCTTCTGCGGCTCGGGTCTCGGCTTCGGGCCGTCGGCGGAGTCGGCGTCGGCGCGCGGCCACCTGGACGCGACGGGGGCGGCGGACGCGTTCCTGGTCAAGCTCTGCTGCCTCTCGAGCACGGTGGCGGCTCGCTCGGGCGGCGCGGGCTCGAGCTCGAAGTGCACGTTGTCCTTGAAGGGCGTGGCGGGCGGCGGCAGCTCCTCCGCGCTGGTGTCGGAGCCGAGCCGCTCGGCCCGCGCCCGCCCGCGCGCCGGCCGCCCCGCGTCCTCGGCAGCTCGCTCGAACTTTTTTATTTTATCACCGACGCCGTTCGACTCCTCGGCCCGGGCGGCCGCGTCGTCTATATTTTGAACATCTTTTTTAGTCGGCTCGACTTCGACTGCACTGTCACTCTTGTCGGACTTTCCGTCGACGATCGCGACTAGAGGTAGCTTTTCAATTTGAGCGGGTATGTCGCGGGAGACCGGCGTCTCGCGGCGAGGGACGCGCGGGGCGACTGAATTTTCCGCACACTTTCGGGCTTTTGACGCTGCACTCGTTTCGGGGGGCGGCGGCGGCTCGGTCGCCGGGGGAGAGATCAGGGGTGGCGGCGGCGAGGCGACGGGCTGCGCGGGCAAGGCCGGCTCCGCACCGGCCGCGCGCGCCTTCTGCGCCTCGATGTCGCGGCTGAGGAAGGAAGAGTTGCGTACGTAGCGGCGCTCGTCGGCGGGCGGCGGGTCGGCCGGCTTGATGGTGATGGCGACGGGCTCGCCGGGGCCGGGCGGGGCGGCGGCCGGGGCGGGCGGGGCGGCGGGTGGGGCGGGGTCGGGCGGGCGCGCGCGCGGCGCGGCGGCGCGGGGCGAGGCGCGGCGTCACGCGCGGGGCTCGGTCCACTGGTCCGAGTCGTACGAGTCGGACTCGCCGTCCGACTCGGACTCGCTGAACTCGACGGCCACGCGGCGCGCCAGGATGGACGCCACGTCGAGGAAGGGCGGCACGCCGCGGAGCGTGTCGTAGCGGCCCGCGGTGTCGTCCGACGGCTTCTTCGTCGGTCGAAGCGTTATTCCTGAAATGAAGAAACATTTTTCATTTCGCGAAAAATTTCCCCTCCGGGTTCGTTGTCTATTTATATAAGTTTGTTGCATTTTTTAGGAGAAAAATGCTTTGTAAGCCATTATAAATTTTGGGATTTATATAGGGCCCCAGTGTTAGTCAATACCGCACATTAATCTGTGTCAGTTTAATTAGTTATATCAGAAGTTGTTTCTGGTAGCGGTACACCGGGAAACTAATTTTAGTTAGCGTAGTTTATTATTTATAGTCACGTATGGTTTTTTTTCTTCCTCTAAAAACAGTATTCAGACTTGCTAAGGGCTTGCTAAAAAAAAGGCCGATGGGTCCTGCCAACACCAGCCAACGAACAGTATGCATTTTTTTAATTAGATATAGATTGCGGTACTTATATAACGGTTTATTTTGAAGCGCGGCGGGGCGCCGAACGTAGTCGTGCATCGCTGCAAAAAACTACGGTAGTGTAACCGTGCGGGTCTGAAAGAGAAGGATTTGGGGAGGGTGTACCGACCTCCCCTGATGGCTTTGAGCAGGTCGGAGCGCGGGTCGGGCTGCGGGCCGGCGGCCGGGCGCGGCGGCTTCAGCGCGGAGGCGCCGCGCAGCAGCGCGCCGGGTGACGGCGGCCGCGGCCGCGCCTCCCCCTCCGCCCCCGCCGCGCCCGCGCCCACGCCGGCCGCGGCGGCGGGCGGCGGCGGCGGTGGAGACGGCGGCGACGGCGGCGCCACCGGACCCGCCGGCTCCACATCCTCTGATGACATCATGCCTGGACAGTCAGTTATTTACTCAATTTCATATTTGGCTTACACTTCTAGTGATGATAATAGGGAACGTGGGTATTTTTTTTATAAAAGGTATAAGAATAATAGTGTACAATTTTTAACAGATGAATCAGTAAGTTATACGGATCTCGTTGATATATAAAATAATTATGTTAGTGATGTTTGTTTTTTTTTTAACATGGCGATTTATATAATTTGAATGTGATGATTAACACACTAAAGCAAAAATTGTAGTGTCATGTGACGCCACCGCCATAAGAAAGCACGCGTGCGATATAAAAAAAGCAGCTTCATTCTCTCTCACTCACTATTCACCACAGAATTATGCCATAACAGAATTAATATTTATGATTAAATATAACAAAATAAAATCAGTAGACAAAACCCTCAATCAAACCAAACTTTTCTTAAATTGTAAGTTCGCTAATGATGGGTGATCTCCATCGGTTAGATTTCGATGGCATGGTGTCAGTTTATAATCAAAGTAAACATAGAAGGGATGGATTCCATATAGCTAGAAAACTATAACCCAACCAAGTCTGGCAAGTGAAGTCGGGTCATCGTGAAGTGAGGCACTGTTAGTAAGATAATAATGTATTGGGTATTGTGTATATACCTATGACGGCATGCATGTGGTCCAAGTGTGCGTCGAGCGCGGTGCGGTGCGGCGGCGAAGCCCCGTTCACGAGCGGGGAGCCCGGCCCGCCCGCCTCGGGCGGCGGCGGCGGCGGCGGGAGCGATGACCTGCCGCGAACACAACACGCGTCAACATATTACTCACTAGCTAGCTTATGCCTGCAGCTCCACCCGCGGTACCACGAGGATTCATAGCCTATAGCATGCCATCAGGGAAAATGTAGCGTTCTATTATAAGTAACATATTTTTTTGAATCGGATTTGTAGTTCTGAAGATTATCCGCTACATCTAAACTCGGAAACAATCCTCTTTACCATATGTTCAGTATAGATGGAAGTAACCAAATTTGGCAGCTTTAAACGGTATGCTTGTTAGGTGCCAATCCCACTCCTTAGGAACATGTGGAACTGGTTCCAGCAGTCTATTTCTACCCGTCTTATTTATTCAGGTTAGCAAGCGGCTACGAAATAGAGCAATATTTGGCAGTGGCCAGAAAAAAATCGATCGTTGTTTTTTATAAGACACTAGCTGACCCGGCCACGCGTTGCTGTGGCTAACACCAAAAATTTAAAAAGTGGAAGTAATTGAATTATACGGTATTTCGTTCACTACAAAATAAATTTAATTAATTTTATAGCGTCAACAACACGTGGTAATTATGCTGTTAAAATGTAGCTTATATGACACGTTCGTAGATTTACCATAGCAGCGCCATCTATTGATTACTTACTCAACCCAGTCGAAAGGTATCGACATCTGTTAGAATCATTTGGAGTTAACAGATAATTGTGACTGTCAAATAATAACAGACAAATAATTAGCAATAAATTAAAATTGCGACTATAATTTGAGATTTAAACTATCCTATCTCTCAAGTTGGATCGAACTGCACATGGTGTGCGAATTTTATTATAATCGGTTAAGTGGTTTAGGAGTCCATTGAGGACAAACATTGTGACACGAGATTTATATATATATATAGATATCTACCAACCCCTAATGATAATTTCAATCAGAAAACTTACTGAAAATTTACCGAACATCCTGGGTGATCTTAAAAAGCGACAATTAAATTATTTTAATTTTCTTCACTTGTGCACGTTTATGAACATACGATAAATATCTCATCAATTTTACACATTATTTATCAACGAAACCTTTCCTGGAAAATAAAACTAAATTGATAACTTCATTCTAAAACCTGTTCATTTCTACTCTTCCTTCTTATCTAGCATTACTGACATACTCTATACATTTTAACTACTTCATTAAGGCTGCTAAAAGAAAAGACGCTAGAAAATAATGTATAACATCCTCATAAATAGAGCAACCATGGAGCTTTTTACCGCTTCTCCATTGGATCCGCATTCGGGACATTATAGTAGAACCTTAACCTTACTAATTTATGTAATTTTGGCGATGTATAAGTATTGTTTACCGATTACCATGAAGAAAAAAATATTCTTATGCTGCGAGCGAGATCGGTAGTTACCTAACGCATGTAAAAGAAAGGTAAAGAGTATTGTAGGTACCTGGTAGGGGTGTGCACGGGCGGCGGCGAGTGCGGCGGGTGTGCGGGCATCACGTGCGACACGTGCGGTGCGTGCGGCGCGGGCGGCGCGTGCGCGGCGGGCGGCGCGGGCGGCGGTACCGACGGGCGCGCTCGCCGCGGCGTGCCCGCCATGCTGCCGCCGTAGATCGCCTCCGACACCGACCCGTACGGACTCTCCTCCGCCACCACTGAACAATAATTACCCACTAATCTATACATATAAATAAAATTGGAGTGTCTGTTTGTAATATTAAAATAACCGCTTTTTACTAAGTGCATTTCGATGTATACACGGTACCTATACCAAAACAACCATTTTTTAAATTTTTGTCTGTCTGGCTGTCTGTCCGTCTGTCTGTCTGTCTGTTTGTTCCGGCTAATCTCTGAAATGGCTGGACCGATTTTGACGGGACCGATTTTCACTGGCAGATAGCTGATGTAACAAGGAGTAACTTAGGCTACTTTTATTTTAGAAAAATAAAATAGGATCTCACGAAAAAAATTAAAACCAATGTTGCAGCGCAGCGCCTGATTAAGTTTGATAGCAACAACCTGCAATGCGTCCCGCGAGCTCAGACTGGGCGAGCAGGCTGTTGTCAACGGTTGTGTTTGTTAAATACCACGCGGACGAAGTCGCGGGCAACAGCTAGTGTTTAATAAAATAGACCACGAACTTCAATACTAAGGCTGGACGGCCCAACGAGATAAAATAAACGATGTTACTGTAAAGACCTTTACAAGCAGAACAACTTCCCACTCAATCTGTAGGACCAATTTGTTGTCCCTACCAATTCGCATGTAAATAACGAGCAACTGGCCTTTTGACATGCCATTGTGAACGGACTCGAAAAAAATTGGTATTGTGTCGTTCATACAGGCTTTAGAAATGCTAAAAAATACAGATGTTTAAAGTTTAAAAAAAAATATTATAGCATACGTTGCATTGTCATATGACATATAATTGAACATGGGAGCGATAAAGTAGGAGCACGAACCCACTCTCTCCCCACTACTTGCTTTTACCCATCTTTATAAGCGAATATCTTTGGTACTATATAAATAACTTATTTCGAATACTCTTTCACAGTAGGTGTGTCATTAAAGAAATACATTGCATATTAGTGATTCACGATTTCGATGTCGACGTTATAAGTAACTAAGAATAATAAAAAAAAATATTAAGAAAAATGTTACCATGTCCGTTGCCAGTGATTCTGGGTTGCCGGTTCTGCTGGTTCTCGATCTCGATGGAGTTTGGTCTCGCTGGCTGCGCCAAGGGCGGCCTATTCTGCATCGCTCTATACCCGCCGTCTGTGACTGTCGTCGCTAGATATACACCCAAAATTTTCATCATTACTATATTTTTAATTATTACTGCAAACCCTAAACATCAGAAATGAAATACTTGGGAAGATGTTAATATTTAGGCAACTTGAGCAATATGCAATATGTCACTTGCTTGTGGGGGCTCCATTCATAAAGGAAATTGTGTTAAGTATCTTATTGGGTTTATTTGTTATTTTTTACCACTATACACCTTTCTACTGGTCTACTTTTGAGTTGGTTTTTGAGGTAGGTAGAGATTCGAAATGCCCGGTATACACGAGGACGATGCAAGTATGGAAGTAGCAAGAGTCGATATATGTATTCCGGACACTTGCCTTCTTGTCTCATTGCTTGGCCGTTTACTTAATGAACACCTGCTACCAGTTTATTCTATATGCTATATTTCGTGTAAAATGGACATAGCACAAAATTGGGAAAAAAATAATATTATATTACTAGCCTGATTGTTACTTTAAAAACAAACTTCATACAATCTTTCCTCGTTCGTGCAACTTTAGGTAATATATATCCTACAAATTTCAAATATCTATGTCCATTTGTTTTAGACTTGGCATTGTCTGTTGTTCAGTCAATCAGATTTAAGAATGTTATTAAATATATGAACCTATGATAAAGACTTAGGACGAGCCGTCATATATGCATAAATAATCCTAGATGAATAGTAAAATGTCACATAGCAAACAGGTGTACATAGTATAGTGTGGTGGGCAACTCACACTGATACACGGGATCGGGCTTGTACTGGTCGATGTTGTACTGGCGCAGCTGCGCGGGCGCCATGAAGTGTTCGCCGCGCGTGGCGGCGGCCTCCTTGAGCCGCTCGCGCGTGGAGTGCGGGGCCCGCACGCGCCGCGCGCCGCCGCCACCGCTGCGCGGCGCTCGCACCTGCACAACCAGCCGCACTGCTCATACATCGCTGCGTTCACATCACACTATTTGGTCACGCACCACTATTTATCGTCAACGATACCCTTAACCCTTAATAGCCTAGAGTTTCAATTTTGATACCAATCTTTTAAACCGAATGTTCACATTACTATTAGTTTTTTTTATAGGTTGGCTGTACGTATTTTACTGTTGTATAATATTCTTTCCAACGAATTAAAAAAAAAATCAAATGTCATTATTATTAAACACAGTAACATTAAACACAGTAATATTAAAAATAAATCACTTTCGTAAATCAGGCTACTAAGGGTTAAGACCGGTTACACGCAACAGCACGGAATAGTACGACAAAGTATTTATTAGTATGCCAAAAATTCTTAACTATTATTGAATTAAGTAGGACAATTTCTAGAAGTTAGTTGATTGGCTGAGGTGAGGATTACTTGCCAACAACTGCCCCGGCATACCGCATAGAAATAAGTACGTCAATTTTTAGACGTCATCGTCAGTTGATTGGCTGAGGGTTACTTGCCGACAAATACCGCGGTATACCGCAACTTTCGACAGTATGCTTTAGTCAGTGACGATATCAATAAAGTTTCAGTTTTAAGGTTATTAAATTATGGTTCGAAATCCTGCATCATCGCTGGCCTTTAGTGGTCTCGTTGATAAAATATGTACTGACGAAGAGTTATTTCCGATATTGTAAAATTTAGTATGCAACAACTAACAACAATTTGCTTACTTATACTGCAATCACTTTTCTACTTCGCTCGAACGAATCCTACAATAATCGTCGATATACGGTTTGTGTGTTTTTTCGTTCGGTGCGATCGATTTGAATGCAATCAAAAATGACCCGTATTTGTATAAGACGAGAATCATTGCCTTGCCGTAACACAGTTTTGAACTAGCACGGAAGGTAAGGATTACGTTAAATTGTATACCTACCGCCATTTTTATCCATATTCTGCCTATTATGGTATTTACTACCTACTTACGTAAGGTACACAACTGTTTTGTATGTTTGATTAAATAAAAAAATAAAAAAAACTCATTAAAATAACGTCCGAACTAGCTGATAAACAAACCCTATTCAACACGACATATATATAAAAAGATCACACGAACCTTCTTCCCCCTATCGTGCTGGATGCGCTCGGTGTCCTGCAGCATCTCCCGCCGCCACAGCTCGAAGAAGTAGTCGGGGTCCGTGTAGAACTTCCTCGCGTCGCGGCCGTCGTCGCGGAACTCGTTGAGCATCTCGAGCGGCGGCGGGCGGTCACAGCGCGCGTACGTCGACAGCATCGCGGTGGGCATCGAGGTGCGCGAGAACAGCTGCTGCTGGAACGTCCGCGCCGAGCGGAACGCTTTGCGCATCTGGATCTCTTGGAGCGACACTGTAGACAAACAATATTTGTTTACCAACATATTTTTAATAGAGATACAGTGATACCATCATCCTAAGCCGCACTTCGGAGAGGTTCGACGATCGTTGGAGATAACTAAGATTGGTCCACTCATGCCGTGCCAAATTTCATCCAGATCCGTTCAGCCGTTCTGGGCCCCAAGTCTGCTAACACAATTGATTCATAATCGAACTGCAACCGCATAGTAATTGTCACTTTTGACAGATATTATATGTGATATTTGTCAAAAGTGACAGTTACTATGCGGTTGCTGTTCGATTATGAATCGATTGTATTAGCAGACTTGGGGCCCTGGCGTGATTGAGTAACAAACATCCATCCAACTTTCACATTTATAATATTAGTGGGATTAAAGGTCTATAAGACTCGGGTACATTGGTGATTTTCACACAAATTTGATTCAAATTCCGGGGTCCAGAAAGAACTAACAATTGAGCCAATCTGGTCGCAATTGGCAGAATTGTAAAGAAAGTGTACTTTTCTATATCCAAGTTGTCTAGAGTTGTTATTGTTGTTGTGTTGATCTAGACTAGATGCAAGTCGTAGGCTTAGACCATCAGCATATTTAACTACCATATAAGCTGTGCGATCAGTAGAAGCGTCAAGTTGCAGAGTACTTATAAACTATTAAAATAGGGTATTATAAATGAGTACCTTCTTCAACGCCGGAGTCGAGCTGTGTGACCTTGACAGCGAGCTTGTCTATCCTCGCCTGGAGTCCATTCGTGCGCTCAGCCAGGTTCGTCGCCTCGCGCGTCAGCTCGCCAAACATATCCTCCGCATGTTTGGACAGTGATGACAACTGCCTGAAAGCCACACAAAGTAGTTCAGTAAACAAGTGATCGACATTTACCAAGAACCTATACTGGTGGAAGAACGCGCCAATAGAAAATTGATTCAGTTACACCAGCCTTTCCCAAAGTGTGCGATAACGCCTCCTTGTGGGCATTACAGGCCTAAAGGGGGCGGTAAGAGGCCCAGAAAAAAATGGGGGCGTTGTGTAGAGGCTTGCAATAATTAATTTAATTTGAAGTTATTGTGGTTTTTAAGTAGGTGGGTAAAAATGGGGCCGCCAAAAAATTATTCATTCTCAAATAGGTTTGGGAGAGGCTTATTTGTCACGGTCAGCATAAAAACTGACCCTCGAATTTATAGACGTTATATAACTTCATATAGTATTGCGCAAAACAAAAGTCATGTGCGCAGTACTACGTGACGTTTTACAAAGTCATAGAACGTCTATAAATTTGGGTATGAATCTCTAAGGCGTGCAGCGGCAAGATTCTCTCAGATCGATGTTGGTGATGAGTGCTGAGCCAGCACGTAGAGAGTAGTGGGTTTTTTCCTTAATGTCTGGGTCATAAGGTGTATTTTACCTGACAGTGTTGGCGAGTGTGCCGTTGGTGACCGCCTCCAGCTCGGAGGGCACGGAGAGGCGCTCGGGCACGGTCCCGCGCGACACGTGCACCGGCTCCACGCAGCGCTTCGGCAGCGGCATGGCTGCGCGCGCGCACACGCAGCTGCGCTACCTCGCGTACATCACTGCACACAACACGTGAAACACATCGATAATGATTCCACTTTTTAATTTCATGTAGATATTTATTTATATCTAGCTGCGTGCTGCGGTGTTACCCGCGCAAAAAATCATGTCGATCCTTTGAGCTATAAAAAAAATAAACAGATCTCTCCCACGGGAACCATACATTTTACCGGGGATAAAAAGTAGCCTATGTGCTATTCCAGGCTATAATCTATCTCTGTGCCGAATTTCATCCAGATCCGTTCGCCGTTCTGGCGTGATTGAGTAACAAACATCCATCTATCCATCTACCCATCCATCCAAACTTTCACATTTATACTAGCTGCGCCCGGCGGTGTTACCCGCGATAAAAAGTATGAAAAATTAAAACATCTATCCCACGGGAACCATACATTTTACGGGGATAAAAAGTAGCTATAAGTAGCTATCTCTGTGCCAAATTTCATCCAGATCCGTTCAGCCGTTCGGGCGTGAAAGAGTAACAAACATCCATCCATCCATCCATCCATCCATCCATCCATCCAAACATTCACATTTATAATATTAGTATAGATTAGTAGAGAGGTATAGATTTATGAAGCCGGAATCATAATCATATACCCCCAAAATTTAAATGGGATTTAATCAATTTACAATGGCATAGTAAATGGACAAAAACTTTCCATAAATATGTTGGATAATTTATTGGTTATTTAGGGTAGCCTTTCCTAAAGCAAAAGTATAGCTCTGATGATCACTGACCTCCGTTGGATATAGGCACCCGAAGTACAAGAATTATGGACATTTAGTATGTATACATAATACTCTACGCTTCAAACCCAGTTAACGCTTGCTAAGACAAACCGAAATGAAAGATATGCTAACAATACGTGATCTCTGCGAAATTAGCTCACAAAAAAATCCTCAGCAAATATTCCATCGTCGTTTCGTCGTCGGTCGTTCTAATCGCAGAAATCCTAAAGATTACGTAGAAGGTAATTGAACCAAGGTGTCCCTTTAGCGTAGAACAAATATGCTTTGGTGATATTGCGTCGCAGAAAACATTGGACATACGACGGGTACTACACGCTTACCATACCATGCTGATCTAAAATAATAATAATAAATATCGCCAGACGAAGACACCAAACGGTCCCACACTAAGCAACGCTTGTATTATGGGTACCGTACAGAACTCAATATAACACTTATATAGATGTTAAACATCCATGACTAGGGTACAAACATTAGTGGTCATCACACAAAGATCGTTCCCTATCAGGATTCGAAGCCGGAGCACTCAGTCAAGTAGGGTCACTACCGACTGCGCTAATCAGGTCGTCAAATAAACAGTTGAAAGAAAAATATTCCGGGTTTTCACCACTTTCCGTCGTCTGTTCCTAGTAATTACGAGTCATTAAGTTATCCGCCGGCTTATAAGGCGTGACGGCCATGCGTGCGCACATGTGGCCATCGTGGAAGTGGGATTGGGTTCGTGTTCCGTTATAGTTTCACTAGATACCACTTTGTTTACCCTAGTGTCTTGGTCTACCCTCGCCAGTACATTTACTATAGTCACAACACCTAGGAAACTAAGGTCGCTCCCTTGCTCCCACCCATAGTACAATAATATGCTACGCCAGGTATTTTCTTGTATCACTGCTAGATCACGTGAATGGCCAAAGACTAGCTCAACGGCCATCTTCGACCAAGTAGCAGTGTTGAAGATGGCATCACTAATCATGACGTAGAATACCTGGCGGGCGTAGCATATTATTATACCATACTCCGGCCGATGTACACCTGCAAGCGTGAGCTATGAATGTAATTTCTTAAAAGTACCTACTGCACCATTTCTATGATGATGTCTAGAG
This sequence comes from Pheosia tremula, assembly GCA_905333125.1. Lineage (NCBI taxonomy): Eukaryota > Metazoa > Arthropoda > Insecta > Lepidoptera > Notodontidae > Pheosia > Pheosia tremula. The sequence goes on from HG995411.1 coordinate 7,728,138, forward strand.
ACAGGTAAAACCATGTAGGCTACAACAACGTGTGTCATAGGTCGGAGAAAAGTCCGCAATAACATTTTTTGCTTAATATTGTAAATAATAGATACACCAATACTGCTGTATCCAAGTAATGTTACGTAACTATAGCAATTACTGGGTAAATGGAATTAAACGAATGCGCGCGTTACGAGACATCAGGGCCCCAAGTCTGCTAACACAATCGATTCATAATCGAACAGCAACCGCATAGTAACTGTCACTTTTGACAGATATTGTGTGGGATATCTGTTAAAAGTGACAGTTACTATGCGGTTGCTGTTCGATAATGAATCGATTGTGTTAGCAGACTCGGGGCTCTGTAACGTTCTACAAACTTGGTGTTGTGGCGGGTGGAAACAATATTAAGCTGCGCTTAGACAATGGCAATGCAGATTTCAAATTTCAATGATCAAGGCGCAGAGAAAGACAAGCGTGATGCAAGCATTCAAGACACCTTAGTGACAATCGAAGTAAACAAAGGAGTACGGATGCTTATTTAGAAAATAAAGTATGTGAGAATAGCGAATAATAGAGTAATGATTATTATAGTGCATAATTAAAAACTAAATGGACCTGGTGGGTTATTTTAAATCATTCGGAATCGACATCGGAAACGGATTTGAAACACGCCGATGTTGATGTCGCTCCCGACGAGCTTTCCGACGGAGACTTTTCCAAAAAACTATTTGGTATTCTCATCAAGATACATCGAAGATAATCAAATTCGGAAATTTTAATAGCGATTGCAGTGATCCAGCACGAAAGTTTTCGATTCCGTTTCCGATATCGATTTCGAATTGTTTCAAATATCCCTGCTGATGATGATGCGATTTTAATACGCTGACTAGGCCAACAATACCTTTCAAGATTTTGCTTTCCAGGTTATATTGAGTTGAAAAATTCATAGAAAAAAACTCTTTCCTCGCAAAGACTAACATAGAATGAAACATTGGAAATCGTAATAGCCCGCACTAAGACGTAACAATGTAACATTATTATATGTAGTAAAGATGAAGGATATGTAGTACTATATCATATTCCCACATTTACGGGCACACAATAGTGGCAGTTTGTGGTAATTAGACCGCAATAATCGGAGATACAATAGCACCGATGTTTGAAGATATAACGCGTTATAATTTCTCATTGGTCTCATTCTCTGTTATGTTCTGTATGTGTCTGAGTCACCTAGAACTACTCAAATCGATCAGCCCTTTCTATAGCAGCCATAAGCTTAATACGTAGGTGTTAGGACATGAGGTATAAAAAAGTAACATATAAGGTTTGCGGGAATCTCCGCGTAACCATATACGAGTCGTATATAAGTTCCCAACTATGGAGGTTACTTTTTTTTGGACCGACTTAGGAGAAATTCTTTTCATAGACTTACAAGTGAACCATGGTAGCTTATATATGGTAGGCAGGTGGTATATTTGTTATTGCTATGTTGAAATAACTATAATAGCTTTATAGCTTTTTTGCAGTGGGTAGTGACCCTGCTTTCTGCGCCGAGGTTCGAATCCTGGTAGGGACCAATCTTTGAGTGATGAGCACGAATGTTTATACCCAAGTCATGGATGTTCAAAATATATATAAGTATTTAATACCGAGTTCGCCCTCAGTCCATTGTACGGTACCCATAATACACGCGTTGCTCAGTGTGGGACCGTACAGCTGGTGTGTTCTAATAATTTATTTATACTATATACACACAGATTTATAGATACATGACCTATATACAGGCAATTTACAAATTATAGATACATGACCTATATACAGACAATTTACAAATTGTCTTTCTCAACGAGGAACTAGATATATAATAGGCGAACCGCTAGATTTACGATATAAACTAACTTATGAATGATGATTGTGTGCAGTTATCTTGGCATCTCTATCAGAATGCAACTAGCATGCACCTAGACTTCACAGACGTGTAGTGACATCACCACTATGCATAGTTCTTACGTCATTTAATACGTCGCGCGATTATAAACCTTAAAATTAAGCGAAGCGAAGCGATATGCTACACAGTTTGTAGGTACAAACGAATGTTATTAGGCTTCTTATAAAATATTCTTATCAGTGCCAGTTTTGGACGTACCGCCAAATATATTGTGTCAATGAACTTACGATTTCGCAATGTTGCACTCAATCTATAGTTTCCACAGAACTCGTTTAGAAACGGGTGTCATTTACGGTATTTTTATTTGAAACTAGCTGAACTTCGTACAGCCTCATAATCCAACGTATGAAAAAATGAATTATCATTATATTTGTTTTTTTTCATGTTTTAATAGTTATTCTGCTATCGGAGGAGGACAATCAATTCAATCAAAAAAATCAATGAACATACAATTCGACCCACCCGTTCTTGAGTTCTAAATGGTGCTACTAACACGACTTTATTATATTAAATACTAGCTGCTACCCGCGACTTCGTCCGCCTGGTATTTAACAAAGACAACCGTTGACAACAGCCTGCTCGCCCATTCTGAGCCCGCGGAACGCATTGCAGGTTGTTGCTATCAAACTTAATCAGGCGCTGCGCTGCAACATTGGTTTTAATTTTTTTCGTGAGATCCTATTTTTTTTTCTAAAATAAAAGTAGCCTAAGTTACTCCTTGTTACATCAGCTATCTGCCAGTGAAAGTCCCGTCAAAATCGGTCCAGCCATTTTAGAGATTAGCCGGAACAAACAGACAGACAGACAAAAATTGTAAAAAATGTTGTTTCGGTATAGGTAACGTGTATACATCCAAATGCACTTGGTAAAAAGCGGTTATTTTAATATTACAAACAGACACTCCACATTTATTTATATGGTATAGATAAGAATTTGGTTTAACTGTAATTGTATTTTTTTATTCAATCAATGAAAATAATAATATTAAAAAAAGAAATACGTAATATAAGATAAACGACTATTGGTTAATTAGTCATCCACGTACCTAATGGTAGCTAAGGTAATATCAGAAGCTCCGAAGCCGTAATGATTGTAAATAATTGCTTAAAATCTCAATATTAATATTTCAAAGTCTTATACATACGCAAAAGATTTCTCAATAACATAGGAGCGATACGTAGTTGATAGATTAGATCATCACACTTACACATTTGGCTAATTGTAAACAATTGTGCCGAGGTCTATGTACGAACATCAACTAGCCGGCGCTATTGCAATAGTCGCAATTATGGGCACGAAAATTTTAGTGGCGGCAAAAATTGTTCTAACATACAAAGGGGACTTATTATTTATTTTATTATCGCACGTTCTCAATATTAACTAACGTCAGTTCAATACTAGTATAGCTTCGTCCGCGATAGAAACAGTGAAGAAATTACTACACGATAATCCCGAGATAGACAGTATGGCGACACCTAACTGCACTAAGTCCCGGCTCAAATTGACATATCCGCCTTATACACGCATCCATGATCGGGGCACGAGTCACACGTCACAGAAGCATAATTTTAAACGAATTAGTATATAGTATCAACGCTACATGAGCGCCAAAATAGACAAGAGCAGCCTTTCCCAAAGTGGGCGATAACGCCCCGTTGTGGGTGCTGCAGGCCTAAAGGGGGGGGGGGGGGTAAGAGACCCAGAAAAAAATGGGGGCGTTGTGTAGAGGCTTACAATAATTAATTTAATTTGAAGTTATAATGGTTTTTAAGTAGTAAAAATGGGGGCGCTAAAAAATAATACATTCTCAAAGTGGGCAGTAGACCAATAAGTTTGGGAGCCCCTGGACTAGAGTTACGGATAGTTTGATAGGCCGTATACTTACCCCTGAATTTATAGACGTTCTATAAATTAATCAAACGTCACATACTACTGCGCAAAGCAAAACTATTTGGCGTTGATAAACTTATAGAAGTTTCGCCATTTTCATATCTTCATGACACATCCATTATTTTATTTAGAAATGTGTATTTATTGAATGTGTTATTGCTATTAATTACTCGACATTGGCAAAATACCCGCTAAGTTGTGGGCGAGGCCATATTCATATCCATTTTATTTCATCGCATCTCATTTCGTAAAGAATGCAACTTATAGAACATCTATAAATTCGGTGGTCAAACGTTTTGGGCGTGATTCTAAAGAGTTTCTTGATTCAAATAACCATAACATCAGGACTTCGTTTTGGCAGACAGAAATCAACTTTGATGGCAAAACTCTATTTTCCCTGTTAGAAGTTGGTATGAATAATGCAATGAGAATACTCACGAGGTAATTTTTAATTGGTACGGCAAATGTTTACCCGCGAGACAGGACCTAATTCGCGACCCAGACACATTATGAAATAACATAATTTAGACATAAGTATATAGTCTTATCGTACGGAAATGGTGACACAACATAGAGCATTAAAATTAGTATGAGTCATTGAGATTACGGGTGTAACATGTTGGTTCCAAACTAATAATAGTTTAATTATAAGGTTACTTACACCGTTACATTCAGTTAATTGCAAAATGTCCTGAATTAATAAAAAAAATGCCTAAAAAATTATGTTTAATAATTAAAACGTGGCTACAACAAGGCCAAGAAAGGATCTTATGAAGGAAAGAAGGATTTAGCACTGGGACAAACAATAGCCTGCAAACAAATGAGAATCTGATTGTGATATGTTTTTGTTTGAAAGTTGGTGATGATGATGCTTGATGCCTCATATTCGCCTACAGCATCTTCATTCGAACCGGACTCTAAGGGAGCTGTTATAGTCTATCAGCACCTTGATGAAATCTCTCAGCCCAACTCGCCAATCTATAGTTTATTCTAATAATGCAACTATTTTTAGAAAGTGAGGGGTTTTCAGACCATGACTGATGAAAACTTCTGGAAAATCAACGTACGTGACTAAAGTTGTAAAACATAAATATGAGTTCACTTCTTAGGTGTTACCTACCTAATTAGATAAGTCTGTTTACGGTGATAAGTAGACAGTAGGATTGATAAGAGTAAGCGTTTCATAGATAGCTATAGGAATTCTGATTGGTCTACAGTACCTAGGATCCATGTAATCCTCGATTTCATTGGCAATGGATACATTTACGCAGAAGCAATTACAACTAATGCATAATTTGTATATTTTCTTCAGTTGTTTGTTTTAGTAAGCGACTATATCTATTAAGTACAATAAAATTGGTCTATAATCTATACTATACATAGGAAAATTTTAAAAAAAAATGGTTTTTAATTCAATACGGACAATAATCTTAATTGTAAACCAAAACGAAGCCCGTATCAATTGTTCTATTATGAGAAACCGGTGCATGAAATTGCAATAGGCGAAAAAGTAATAGCATAATTTGGAGCACTGCACCGTAAACCATAACAATGCACGAACACTGAAATGTTTATCAATTTCGTGCATATTCATCAATTCGGGGCAAATGCATCAACCCAGATACATCAATCTAGTGCTCTTGGTCTTGTGAAAACGCCAGACCACGAACACCTAAATAAACTGTCACTAGGTTCTGTCCTACTGAATATTATTAAAAAAAAAGCTAGTTGGACGTTATTGCGGGACGCAAGATTCTCGCAGAATCATTCTAAGTACTAAGTCGGGTTATCTTGGATATTCAAAATTGTAAGAGCATGTTAAAGTTTTTGGACAACACTGCACAATCCCAAAAGCTATACCAGTAAGCATTCGCTAAATACAAATTTTGTTGGGTGAAAAGTTAATATGGTTATACGATAACATTTTGCTTTAGTCTATTTAGGTTTTTTTCATTGTTTAAAAGCGACATGTCTTTGTCGATCGGGTATAATATTCATGGATTAGAATCTGGTAATGGGTATTAAATTGTAAAATACAACTATGCAACCAAATCGAAAGTGTTCACTCGTTCAATAGTGCGTTTGATTAGAAAATTAACGGTCAGAGCACGCGAGGAGTTAAGTTGGCGTGCGAATCGTATGAGCTATTAATTTTAAAATAACTGACACGTTTTTTTTTGTGCAGACTTTTTATTGTAGTAGGTATAAAATAAACGGGACACAACATGTGACACTTTAATAACGGCATTGGTTCCTTGTACGTTTTCATAACCGAAAACTATATTTTTTTGTCTATAGGAACTTCGCGACTAAAAGGCCCAAATAATGACTCCTTTGTATCTTAATCAGTATTTAATGCGAACACAGCGATGTCATTAAAATTACATTTCTTGCATTATCAATAAGTTATTATTAAGGTGAATGCTCAGGGTCGGTTGCCGCACATTTTCGATAGATGGTCCTGTTTTTCTGCAACTAGTTACACGAACATCGAGCATCTATGAGACTTGATGTTGCAAATTGCGAGCACTACTACGACATTGCATTGAAATATCCAAAAAAACATTAACCTGAAATCATTTATAATGGATGAGATACCATGGCTTCTAAAATCCTTGTATAAATAGGCACTCACACATAGACAAATACACGTCTTTTTTGTGCCGCTAGAGCGCAGCACTTGTTAAAAGTCTCGCATACTAAAAGTTGTCTTTTTATGCCACCAGGTAGAGCGATCATAAAAAAACTTATTTATCGGTTGTAAAATAATAGAAATACTTTTGCGAGCTTTGCAATATTAAAAGTTTCAGAAATAAAAGATAGAAAAGAAAAATGTATACTTTCATGTTCGTAAATATAATGTTTATTGTATAGATCTTATAAATATAGCAAGGTTTGCATGATAACTGTAAAAGTATTACGCTTTACAATATACCAGATCAACAACAAGAACAATATTTATTATAATTTACAAGGGAATAAGAAATTTGGCAATGTAGTTCTATACCTAATAAGGGATACAGCTACATTTCCAAATTTCTTTGAAACAATGTTGTTTGTTGTTGGTATTCTAAAATTAGGTAAATATAACATTGTTTCAAATACTAATATTATGATATAGAATCGACTCTATACAATTTACAGTCATCTTGATTCTTGCAACCTCCTGTGCTTCATTCCTCCGCTAAAAAGAAAAAAATAATTGTTTAGTCCAATAATAATTATTACTGTATCCATACTTATTATAAGGTAAATGCTGCTGTGACATGTATAGATTCAATCATTCAATCATCGTTCCAGAGACGGGCCAACATACACCGTCACACTGCAATGCACCCACATTTCACCGATGGTATTTTGGTACCAATGTAATAGAGGGTGAGCCCATCGCCATTATATCGGGCACACGCCTCCTCAATATGAGGGGCATATAGGCCGTAGGCCCAGTGCAGTTTAGTGAACTTCACACGACTTTTGACAGACATGCAGGTTTCCTCACAAAGTTTGCCTTCATCGTACAGCAAGTGATATTTTTTATGGAAAATAAGATTCGCACATGAAAATCCGGAAATCTCAGTGATGGGAGCCAGGGTTTGAACCTGAACACCTCGTTCCAAGGCGAGCGTTCTGCCAACGAGGCTGTCACTGCTGTACAACTTTGGAATCTATACTAATATAATAGATTCCACTAGATGCGCTGATGTTCTTCACTCTCATAATACGATGGGATGGCAATCCGGTACAATCAGAGAGATCGGGCTGTGTTGTCCGAAGCACAAGCAAGTGATAATCATGAAATTGAACTTGTGTTGTGTAGCCACTTTACAATACGAGTTATGCTCTAAGGTATTTGTTACCAAGTTGTCCCGACTTTCACCAGTGTCACATTCCATCAGTATCTCCATTACAATTCAAATAGCAAACAAAACACAAATTAAAACAAAACTAATCGCAAATCCCACACAATTATTATTTGAATTTTGAAGTAAGTTTTTACATACATAATCACAAACACAAAATGAAATCGGTCGCAGCAGAGTAGTGAGTCCATTTTTTTTTATAATTCTGGAATTTGGCATCAGCATACCATAGACATGCTGCCAATTTGGTCAAGATATAATAAATTAACTTCGTAGACACCCAGAACAAAATAAGTAACACTATTCTATACATTCTAAGAACTTGGTAAGTGCTTACCGACTTTTATATTTATTAAATATCTATACCTCAGATTAACAGAATCCAAAGAGAATAATTTTAAAAAATATAACAGTAGGTAAGCACATACATAATATCTAAGTACAGAATGTATGTGCATCAAAACCAGTTATTTTCGGCCTAGGCACCTATTTATTATGTAGACGAGTACTCGTATCCGAGGTATAAGGTTTTGCGTTCAGAAACGAAAAAAAAAGTAATATCAATATATCTAAAACTAAGTAGGTTTCTAGTTGGTACCAATTTATAGCTACTCTATAATAAATCGGTAAGTAAAAAGAAGAGAAATAGGTGCACATAGGTATGTTTTCTTAGATTTATTCAATTACGAGCTATGTCGCACTTGATTTGTTCAAACGTTCAAGGGGTATCCCATTCATTAGGCTTCCCTATAATTTCGAAAAACCCGTTCATACTAGGTGCCGGGGCTTGCTTTCTTGTATCGCCAATCGTGTTAGGTTAGTTGGTTGGATATATATGTATGTATATATATATATACATACATGCCTTGCTGGTTGGTACCTTCCTATAGCTAGTCAGTAAGTAAGAAGAAGAGATAGGTACATACATATAGGTCGCTATGTAGATTTTCTCAGATTGATTCAATATTGAATAATTACTAAAAACCGATGTTACGAAATATGTCGCGCGAGTCGCTGTCGATGTATTCTAACATTTTTTCTAGTCACAGCTGGCTGTGCTGCTGATATATATATATATATATATATATATATATATATATATATATATGTATATCTATACTAATATTATAAATGTGAAAGTTTGGATGGATGGATGGATGAATAGATGGATGGATGTTTGTTACTCTTTCACGCCCGAACGGCTGAACGGATCTGGATGAAATTTGGCACAGAGATAGATTACAGTCTGGAATAACACATAGGCTACTATTTATCCCGGTAAAATGTATGGTTCCCGTGGGATAGATGTTTTAATTTTTCATACTTTTTATCGCGGGTAACACCGCCGGGCGCATCTAGTATATATATATATATGTGTACCTATCTCTTCTTCTTACTTACTGACTTATATATATATAGATATATATAGTATATATATATATCTATATATATATATATATATATATATATATATATATATATCAGTAGCACACCCGGCAGTGCCTAAAAAAATGTTTGATAAATTGATCAATAAATCGACAAAGACTCGCGCGACATATTTCGTAACACGACATCATCTAGCTATGGCCTTGGAAGGTGTACATACTACCTATATATATTTTCGTTATATTACTACCACACCATGTTGGAGTAACACGGCCGAGCTGTGTGTTTTGGAAATCTAATATTCACTTACAGAAACAATATCAATCATTCAAAAAGACAAGTCCACCGGCAAGATTTGAACTTGCTATAGTACACGTTTGCATCAACCGTGTAGAACATTAGGCTACGTAGACCACTAGTCAAGACGACGAATATTTTGATAGGTTTCAATGATATTTACAACCAATTGAAACATGACATATTCATTCATTCATTGATTATTTAAAAAAATAAATACATGCCTTATGTAGGTATGTAGGTTATTTTATTATAATAACCCGAAAAAATATGTTTTGGGTGCAGACAAATCCTAAAAACTTGGATTACAGGAAATAGGGATACATGACGATCTGCACACACAGATAATAACACACCCCAAGTGGCTCAAGTGAAAAACGTAGGTACATGCGATTGTTCGTAGGTTCGATGGACGAACGAAATTTATATGTATTTTTTATTTTTAATTTTTTATTATGAATCTTTATACTTATTTATAGAAAATTTATATCTCTCTATATATTATAATGTTATGTCTTTATGTATTATAAGTAAAAACTCCTGCTGCCATCTGTCGCCGTAAATACTGAAAGACAAAGAATCGGATGCTTTATTAGTTACGGGTTAATTTGGACAGAGGCGCTTTTATTCACGCACACAAGCCTAAAATTTAATATCGTTTTATGATGTTATTACTATAAGATTTTGCCTGATATTTCATTCTGCGAGCTCTTTAATTTATAGAGAATTGATAACAATGCTTGTACAACTAAAAAACTGTATGTGTATCGAGTATTACAATGTTGAAATTTGTATGGGAATGCGACTGATCGCTTCCACCTTAATATCGTTTCAAGATGAACACAAAAAAAGTATCTGTTGACTGTTCTGGCTGATAGTTAAACATGTAATGGTTTCGTGTCGAATTAATACATCAAATATTCTGACTCGGACCTCAACATCAAAATATACCTCAAGATCTACCAAAGTTTAACATGACAACGATTTATGTACAAGGGAGGGTAGTATGGCCCCTGTTTTCGAAGCACCCTCGCAGGGGCTACGCCCAAAGCACCCTAAAAGAGGAGCAGTAATACTTGTACAATTTTAATGAGAATGTGAGCATTTATTGAGTTTTGTAAACACCTCATGGGTATTATGTTTCAATGTACATACTAATTATGTACGTGTAAGTACTTACAACAACTTCAAAATGGGCAATGATCCATATATAAAGAGGATTTCATACAAATTATCTAGTTGAAAAACAGGAAACCACAATTCAGCGCCATAATAATCTCATTCAATTCAAGTATTCATTACATGTATACGTTCTCGTATTATATGAGTGTTACCTATAATTATTAAGTGTATCTTACATACATCAATGGGTAAGTGCATCACACATACTATAACATCCAAATGTATAGAAAGTTCTAATCTACTTACAATGGCATTATAAGTATTGTTTCTTCCAGTAACTGCCATGTCCTTTGCAATTGGATTTAAACTTCCACAGCACTTAAAACCTTAAATCCTGGAATTTATATCTAAGGAAGAACCTCTATAATAACACTAAAATGAACTACAATGCTTCACTAATCAAATAAGAAGTACAGGCAGATGTATCTGCAGAAAGTGAGAGGATTTTTCGTACATATCATGCCATAATACTATTATGCGTCTGTATTGACAATTCACACACATTGTCCAAGGGCTCTGGTTTCCAGGGTTCTCAGGGGCTCTGGGTTCCGGGGCTACTATAGGCCTGATTAGAATATTTGGCATCAGTGCGGGATATTGGCTCAGGGTGGCGGCGGATGAGACATGAACACAACAGAAACGGGAGTTCTCTGTCGCTCGACTATTTAGCCCTTGCCCTACCCCGACTTCACCCATTGGTCTCCATAGAAACGGCATTCTAAAGGTGTACTTCAGCATTTTGTTATAATTTTACGATTCATGAGTAATAGTTTACATGAATAAAATTCTGATTCCGATTCACATATACACAATGTTCACTACTCAAATGATATCTTCCCCGTGAGACCTCGTGCGAGCGCTCATCTCGGGCGCGTCAATGCGTCGCTTCCGTGAGCGCGTCACGCGGGAGGATGTCGCTAGACCCACTCGCATAATGAGCACCGTGTGGACGGACACCCCGCGCCTTAAGCCACAGTAGCACGATATAACGAGCCCTAATAATAAAGACATTAGATACATATTATAAAATTGAAATGCAATCACCGTGTTTACTCTCAGAAACGTGACTGCCTGAAGACTTTAAGGACCTTAAGGTCATTTTCGCGTGGCAATACTTAGCTCTAACGCTACGGCTTGCTAAGGCCTTGTTTCTATACCAATAAACGAACGTTTTCTTAAGTGGTCAAGATAACATAAACAATAAAAAGTAAAAGTCATAAGTACCTAGATACTCAGATATTTCATGTACTGAACAAAATGGGACATTTTCTTCATCCATGTCCTATCCCGACCGAGTTCTTGCCACATATATTTTGTCCAATGCAAAAACAAATCCGTTACATATGCTATGATTACACATAAAATTAACGTTTACAATTTAAGATGGATTACAATTTAGGATGATAACTGTAAACATTAGAAATAAATAACCTTCTATGCCCTTCATACCTATATTAATATAACAACTTGAAGTTGCATATCCAACTACAGTACGTACACCCTATAAAGATATAACATAGGCGGTGCATATTATACATAATATTAAAGCAGTACCTAGTAAGACAAATAACTTCTGTATATTTTCCTTATTAAACACATATTTGTTTACACTGACCCAATAAACCCTTACTCCAACTGGCATCAATTTACTGGCTTTTAAGGAAGTTATAACATACAATATCTAAAAAGATACATGCATTTTTTATTTTAGACACTTTTATATGCATTGAGGCCCAAACAAGGATTCTGTATCTTGGGCTCTAGATAACACTATAAATAGTCATATAAGTATGAACATCCATAGCTTGGGTTTAGTAAACATTTGTGTTCGTCACACAATGTTTGGTCCTACTGTGATTCAAAACCAGGACCTAGTGCACAGAAACTAACCACCAGCTGAGCAACTTGGTTTGTCAACAAGCAGCAAGTGGATCCATAAGCTTCCCGATAATTCCTACAGTGGAAATGGAACTATTGAATACTGATTGTCTCATTTTGAAACCTTATGAGGTCACTATGTACATTAATACTAACAACTCATGTAATTTATTTATTAGGGATAAATAACGATTGTACATTAAAGTAAACAAATTTTATAATTATATGCACCCTCAGATCTGTTTCATTAAATCAATTAAATTATACAACCGTATTGATCTAATTAGAAAAGTTTTTATGTTAGATTATATTTTCGCACCATTCTTAATACCATGTCAAAGATTCAACACTCAACTAATCAATGCAACCTCATATTAATAAGTATGATACAATTAATAACCAAATTGATTAATAAAAGACTTGTCGTAAAGTTGTGAATTGGGGAGATATAAGTACCAACTTATCTAGTCTGGTATAAGCTTCATGTGATAGTAGGTGAACTCTGTTTGAGATTTTCTACCTAAGTAAACAAACAAACTTGTCAGAACAACTGTGGAAGTTTACTGTAGATATCGGACCGCTACAGAGTTTAGTAAGCATATGGAAGCTTATATTTACAACACAAGGATGCAACACAATACTTTATTATAATGTTATTAAGTGTATGTAACTAATTGGAAATCAGTAAGAATTAGCCATGTCTTATTATTGCAAGATTTTTTTTTATGTAGATACTTACTACTACTACATACAACTACTTTTATAAACATAATTTGGTCATATTTTGTAGGTACTTTATAATAATAACAAACAAACTAATCAGTGTATATAATTAGGATAGTGGATAAGTACAATGTTGATAACCCAATATAATGAGAGCTCATTATACCTACCTACCTAAGACAATTACAAATTTGCTCTACTATAGTAACTAAATATAATAGTGGCAAATAATCATAAATTGAATGCAGTATGTTTTTGTAAATAGTAGTGTGAAGTAAAAACGGTAGTCTAAAGCTAAGTATATAGCATCATTATAAGGCGCAGTGACGATATTACTAATGATAAACCTCCACTCTTCATCACAACGCCCATTTTAACCAAGTAGTTGCGAATACGAAAAGTAACCCATAACAAGCATATAATTTAGGCGTAGGAGATGAGCGAAGTACGGTTAACGTGGCAGGTAAGGAAACCAAGCATAAGAAAGGATTACTAAGCCGTAAAACCTCGAAATATTGATATAATGTACATACTCACCCTCTCCACCCAAAGAAGTCAACACTTATACGATGGTATTAACACTGTAAACGCCACTTCCTGGTGACCGACAAGAGAACAAACACACTGTGGTATATTTTCAACACTTCAAAAATAAGTTTATGCTAGATATTCCAGTAAATTCACATATAGACCGCCTCTGTAACTGTGCCACAAAACGAAAATGGCAGCGTTGAATTGAAATGTGTATTATAACCTGACAAAATCAAAAAGTACTCTACCTCCACACCCTCATGGTTAAAATTTCTGGTACAGAGAAGAGCGTCAGAGAGTTGTTGAAGCCATCTAGATTTTGTCATATAATAGTAGTACCGAAAAACATCGCTAGGCAGGCACCAAAGAGAATAATATCTGACTGAGATAGGGTTGCCACCTTTTTTACAGGAAGAAAAACTGTATTTAAAAAAAAAGCAATACATATTGTACTTTTGGGAAATTCAAGTGTTGTGTGTGCGTTACAGTCACAGTGAATATAAAAAAGCGAACTTCAGTTAGCGATGAACTATAGTATATTTCGTACTAGATATTTTTTTATTATCACATATAGTAAATATGACCAATATATTGTACGATGCAATATGTACATGTACGAATAAACAGATTCCTAGTTTGACTACGGTCACTAAAAATACTACATAATATGCAATACATAGAAACTGATTGACATTGTGTGAGCAGTGTTGCCAACCCTACGGTTTTAATAGTAGCTTTACTGATTTTTCAATAACATCCCTATTTCATGTTCCGTCCATATTTCTGTTTTTATTTGGTAAGTACATACTTACGCTATTATATTTTAAAATAAATAAAGAACGTAAATTTTCGTCCTGATTTTTTTTCTTGACATCATAGAATCATATTAGAATCACTTCATTAATCTGAATGCTTGATTATTTACTAAATTTATTTATGGAATATCACTAGAAGGCAGTACCGTCTACTCGTAAAGCGATGGGGAAAGGAAATGTTCAGTGTGTGACTTTAAACCATTCGAAATCGACATCTAGTAAGGAATAGAAAAACTCCGTACATTCGCGGGAATGATTAGTTTTTAGAAGATTGATAGTGATTAATTTTCTGAAAAAAACTCCTCTTAGAAGTAAAAGTTCAGGGAAATGTTTTGAAATAACAATTCTACGGTTTTCTACTGTATTTTCCACCGGTAATTTACTGCTTTTGATTTTGGTAGCGCTAGCAACACTGTATGTGAGTGAGACAACTAGATCTCACAGAGAATAATCTATTCTATCCATAAAAGTTTCATTTGCGCAAAGTATTTCCGAAAATATTCGAATATTCGCGGCAACGTGAAATTTATTAGAATTGTATTGTTTCATTTGATTAAGTATTTATAAAAATGAGCAACATCATTACTGTTGTTGCCCCAGTAAACATAGCTGTGATTAAATATTGGGGCAAACGAGACGAAGAGTTAATATTACCGTTAAATGATTCTGTTAGTGCTACTTTCGATACGAGTGTTATGTGCGCGAAGACTTCGGTATGCGCCAGACCAGAGTTCTTGGAAGATGAAATATGGTTGAACGGTAAAAAGGAATCGTTCTCCAATAAACGGATACAGAATTGTCTCAGAGAAATAAAGTGTAGAGCGACCGCAGAAAAGAGTGTTAATGAAAAATTCCTGCAATGGAAGGTTCGTGTATGTTCAGAAAATAATTTCCCTACAGCTGCAGGATTAGCTTCTTCAGCTGCGGGCTATGCTTGCCTAGTGACAGCATTAGCAAAGCTTTACAAAGTTGAGTCTGACGTCAGCTCAATAGCAAGATTGGGATCAGGCAGTGCTTGTAGGAGCGTTTACGGGGGTTTTGTGAGGTGGCACGCTGGCACAAATCCTGATGGCTCAGACTCCATAGCCACACAAATTGTAGATGCCACACACTGGCCGGAAATGAGAGCTCTAGTCTTAGTTACAGGTGAAACTAAAAAGAAAACTAGCTCAACAGTAGGTATGCAATTATCTGCAAAAACTTCAGAATTGTTGAAACACAGGATACAGTACTGTGTGCCTCAAAGGACTGAGCAGATAATACAGGCTATTAAGGAGAGAGACTTCCCAAAATTTGCTGAAATAACTATGAAAGATAGCAACCAGTTCCATGCCATATGCTTGGACTCTTACCCCCCATTTGTGTACATGACTGATGTATCACACACCATTGTTGAATTAATACACAAGTATAATGAAATGGTTGGAGAAGTGAAAGTTGCTTATACTTTTGATGCGGGACCGAATGCTTGTCTTTATCTTCTCAAGAAAGATGTTCCACAAGTTATCTCGTTAATAAAATATGCATTTCCTGCTTCCAACCTTGAGAAGTTTGTGACAGGCATAAGTGTGCTGAATGAGGATTTGAGTCCAGAGTTATTAAGTATTTGCAAGCCTCAGGCGAAAGACTTGATAAAATATGTAATTCACACAAAAGTTGGTAATGGACCAACTGAAGTAACAGATGGTTCTCACCTATTAAATGATGATGGGTTGCCTAATATAATTTAATTCTATGAAATTACCAAAGAAAAACTTATCCATTTTACACAAAATCAGAGGTTGAATATAAAAACAACTTGAAACTAGTATCACCTTATTATACTGTCAAGTACATAAAAGATATCATAAGTTGCGTAAAAAAGTGATTGAATTGGTTGAATAATAATAGATGTAAGGATAGCCCATGATTCTCCCACCCACTGTCTGCAATATGAATAATGTATTCATGTAATGGATGGTATTTTTAAGAGCATTATTTAATTGAAATTAAACATTGTATAAGTTGTTAAAATTACCATATAAAAATTACCCTCCTATGAGTTAGCAAAAAAATTTTGGGACCTATTTTTATATTGTAAGAGGTTAATTTCCTTTGATTTTCTGGTTGTATCGTAGGTATGGTGAAGTATGATAATTGCTGTGGTGGTGGTGTATAATAAGCTAGCTCTCGAATATATTCACACTTTTGTTAAAGGAAAAATCTATTTGACATCAGACTTTTATTTACATAATAATAAATCATACATACATAATTTATGTACAAGAAATCTAACATTCATATCCTTTCAAACTCATAAATCTAATCTTACAAGGAGATCTTAATGAAAACAAAACTTATCCAATAAACAATTCCATTTATTTTTATCCATACAGTCTAGTCAGGATACAGATTAGGTAGAACAAAAATAAATGAAACTATGTATGCTATACATTTTATCGTGCAGAGACTGAAACCTGCCAGACTCTGATGATGTTATCTGAGTAGCCAGCGAAGAGGGTCTGGCCATCGGTGGACCACGCCAGGGAGAGACACTGTGGTGGGTCTGTCTTTGTCGACTGGGTCTGGTTGATGATTTCAGGCTTGAGTTCCTCAACCATCTCCTTGCTTTCCAGATCCTGTGGGTCAAAAATATTTAATTAAATATTTTACACAATAAATTATAAAATAATAGCTGTTACCAAACTAAAAAAATACTGGCATCTATTTGTAAATAACAGCATTAGCTTACCCAAATCTTGATAGAAGGTCCGAATGCAGCACACAGCCAGTATCTGTTGGGCGAGAAGCACAGTGATGTGATGATGTCATTGTGGTCCAGAGTGTGGAGGTGCTTGCCGTCATTCAAGTCCCAGAGCATGGCCTTCATGTCCTTGCCACCAGATGCACAGAGGGAGCCATCAGGTGAGACAGTGACTGTGTTCAGGTAGCCAGAGTGACCAAGGTGGTTGATTTTGAGCTTGCAGTTGGTAAGGTGCCAGACCTGTACAGAAAATTTGAAATGTGAATTTAGAGTATTACCAGGTTTTATTGCAGATAAATGACATAAGATCTATATAGCTATAATAATCTATTGAAGACAAACTATCGTCAACATGAAATATAATAATCTGGAATTTTTGAGGGAGTTAGGTTGGCTTATCCATCTATCCAAGCTCTGCTAAGATCCAAGTTTCTATTAAATTAAGAGAAAACTAAGCAACATGAACAAACCTTAACAGTGCGGTCCCAACCAGCAGACACGATGATGGGGTTGGCATGGTTAGGGGAGAATCTGACGCAGGACACCCAGTCGCTGTGGCCATCGTCCTGGATTGTGTACTTGCACTCTGCAAGTGTGTTCCACAGCTTGATGGTCTTGTCACGGGAGCCAGAGACAATCTGACGGTTGTCAACGGAGAAAGCCACTGACAGGACATCCTATTTGATATAATAAAATTGTTAAAATACAAATAATAGTTAGTAATAAGATATTCTGTGTCATAGATGCATTGGTCTACTCTAGTGTAAAACATTATGTACATTGATTCCTCATGATGAAACCTTACCTCACATTGCCAGTAGAAACAGTCCTAACAGCAATGTCGTATTTCTTCTGCCTCGCAAAGGCACCGATACACTGGTCTTCTGCCTCGCGTAGGCGCTATATACACCACAAATATGATTTTATCAAAAGTAAAAGTTCTGTCACACCTTAGTATGATCTTCGAAACGCCTTGTGGTCTTTCCGGCGGCAAGATCCCACAGACGCAGGGTCTTGTCCCATGAGCCAGAGAGAGCGTAGTTGCCGTCACTGGACAGAACCACGTCCGAGATAAAGTGAGAGTGGCCGTACAGACGCTTCTGAGGCACACCGTAGTTCGTCTCGTCTCTTGTTAACTTCCACACGATCAGGGTCTTGTCTGAAAAGCGTAATGAAAGTTTTAGAAGCGAGTTTGATCAGGGGGCATTGAGACAATGGCTGTAAATCAATCAGCCCCATATCCGCTTGCCGCTCAGGTATCGCGTGGCAATAAGTTTTATCATCATGTGAAAAAAGAAATACGATAGAAATCGTATTAAGTACAATGATATCATCCAAAAAAATTTGTTTTATGATAATATTTTGAGAAATAGGAACAGATGAAGATGGATTAGAAACATAAATGTAATATATAGCCTTACCTCGAGATGAAGACAAAATCATATCCGGGTATTTTGGGTTAGTTGCGATTTGCGTAACCCAGCCATTGTGACCGCAAAGGGTTCCTCTCAGCTTTAGAGTTTCAGTCATATTTTAATTTTTATTTGGGCGGCTAAGCACCAGTGCTCCAACCCCAACCAGCGTTAAAATAAAAAGACTGAAATCTCGTCTCGTCTGTCACTTCACTACAAAAGAGCCGGTTTTTTTTTTTCATTTACTCTAAAAAAAAAAATGTCTATGATAATTTTTGTAACAACCAATTGTCGACTTGGTCTTGGTATTTTATTATGAACCTACCGTAAGCGGAGATTGTTCTAAATCAGCGGTACCTGCTAACACAATAAAGTTTACCTGCTGATGTTTCTAGTGCTTTCGCTTTCAGTCATTTTAGTCCTACTTCAAATTTAGTTGTTTCATCATTTCTTTAACAATGAAATAAGATGAGTTATAGGCTCAATTGCAAATTAGACTCTCATCATGCATAAAAATAAAGTTGGGGCCATTCGACGCTAACTACGGACAGTCCGTATATACAAAGTACTCTGTGGGGTCAGCCCACATGTGTATAAAGCATAACTACGCCCCCAGAAACATGAAGAGGAAGAAACTTGACGAAAGCGATTATGAATCTGAATTTGAAAAACGAAAATGTCAACAAAATTCAAAATTGTGAAGCTTTTATAATGAAATCTTAAACGACGTGTGAAATTATAAACCCAGCTTGATATTTTGTATTTGTATGTTTGAAATCTTTTATTTGCGTAAGCTTAAATTAACTTTAAATTTCTTCCAATTGTTTTAAAATTCGTCCTAAATGGACTATATCGTTGAATTACCGCAAGCTATGGCTAAAGCGAAACCTGTACCATCTGGGTCATTGAAAGTGAGTATCCATTTGCCTAACATTGAACTGATGCGCTAAAATCATTTATTTAAATATTGTTGGGCCACCCTAGACCAATATGGACTAGGAGCATTCAACAAAGCGACAAAGCATTAGCGCCGTGCCTCGCCAGCGAACGTCGCGTCGCCGATGCCACCCGGCTAGTGATTGATACACTATGGTATGGGGATACACGTACGGGTATGCTGATTGCCTAGAATCTGCTTGCTAGGAACACCCATCCCAGTGATGAAATCCAGATGAGCCTGCGCGATGCACGTGCATCGCTCATGCTAAAAGCAAAGGCTCGGGCCAAGAACAGCCACGATCTCGTAAGATCCTTGTTGTTTGTTTTCTTAAAGGTTTCGCTTGTCGAAAATTTCATGCTATGTATATATTATTTAAAAACTTTTTGGTGTGTACCTTACAGGTGGCATGGCAGACAGGCTGATTCCTGACTCTTTTTACTATGCATGCACGGTCGGGTGTGCCTGATGGACGCCTACCTAAGCGTGTTTTTTTTAAATCGAATTTTATGAACGCATACAAAAGTAGCATCATCTTCTAGTTCCTCCATTGGCCGCTTGGTGGATTCCTTTTCTGAAAATTGACGTCACGCAAACGCCATTTTGTAAAGTGTCTGCCGTAGTCAGTTTTCTGGGTCCAGTGTAAAATACGTAATTCGCATGGTTTTGTGTACATTTAAAACATAAAGACAATCAAAATCATAGTTAACGTCTTGTACGTTAATCCCACAGACACAAACTATGGAGGACAAGACATCGTTAAAAGAACTGGATCAATGGATAGAACAACTAAACGAATGCAAGCAATTGACAGAAAATCAAGTAAAAACGTTATGCGACAAGGTAATGTATCTTTATATTCAATATTATATTATGTATATAAGTGGTCGTGATCGATTTAAGTAGTTTCGTATATCTACATATCCATCGGTACGGTAGCTATATGTATGATTCATATACCTACATAGCAAGTTACAAAAACGCGATCTTGTATCGCCTATAGATTGTGGCGGAGGCTGTCCGCCCGCGGTCGGTACGCTAGCTAATTGTTTCGGGATATAGGGGTTGGAGAGAGTTTACTAGCGGAGCCGGCCCGCGCCTCATCTACATGTTTACCACACCCAATCACTATTTCCAGGTGGATATTAGCCTAATTGGTTAGAAGATATTTATAGCCGCGCCGCGGAAATTCTGATAATCGATTAACGCTAGTTTTGTATCTGTACATCGTTGACTTGTTTGTTGGTTCATGTTTATCATTGATTTTTTCTTATATCCTATGTACCTATAATAGCTCATGGAGCTACCTCTTGCGCATGTTTTATGATATAATATTAGTTCTGTGGAGTGTGGTAATAATTAAATAGTTAGATACCCATTAATGAGTGTGTAGGTAATAATTTTTGACAGTTCCTATTGAATAAATAATCACCTTTATTAAATACTGGTGTTATTATGTTCATACAATTATAAAAAAATAAGTCTTAAAATTCATGGGATGTGCCATATACAATGCTTAGTATCATTGACAATTTTTAATTGGATGAACAACCATCCATCCAACATTGATAATTAAAAAGCTATTGGTATTTTTAATAGTACACTAGGTATGTAATTACCTAATTAGACATTAACTAGTCAATCACAAGCTCAAATTTGATTCATTTTATAAAAAAAATATAATTCATCCTTTAATATGTATGCCTGCTGTGAAAGGGCATCCCCTCAATGTTAGGGGGAATCAGGCCTTACTCCATCATGCTAGCTATAGCCATCAGTTTGAGTTTACAGACTGTACTGACTGACTCTTGATATCGTCATTTATGGGAGGTCAATACCATTGGAGTGGTGTCTAGGGAGTAAGCTGACTCCAAAATATTTTAGTCAACACTAACCAATTTCTGTACTGACTAAATCAATTTACATGGTGGCAATATTGGGTCAGCACTGCATGACTCGAATCTGAAGTCAGTAACTGACTTAATGTAAATCTGTATTCATTTTTTGAAGTATTTTAGTAAAGCTGCATATAATGTACAATTTTAATTTTAACTTGCAACTTTGTATATATTATTACCTAACAAATACAATGCAATATTACTGTCTTTTTGACATAAATATGTCTTGCATACAGTTGTTTTTTTATAGATTTTTAATTTTTTGTACATATTTGCAGCACATTAAAGCTAAAGATATTGGTATGAATAAGCATAGACTAGATACATTAAGAACATAATGCCAATAGTAAACTTTATTTCTGCTCTGTTTATTTTGTTCAGTGAAGGTCACCGAGAAATTATGTCCATCCATTCACATTTGTGTACTTCTTCACTAAACTGTCATATTCAATAAAGTCAATAAAAATGGAATTTCCTGACAGAAAAACTAAATACTCTAAATAGTATTTTATTATGATTCTATGTACCTACAGTCCAACTTAACTCATAATAAGTTTTCTATTTATCTTTGCTTTCGTAATTCGAAGTTTGAAAACATCCTTGTGCAGTTACTAATAGAATACTCTACATTAACATGTGTGTCCCGCCTGCATGGTATCAACATTATGCAGTCTGTATTGTGACACTACTGAACCCACAATTTATCTGAAAGGATGTTGCTCTAACACAAATGTTAATTAGTACATATGTGAAACAACAACATTGTGTGAAGTATTTTCAAGTCAAATTGGGTTAAATACAACTTACAGTTTTTTTATTGCTACCATATTTAATCGAGATACTTGGAACCATTGAAGATGTAAATGGGAGGCCATTACCTAGCAGTATGACAAATTAAAATGTAATTAGGTTGACCTTAATTTATTGACACAAACATTACCACAGACTTAGCGAATATCTATCTAATTGGAATTGTAAAAACAATATTCTGAATTGGTGAAGTAATTTCTGAGATTGCCCCACATTTAAACTCAATATATGCTCGCGACATTTTCACGTGGCCTTTCGTTCTCAGGATATTATGATAGTGGTCAGACAGTTCTCCATTTATTACGTAGTTCGGCTAACATGAACCCACCCTAAATATAGATATACAGAAACTAGGAGTCGTACCTCAATGAGGCGCGCAAATGTACCGCCAAAACAAGAAATGTATTGCGAAAATATAGTCGCTATGGGGCGTCCCGATGAATTATAGCTTTAATGTTATGTGGATATAGGGTACATTTGATGTAAAGTAAACTTCGGTCCCATGATGCATAGATGTTGTATTTGTGTTATAGAGTACATTGGACCTTATTGCAACAACTTTGATTGCAGAGTGTACCCCTAACGAACCTCTAATACTGCATTTGTTGTTGTTAGCGCACCCGTCGGGTGCTCTAAGTGGAATACTATTGGTGATATTCAAATCGGTGCTCTTACTGGAATGCGCCGGAATCACGGCTACTTTATGGTTACAAGGAAGATTTGTTTTAAAATGTTCATAATGATTTCTATAATATTATTATCCTGAATGATTGTATAGTGAAGAATTTCACCAATACATTTACATACCATTGTAGTATATTTATAATTAATTTAAATCATTTAAAATTATTATTCATATTCAAATACAGAATATGCAGTAATTAGTAGAAATATTAATATTACAAAGATACCTTCATTCAGTTTGAGAATAATTAGATTCGACCAATGTTTCTCCAATAATCATAATAATATTCAGTATAAATAAGATTCTTGATCATAATAATTGCTACCATAGCAATTTGCTAATCGGAACAATTGCTTTCTTATTTATATAACAGTGACAGGTGACTAGACAATACAATACGAAGGAATGCACTATTCTATCATAACTACTAAACAATTAATTGTGCATCAGCCTTTATAAATTGAACATTTTATTAATAGGTAAACTATAGCTGTCGCGGCGAATTTTATACCGCCTTATAATCAAATGTATGAGAAAATGAGTTATCTATATAATTTTTTTTAGTGATTTTTTCCCATGTTTCAAAATGTACTCTGCCATTCGGGGTGGAGACAAATTAAAAAAATCTATGATAATAATAACCGGCCTACCCGTTCTTGAGTTTTAAATTGTGTAACTATCGCGACATATAAAAATCTATCTAGAATATGAACATTCAGTTTATAAAGAGGTAAAGATTGTGTTTTTAGATGATGTAGGGGGTAATCTCCGGAACTACTGATCCAATTCCGATAATTCTTTCGCTAATAGAAAACTATAATATTATGATTGAGTGCTGTACGCTCTTTTCATCGAGGTACTATATAATAAATTAAAGCAAAGGTAAATAACAATATAATTAAAATAATGATAATGTAATCAGTGGTATCACTTAAGTAGTTTTTCTTAAGTAATTATGGCAAGTAACTTTGACCTTTGATCGCATCATTGCCAACAAGTATCAAGTTAGTTTTTTTTAACAGGAAAATAATATGTTGCCAGCATTATCTACCTCGAACTGTCTTACTTTTTTTTGTCCGTCAATTTCTTGAATTCGTTTACTGACGTTTTGATGACTCAGACTGTTAATTTTAGTGTATACAGATAACAAAACATCGCGGCACTAATTAAATTTATAGTTTCTCCGAGTGGGTGATCCAACGATCTGGGAGCTTATCTCGTAGCGGTTGGGCGGTATGCTTCCGAGTTAATAGTAGCAGATTAGATATACACTGTGCTAATTGCTGGAATTAAGTTTTGGGGTTACCAATAGTTAAAATGCTATTTAGTTCGCCACCTACAATTTATGTGTTTCTCTGTAGGTTTACGTTCTTCTAAATAGCCGCATCGTGTTGGAAATACACACCTTCAGATAAATAATTTATTTTCGTTCGATTTAGGTCATATTTGTAATTTATGGGCGCTTTTTCCATAAAGGAATGATAATGTCGTATTGATTGTTTGTTGCACGAACCAGAGCGAATTTATTATTGTTTTTGAGAATAAGAATAGTTTGTTAACCAGTTACGTAATAATACTGTAGGTAGTAGTGAGCTCCACACTAGACAAAAGAGAAATCTTATTAGTTTTGATCAGCTGTTTTTTCGGTCACTCCTACCATTGATATCATCATTGAATGGCAAGCTCGCTCCCCATTAATTGGGACCACACACCGTGGTACTTAATACGTGGTTGCACTACAGTTTACCTCTGCCTACCCCTTCGGACATTAAAGAGATGTTAGTATTTAATTTTGGAAGTTTAATGTTAAGTGTGCGTGAATGTTGACTCAGTACTTGAACACTACTGAATACTGGATACTAGTCAATCTGGGTTTTTCCTAGTTGAACAGTTTTATCACAATAAATAATTGATGTCGGGATTTACACGCTCGGCCTGGTATCAGTTTGGTCATTATGTGACTGACGAAAATATGAAAGCATTTAAAGTCCGTCAGCCTGTGGTTTCGGTCTATCAGTCTCTCGGCTAAACGGATAATATAATCTGATATTAGCTTAGGGAGCGTTCGTAATACTTGTAACGCAGTTTTTGGTTATTTTTGACACCCCTCCCCCCATGTAACGGGCCTTAACGTTTTTCTTTACCCCCCTAGTAAAACGTAAAGTCTACGCGACCGTGCTGAAGGATTAAAACAATGGTTTTTGGGGTTGAGTCACCTTCGTCCGTAGGAGAATTATATACCCTCGAGATAGCCTACACGTGACCCTGGGTGGTGCCAACTAGGTGACAACTCTACTGGTGGTAGGCTTCGGCCGTGGTTAGTCACCACCCACTGAACAAAGCCATGTCGCCAAGCGGCCTAGCCGTGTTCCGGCATGATGTTCGGTGCTGCCATTCATGGATGGTGGGTCAGAGGTGGTATGCCTAGTGAATGTAGCGTCTCGATCTACTGCCGCCTTCCTACCTAGGCAAGTATGCTCCATCGTAGATCTCATCATCACTTACCATCAGGTGAGATAGAGATCAAATCAATCAATAAAAAAAAAAACACGTATCGCGTAGTTCAAAACTCCCCTCCCACTCCTGTAACGCATCGTAACGTTTCAGAAGACCCCCCCCAAATTCATTACGTAATACTTGAACGTTCCTTTAACCAATCTGACGGCAGACTGACCGTGTAACATCCGACGGCGGCTTCCATTTCAATTGACTTACATATTGTTCTTAATAAAGCACACGTGTCTGTGAACGTGACTGATTACAATGTCCACGCGAAATGCTCGAGGCAACCCACCCTTTGTGATATCTTTCATACCTGAATGTGTTGTCATTAGCGCTCGTGTTGTCTTAGATACCTTCTTGAGTACGTGACGATCTATTTACACGAGTTAAAACGGACATACTAAAGGATATTTTTTATAGACGAAAGCCGACGAATTTACCTGTTTAAAACATATGTAAAATGAATCTATTTGGTATTTTTAATTGATATCTTGTAATTATTGAAGTAAATATCTTCTTGTAACGACGGTGTACTACATTTGAATAATGTTTATTAGAATTCGAGCTGGGAATGTATTTCTCAATATAATTAATCATTAATTGCACGTCAAACAAGGTTACATCAGTCGTAAAAATACGACTTAACACGAATCGACCTTGCCAGGATATGAAGTATGTTCACGTTTGTGTACAAAAATTTGATTTTAAAAAGGACAAAGCACTAAGTTCAAGATATCTATTTATTATACCTGTTGTCTTGTGCTCATGGAATTGTTGTCCGACTAGGCCCCGCATTGACCTTCACAAAAAATATTTTTCATATGTTAATTTTTAGCGACTATTCTTGTTGTGAACATTCTGGATATTGCAATGGCGTGAATTGATACATCTTTTTGAAAGGCGATATATTCTGTAATATTGCCATGCATATTCAAGAGTTATTGAGTTAAGACATCTACTCTACGATGGGCACCACTGGGCACCCAATCTGTATGGCCGATTTGTAGGGTCCCTAAATCGGCCCTAAATTGCCTCTTGATATGGCCCTATAGATTAGATGTCATGTTGTACCGTGCGTAGAGGCTTTTATCTATGTTCTCATATGGATATTTGAAGGAATAAAAACCAACGCACAATTGCTCAAAACATAGACTTAACTTCGTTTTTTTTTCTTAACCCTTGCAGGCAAAGGAGATCCTAACGAAGGAGTCTAACGTGCAAGAGGTGAAATGCCCGGTGACCGTGTGCGGAGATGTCCACGGGCAGTTCCACGACCTGATGGAGCTGTTCCGCATCGGCGGCCGCTCCCCGGACACCAACTACTTGTTCATGGGTGACTACGTGGACCGCGGCTACTACAGCGTTGAGACTGTCACATTGCTCGTGGCGCTTAAGGTGAGCATTTTGTTGATAAGCCAAACTGAAACTGAAAACTGAACCAGTTTGAGGACAATTAACCCTTAGTAGCCTGATTTACGAAAGTGATTTATTTTTAATATTACTGTGTTTAATAATAATGACATTTGATTTTTTTTTAATTTCGTTGGAAAGAATATTATACAACAGTAAAATACGTACAGCCAACCTATAAAAAAAAACTAATAGTAATGTGAACATTCGGTTTAAAGATTGGTATCAAAATTGAAACTCTAGGCTAATAAGGGTTAAGCTTCTTTACCCTGGTGATAATAGGACTTGTCTTAGGGCATATGGTAAATGAGAATCAAACAATATAATATAAGTAGAATGTAACACATTGTAACAATGATGTAGACATGGCTTGTCGATTTACTTTGACTCGCGGTATATTTCCTTTGAGGCAGATTTTGTGCTGGCTCCTTACTGATTGGGAACTTTTGGATGTATCTCGGTTATAATTCTGGTCCGAACTTTTCTACGGAATCTTTTTACTGTGTTAACTCGGCATGTGAAAAAAAAAATTATTGCGACAGGAAATTTCTCACCCAAAACTGTCCACCACATTTGGGCGGTCATTTACATTTCCTAGCATTATACGATCTTAACATGCTTGGAATTCATGTAGGTATCTTATCTACGTACTTTAGAATTGACATCATAAAATATACAGTTAGAAGATGCAATGTTATTCGCCGATTTGGGAGGTCGTTAGTTCAAACTCAAACATATTGCAAAAGCTTGCTCGCTTGATAAAATCAATACTAAAGATTGCACATTACTGGTTTTTTTTAAAACGTCACTGTTGACATAGACAACGGGCGCATAATGAATGATGATTCTTTTGTAAGCTTGAGGGGAAAGTATAGTTTGTTTTTTCGAAACAATATATCGGCTAAATGTAAAAATTGTATTTCGTATTTATCAATACACAAAAAACTTACGGGATCATTTTTGTACATCAAAATCTTATTACACTGACACTATACTATCAATACAGAGTTCAAAATGTGGCTTGTATACCCTATATCAAAATTTGAATCCCAGGAAAAATGGAGGTTCCCACGAGATTATGTTTATGAATTTATTTATAATCTGGAGTGATTTTCGTGCCCTTTAGCTTATATCGTCGTACAAGCTAGACAAGAGTGAAAAATTGATAGATCAGCAAAGCACGCAGTAGGTACCAAGTGTTTTTTTTATAAATGTGTGCATCTTAACGGCATCTTGGTTTATGGTTGGTAGTATTTTGCCAAAGACAATATACTCTAGTCCTCCAGAGTGCGTTGACCGATCGCCGATCGCAATGGTTTCTATCTGAATTATCGCATTCAGATAATGCGCCGTAATCGATTTCACCTTCGCGAAATTGTTGCGTGTGCCGTGCTCTTTTGTTTTTCGCATAGATAATATATTGACGGCTAGAGGAATGAGTTCAGATTGAATAGCGATGTTGACCCATAACTACATGCATGTATGGCAATTTTCCATTTAATCAATTTATACTCTGGAAGTTATCGTCTATGTAATAATAGCGTTCTAGTTTTTCCAATTTGTTTCACGTGCAGAGGAAAACAATAAGCAAATAGCCGTAGTGAACAGACAGATATGATTTCTCCCGTCTACAGAATGATTCATAAAGGGTATACCAACCTTTAACCATGTGCTTCTTTAGCGCATATGTTATCATTATTTGAAGTCAGAATTTTGATGTGTCATTTAAAAAAAGAAATTTGCTCACAAAAAAAGCTTCTGTAAGGAACAAAATCTATTTTTCAAAATCGATACCTATATCAATATTCTGATTTCACATCATGCCCACTAATAGGGTAAAGAAGCACTGGTAAAAATATTAGTATATCATTTCTAAATCATTCTGCATATTTATTTAAAAGCACCAATCTAGGGGGGAAAGCAATTAAACCTATCATAACAAGAATGTTTACACGATTCGCGTGATTAAAAAAAGTAACCCGGGAGATACTTGGATTTCTGCTAAGTAATCCATAAATACACACTTGTAAGGAATCAAATCGCTGTGTGGGGTAACACAATAAATGGCGGTACTCGCACACTGTTTCGGGATCGATAAACGTGTAGACACGACTCGGCGCACGGGGTAGTGTACATAAAATTTCATTGTACCATTCTCATTTTATAACCCTTGAATTGTATCTGTATCGCATTAAAGAGCGTGGAGCAATGCCATTAACTGACGATAAGGAACAACAACACTTGCGCGTTGCTGCTGAGAAAAGGCAAGGACTCATAGAATTAAGGGCTTCTTGCATTACATGGTCAAAATAAGACCAGAAATATAACGGTATTTAATGTTTCCAACTTTGTTTTCAATTTAGCCCCAATGATAACTAAATAGAAACTATCCCTCGAATTTATAGACAGTTATAATGGATTGTAATGGCATTGACCGAACCTTTGAGAGGAAAAAGTGCGTTAAAATGGCTTTACACTTCATTATAGCTTTCTATAAATTGGAGGGTATATCTATAGACATAAAAATACTACCATAGTCTCGTCCTTCCAATAGATATTTTAGGAGTACTGTAATACTTGGGGGATTATTTTCGATAAAGAAGCCTTATTCGCCGTTTCTTAATTTTTTTGTCTGTTTTACACGCACGACGGGAAAATTTCAGGACGGAGTTAATGACTTTGGACATTTTTAATGAACCGGGTAACTTTAAAGGATACTTTTTATACTAGGAAATATATGGGCATTTGGGGATCGCGTGTTTTGCAAAAACGAAATCTCTATATACACTAGGCGAATCTTAATAAAACTCGGTATAGCGAGAGCTTATAACATGATCACATCTCGAAATAATCCGGCATTCTCTCAAGATAGGTAAAAGCTTAAGCCCACGCGTACGAAGTGACCCTGCTGGGACATATGATATGTGTACGATGGGCTCACCATCTGTGACGTATGCGTTTCCCCTAAATCGAAGGTCCAGTCCTGGAGGATCCTAAGGTAGATGAGCACAAAGGATGTCTTCGCCGGCAAGACCCACGTGAGAGGAAACGTGCGTTATCGTTATCACTGATAAAGTTCGGTCACTGTTTACATCGCGCCTTATCGCAGTTTGCTTTCACGAAATAAATGAGCCACATTATCGCGGGCGGCGTTACTAAACTAAACTCGACTATTATTTATCTACACGCCTAGGCACTTAGGCACGGATAGAAAAGGGTAAGGGACATGCAAGGGGATAGTCATTTAGCTATATATTTTTTAAAATTACATTATAGGCAAGTATTTGGTCTCGATCTCGCCTGATGGTAAGTGACGATGAGATCTACGATGGAGCATACCTGCCTAGAAGGTACCTGTTCACTCTCGACTTGAAAACATCCAGATTGAAGTCAAAATGTTATCTTGCTAGTTATTCTCGTTTTGGATTATGGCAGGAATTCCCGATTATGGTAGCATCCCCCTATGCTGAAGTGACTCAATCGATAAACATGTTTCCTTCCGTAAAAACAGTTTTGCAGCAATATTATGTGTGTGATTTGTGATTGTCTGTCAGTTGTTACTTCCATTATCAATACATATAAATAAAATTGGAGTGTCTGTTTGTAATATTAAAATAACCGCTTTTTACTAAGTGCATTTGGATGTATACACGTTACCTATACCGAAACAACATTTTTTACAATTTTTGTCTGTCTGTCTGTCTGTCTGTCTGTCCGTCTGTCTGTCTGTCTGTCTGTCTGTCTGTCTGTCTGTCTGTTTGTTCCGGGTAATCTCTGAAATGACTGGACCGATTTTGACGGGAATTTCACTGGCAGATAGCTGATGTAACAAGGAGTAACATAGGCTACTTTTATTTTAGAAAAAAAAATTGGATCTCTCAAAAAAAAATTAAAACCAATGTTGCAGCGCTGCGCCTGATTAAAGTTTGATAGCAACAATCTGCAATGCGTCCCGCGGGATCAGAACGCGAGCAGGCTGTTGCCAACGGCTGAGTCTTTGTTAAATACCACGCGGACGAAGTCGCGGGCAACAGCTAGTCTATACATATAAATAAAATTGGAGTGTCTGTTTGTAATATTAAAATAACCGCTTTTTACTAAGTGCATTTGGATGTATACACGTTACCTATACCGAAACAACATTTTTTACAATTTTTGTCTGTCTGTCTGTCTGTCCGTCTGTCTGTCTGTCTGTCTGTCTATCTGTCTGTCTGTCTGTTTGTTCCGGGTAATCTCTGAAATGGCTGGACCGATTTTGACGGGAATTTCACTGGCAGATAGCTGATGTAACAAGGAGTAACATAGGCTACTTTTATTTTAGAAAAAAAAAACTGGATCTCTCGAAAAAAAATTAAAACCAATGTTGCAGCGCTGCGCCTGATTAAAGTTTGATAGCAACAATCTGCAATGCGTCCCGCGGGATCAGAACGCGAGCAGGCTGTTGCCAACGGCTGAGTCTTTGTTAAATACCACGCGGACGAAGTCGCGGGCAACAGCTAGTATTCGTTTATAAAACTAGATATGCGCTTGCTATCCGTTCCAAATGCCAAAGTCGAATCATATGAGTTAAAGCTCCTGTAATGTTTCCACGATTCGTGTCTCTTCACCATTCCGTAGACAACCCACAGTGTGCTCTTTAATTACGTGCGCATTTACCTTATATCGTAACAATATGGCCCTCTAGCGACTCGCCTGTAGCACATTAATTGATAGATATTGAATAGAACTGATTTATTCACTAATGATATTATAAATAAGAACTGCATAGTCATGTTAATCAATTCGTGTTTAATTATTATGCATAATTGACTATTTAGCTGCGTCTCGTTCTGATCCAGACTATCTTAATTATAATGTTTCACAACTATCTAGTCACATTTGGCCTCTTGGGGAATTACATTAACGTTTTTGTAATTAAATGTCAGTAAAGTAATAAAATGGAAATAAAATTTGTATGAAGAAATACGTATCAAAATATGTTGTTGTATACTAACCGCCACATTTTATAGAAAGGATTCTTGTATTTAGTATGGGTCTACTGTGGGAATAGCAATGCAATTGTCATTCAATAATGCTAGCGGACTCTTAAAGTTCCGTATTTACGGTCGGTACGGTCGCAGTCGGCCAATATACGGCTTATCTGAAATAAAACTACAACATCTCCTCCATTGCAGGTAAGATACCGCGAGAGAATAACAATCCTCCGCGGCAACCACGAGTCCCGCCAGATCACCCAGGTGTACGGCTTCTACGACGAGTGCCTCCGCAAATACGGCAACGCGTCCGTGTGGAAGCACTTCACCGACCTGTTCGACTTTCTGCCGCTGACGGCGCTCGTCGACGGCCAGATATTCTGCCTGCACGGCGGGCTGAGCCCCTCCATCGACACGCTGGACCACATCCGCGCGCTCGACCGCCTGCAGGAGGTGCCGCACGAGGGGCCCATGTGCGATCTGCTCTGGAGCGACCCCGATGACAGGTGCGTCCATTAACCTATAGCTTCTGGCCGCGGTATACGTCTATACCCAATAGATTTTTTGGTCTTTGATTATGTAATTAACACAGCCAACATTTGTACTGTATTTTTTTGCCAATTCTTTAGGGGCACGGGGTAAAATTATAAAGCGATTCAAAATGAGAGCCATCTAAAGTAAAATAGTTTTTTTTTGTATTTGGCGAAGGGGTACCGCCTTTCGCTGTCATGTCCAGACTATTTGGTCTGAGCCTATAACACTCAGGAAAAAAAAATAAGTGTGCTATAGTGGTCTTTTATAATTCCAAAGTTTTACCGTTTTGAGGTACGGAACGCTAAAATCGTTATGTCCCAATTTGTTAACGATTAAAATGCAAGTGTTCGAGTTTCAACACATGACAATCACCTATTTGCAAGACGCGGAAGTGCTCGATATTTATCGAGTGCGGTGGTAATGAAATCAAAAGTGCAAGACAATCGTCTCTTGTCCCGGAGTCAAGGACGCGTCGCGTCCACTCGCGACTGTAGCCCGTCCGCGTCAACTAAATATAGTCGCGGTGATAACTGTGACGATACGAGCGTCTTGCTGTTATCTGTACGAGTGGACAGACACTAAACTGGGTCATGTTATTGATTTTATGATAATGCGTCCAAACTGGGTCTTGTGGCAAATATGCAGGATAGATCGCACGAATAGTTTCAATATGAATTGTATGAATAATGTAGATCAAATTAGATTGTTTTCTCCATAGAAATTTACTACTCAAATATAACTATTATTAGCTTATAATTCTTCAGGGTTTATCAAGTCCATTCTAGTTTTGAAAACATAGTATACAGTCTTTTTAGTAAACTTTATGTCCTAAGCGTGATGTTCTTATTATGTGCAAGCAATTTACGTCCCTTTGCCCACTCAAATAAAGTGTTATATTTTGTTGCATAGAGGTGGATGGGGCATATCCCCTCGTGGCGCGGGCTACACGTTCGGCCAGGATATCTCTGAGACGTTCAATCACAGCAACGGGCTGACGCTGGTCTCCCGGGCCCACCAGCTCGTCATGGAGGGCTACAACTGGTGCCACGATAGGAATGTCGTCACTATTTTCTCAGCGCCCAATTACTGCTACAGGTGAGTCTACTTGGTTTAATAAAATATATACTCTAATCTTAACACATTAGAGTATATTTTTTTTTGTTAACGACCCAAATGCCTCAGACGGTAGTGACCCTGATTTTTTTGCTGATGTTTCTGGGTCTGAACTCAGTTAGGGACAAACTTTGTGTACGGGCCTCGCAAGCCTAGAGTGTGTAAGATTTGAATCTACAACCAGACATGCCCTAAGTACATTAGTCTCGCATTAGAGAACTTATGCAAAGTAGGCAATTTTGCCCATTGTTAGTTCTGTGGGTCGACCTTGTGAACTGAATTACGCGCGGTCGCCAGTCACCACAACATAAACGCAAGTTTATATGTTGTTTGTTGCAAAATCACTTAGCATCGATGTTTATGCAATTTGAGTATTGAGAAAAGTTTCTTTGATTATGTAAATAATTGGAATTGCTACTTGGGAATATTGATTATTTAATTGTGTAGGCAATGGATACGGGCGAAAAGCAAAAACTTGAATCAGTGTTTGTATTTACGACTGCACTGAAAATTGTAGAAAGGTGTATAAATGTAAAAAATTAATGCGAGATTTTTTTTTTGCTCTGGTCACATTGTTCTAGGCCTATACTAGGATTCCCTGTGTCTTGGGCATTAGACAGCGATATATGTAGATATCAAACAAAGGGCGGTTAATATGAACTGACTATGACTTGGGTACAAACATTTGTGCTCATCACGAACTCTGCCAATCAAATGTCGTCAAAATGTTGTATTGAAAATCTGACAGAAGTAATAATTACGATGCTGATGGCATTAGATTATAAGCCGAACGGAATCTGTCTATTGACCTTTTCACTTCGGCAGAGGGGAAAGCGTGTGCTGAGCAACATTAGTCTTAAATCCTTTATTCCGTTGCTCTATATTTCTTTATCAATACCACTAGATACTAAAATACTGATGTGTGTATAATATTGATGTATTTTTAATGGCACGACCTTGTAATTCAGCAATGCCGGTAAGAATTTCATTATTATGCAGCATTTTTTTTCTTCAAATATATTTTATGGCTTCCGCGTATCAGTTTGAAAGTCGGCAATACAGCCGCGATCAATGATTATTTATTTATTTTCAGACCTGATCATTTTCATAATTAATTATTTTCATGGTCGTGACCTTATAGCTAATGGCCTATACCATGGATATCAACATTGGGTACCACGATACTACCTGATTATCACTGATGGTAGTGACGAGCTTTCTGTACCGAAGGTCCCGGGTTCGAATCCTGGAAGGGGCAATCTTTGTGTCATGAGCTCGCATGTTTGTGCCCGAGTCATGGATGTTTAATGTCTATGCAGCGGGATCCACAAAGGGTTTACTGAGTCTTGAACTTGCGATTCTTAAGCGCATTTGTAGTCAATAGTGAAGTCAGAATTTGGATATGTCAAATATAAAAAATACAATTGTCATTTTGATGGGAACAAAACTTATTTTTAAGAATTAATATTATCGAAATTCTGACTTTACAAATGCGCCAAAGAAGCTCAGGTTCCAAGGTTACTATACCCTCTCTAAATCATTATGTAAAAGTATTATATACTGGGATCGCCCACAGACCATTGTACGGTACCCGCAATACAAGCGTTGCTTAGTTTGGGTCCGTATAGTTGGTCTGTTCGTCTGGCGATATTCATTTATTTAATTTACATTGGTAAAACAACATCAATATGTTTGCTTCAGATGTGGTAACCAAGCCGCCATTATGGAATTGGATGATGCGCTTAAGTACTCATTGTAAGTATATTTATTGTTACCCTCACACACTTACAATCACATATTATGTTCCTTTATCTTTTACCACTGTCAAAGATAAAGGAACATATCATATACATAGGATATATAGATCACTATCTTGCAAGGAGAAAGTATAATGTAACTAAATGACATTCGTTATTTTAGCTAACGAAGGCATAATTTGGATCCCGAACGCACGAGAAGATAGTGTCCATTTTTATTATGAGAAATTAAAATGTAGTTTCCTGCCTTCGTGAGATAAAGTACCTGTTCTAAAAGGGCGAGTGAGCGGGCTATAAACATTGCATTGTGCTGAGTTGTTTAGCTCGGCAATATTGTCAGCGATACACTCCTGCTGCAATGTTATTGCCAGCTCCTTTAGCATAAACGGCAACTCGACAGCCATATATTTGCATCAAGAAATTGTCAAAAAACGAGCCCCGAAATAACCATTCAACAGCGTCACCCAACGGAATGATTAGAAGCGCAAAGTGATGACACAAAATAAAATGATTTTCAAAAATCATTTATTTTTCATCGACACAGTCGATGTTCTATGGATATTGAAAAGTTTTATGACCGTTGCGATGTAATTTAATCCTTGTTGTAGTTGGAATAGAGTTGTTTTACTGACTGTGTTGTTGTTTGCAGCCTCCAGTTCGACCCCGCTCCGCGACGCGGCGAGCCGCACGTCACACGGCGGACGCCCGATTACTTCATGTAGGCTGCACGTAAGTATACTGCTGTTTATGATAATACTAGCTGCGCCTCGCGGTGTTACCCGCCATTTAAAAGCATGTCCTTTTCCTCTATGTCCTTTTTTTTATTACATTATAGGCAAGTATTTGATCTAGATCTCGCCTGATGGTCCTTTTGCAAATGCACGGTTCCTGTATGCTATCCCATACGAACCGTGCATTTTTTCGGGATAACAATTAGCCTATGTCATTTTCTGACCCCTAAACTACCACTACCTATGCACAAAATCATGACGATCCTTTGCTCCATTTATACCCATATAATAAAAGTAGGTCCAATTACCCACATTTTCAAGAGATTTGGCCATTTTGTTTATTTACTACTTTTGGTTTTGGGTAGTGCGTGTTATGTGTTTTTTAATCGGTCGCATTTTATCACATTATTATCTATCATGATTGGTGGTAAAGTTAAGCAATAAGTATCGATGTTAAAATCGATTAGATTGTTTAGTTTTTGGTGCAACTGAACCTACTTACTTTTGTGTGGCTGTCATATTTCCGCCTACAATAAAAATTAATAACTGCCATAGTTGGGCGGATGTGGTGGCATCCATAAATAAGCGGCCGCGTATGTTTGCTGGATGGACCCAGTCCTGTCGGGACCAAATTTGTACCCTTTTATTTGTATTTATACAATGTGAATTGGTATGGTGTTACAGAGGAGGCGCATATCAAGCAGGAGTCGTGGTGTCGGTCGCGGGCGGCGCGCGGGCGGGCGCGGGGCCGGGGGCGGGCGGCGGCGGGGCCGGGGGCGGCGGGGGCGGGCGGGCGCGGCCGGCGCCGGCGCCGCGAACTGCTGGCGAGGCGCGCGGCCGTGGCGCGCTGGCTCGCCGCACTCTAGCCCCGCAAGACCCGCACCAGCCACTCGTGTACCCACTTCGCTACCCGGCTGGGGGTCTAGTAACAGTTTTCATACATTACCCAACCTTCATCGATTTCGAACCTTTCCATGTATTCACCGGCGGCGCCCCTGCACGAAACGTCCAATAAATGTATGGAAAGATTTCAAATCTTTTACTAGACCCCAGTTCGGCCGATCGATCTGCACCCTGCACGTTTGCTCGCGAGTCGTGTACCGAGTCTGGCGGATCATGACCACAAATCGGGAGCGGAATTGGGACTTGAGTCGCATTAAGAACTGCACGAATCCGTTTTGTGTCACCCGAACGCATTATACCGTAACGCCCCGAAGCGTGTTACCGCACAGACACACTATGAAAGATCACATCACGAGATCTATGCAAAGCGGATTTGTTGTCAGTGGTCCAGCCCGTGGCTCTGAGCTAACGCCCGCCTCCGTACTACACTCACACTCATCCACATGTACATGACTAAATACATGATACTCATACAATTCTACGAATGACATCCAAAAATATGTCTACAGTCTTACGCGGTTTGGGTTACACTAAAAATAATTAGCCCCCATATTTAAAGAAGCTGATTCAATTTGTAATACGTGAAGAAAAGTGTTTTGTAATACCATTGTAAATGGACGAAAACTTTTTATAAATGTTGGGGCTACTCTTTGAATTGAAAACATATGTTTGGCGTGTCGCTGCGTAGAATTATTTGAATATACCTGTATCTATGTACTTGTAGTTGAGTGCGGTATCCCGGTGGCCATAAACGCGTCCAGGGGCGCCCCAGCGTGCGGAAAGTGTGAATGTGAAGTGCGGCAATACGCCATGTGTGTGTGATCTTCCAGTTTTTGTTTTACACTGTACGAATGGCGGCTAGCCGTGAGCTTCTACCTAGCGTACAGATAGAATCCACAATTCTGGTGGTGGACCAAAAAAGTGCTTTAATAGTTCAGGAGTAACATTTTTACTGTTTACGCCAGACTTTTATTTTCCTAAATAGTGACTTCAATGTGCGAAATCTCGATTGGTTCCAAATACGCTTAAACCTAAGGCAAGCATTGTAAATTTAGCGTCAGCGGAGCGTACACGGTAATAGTTCTCGAGCATTATTACGTATATGCTATGTTGTAGCTATATTCAAACTGCCTCAAAATGTTCAACATGTATACTGTTATAATATTAAACTTCTAAACGATTAATTCACTATTTATTTGAGCTAATAACCATATAAGCACTGTTTTCTGGAATATTTTAGTATCCATTATGTATATGCTAGGTAGATGTTCACGACTAGCCAGTGCGCTTGAGTTCGACGTACCGAACTGTCACCGCCGGACCACGGACGAGCGGCGAAGCCCCGCCCGATACGCTGTCCAGATCGAGCCGACCGTCCCAATTAATTTTGCCTACAAATAAGTTGCGAATGTTCAATATAACTAGTGTCCGACCCGGATCGATCTAGATACCGTATCGACGAAAGCGAGCGCGCGATCCGATCGCTTACGTACTTTTAAATCGGGCGCTATTTAAGAAAACTTAAGAGGTCGAAACGACGGCGCGTGCGCAACGCAAGCGCTCGCCGACACCCGCAGTTAGATTCCCCGTGCATTCGCCCCGCGCTCATTATGCTGGTATGTTCATTTCAAGCGGCCGGAAAGAGCGCGACGTCGTTATTATTATCTCTGTACAATTTATGATGTATCAAAGACAATTGGACCTCATTAAACGGCGTGCATTTGCTAAAAAACGGTAGTTTTATTTCGCATCCGTCAGGTCACCATCGATTGACAGCGAATGGACATACCACTATAATGATCCTTGGTGACTACGCAATCGCCCATTGGTAGCCTGTGCGGCGTGCAACCTCTACCGCCGTGCAGTCGCGGACATTATAACCTGGGCCCCTAGTCTGCTAACATCATTATAGTCCAATAGCAATGTTATAGTATGTTAACTGTAACTTAACAAATGTATGAGAGAAGACAATTACGATGCAATTACTATTACGTTTTCTGTCGGTTGTGTTGGCAGACTGAAGGCCCTGATTGCAATACCTATATCGTCACTAGTTGAATATGTATGTAATGTTTTTTCAACTTAATGTAGATCAAAATCTGTAAAAGTCCGTTTTGTATGTTTTATTTTTAGTCTCTTTACATTTGAAATATTAAAATGACTTTTTTTTTAAAGTTTGATAGCCAATTTTATTGTGCGTGGAGTTTGATTACACAATTACTGTACTCATCGACGACGGTGGTCTGTCTATGTGTATATAACTTTCGAGCAATAGCGAGCATTTAATTTTATGGCAGAATGGCATTATGTAATATTAATTTTAATATAATGATTATATATTATGTAATATTTTTAGTTCGATTAAGCCTTCTTGAAGAAAGTATTAGGAACGCCCGGCTCGTTATTCCCAGTGCATTCATTCTGTCATAAAACGTAGATAAAGTGCATTTTGAGATTTATTATTCGAAAATTCTCCTTTTCTTGTGCCACCGTACCTGTACTACACGGAATAGTGTTTCACAAGAGTGGAGCTTTAAGTTCTTTTTCTACCATTTATTTTGATTTTAATTTTAGGTAATTGTGTAAATACCTAAAGATCAAGCATACGGTAGGTTTTTATCGTTTAACTAAGTTTGAAATAATATTTTCCCGTGTATGTACTCATTTGGATACTTTTTTGAACGGTAAGCTACGTAAACATATATAAACCAATGTTATGAGATCATTATAATATTGTATTACGAGTTGGAAAAATGGTTTTATATAGATTGATAACATCTTAGGAGAGTAGCAGCAAGGGTTATATTGAACTTTACGTATTGGTAATCCTATTTCCTCATACGAAGCATTTTTTTTTATCTATTTGTAGAACTAACTGACAAAAGTAATTTTTATTATATTTCATTCTCCAAGTAGAACCATGTACTTATTTAGAATTCGGACAGTGGACAGTTGTTTAGTCAGTGAAATATTTCGGTTTGTTATAAAGAAAATTGTAACAATTACAATCTTTTTTATTAACCCCAAGAAAACGCAAAGAGGGGTGTTATAAGTTTAACGCCATTATCTGTGGCACCGTAGCTCCAGAACGGATGAACCGATTTCAATGCGGTTCATTTTTTATTTAAATAGTTACTTCCTAAAACTCTTAACGATTCGCGTGTGCACTAATTATACAAAGACCTTACCCACCAATGACACCTGAAGCCACACGTCTCGTTGATCTAAGTATTAAGTATGTAAGTTATAGGTAAAAAATAATTATAATATCTTAAAAGAAAAGAAAAATAACAAAAAAAAGTGAAAATGTATGGCGAGCCTCGTTCGCGTGAAATACGAAACACCAGCGACAAATTGTCTCACGGCGCTATTTCACCCAATCGAAGCTCGTGTAAAGTTAAATAAATTAAGGCTTTCCTGGCGAACGCAAGGCGATGGATATACAAACTCGTTATTTTGTATGCGTCGTGTGTTGGTTCATGTATAAATGAGACTCGAAACTGTTGGTGATGCGCCAACCAAAACACCCCCGGAGTCTGGAGTCGCTGCACGATGGCAATAATAAAAATGTAAACACAGACCGGTAAAATAATTATTCTTGCAACTGTACTATGCCTGTTGATAGGAATTAG
Source organism: Pheosia tremula (assembly GCA_905333125.1). NCBI lineage: Eukaryota > Metazoa > Arthropoda > Insecta > Lepidoptera > Notodontidae > Pheosia > Pheosia tremula. Next base: position 7,768,673 of record HG995411.1, read on the forward strand.
ATAATAAATAATATTAATTATAAAATACAGGATTTTTCTTTCTCTGTTCCAACTTCGTAGCGTCAATAAAAATCATAAGTAGATAAAATAATTTATTTGAAATAATATCAACTTTGTGTGCGGTTAATTTTACAATAATTATTTGTGTAGTCGATAAACTAACTCTTAACCTCGTTTGCTTATCAGTCCCGTATCTTTATGAAATTTTATATCTTTGGTGTTTTTTTTAATTTTTTTCGCTTTTATACATAACACATTTTAGGATACAATATAAATATCTAAAAATATATATGTCCGACTCGAAATCTGATACAATTCAAACTAAAACTCATGTCTAACATGAAGCGTTTTGGGAGTTTTCCCACCATACTTTCTTGCTAGTCAATTGTTGTCAACGAACATTATGGAATGATATAATGATAAAACTTACACGCTAGTCGCCATCTTGTGCCCATTAATTAATAACGAAAATTAACATATAAAAGCCGACTTGAATCATGACACCGAAACTCTAATATACAAATAAATTATTTATTATAGTAAAATACAGCCTCAGAACAAAAAGCATTTTTGTCAAATTTAGTAAAAAAAATTGGTAGAAGGCACAAGGACATTATACTTACAAAATTACATTTGCACTACTTATAATATGAATGCTAAGTCATTGTGAACTGTTTCAACACTGAACCATTGATAGGACGTTACAAAACATTAATCTTTATTTATAAAATTCGGTCTTATAATACCCAAGCATGCAAATATCTTCTTTATACTCAGCTACAAGATTAAGGAAAGCTATCGTGTAAAACTGCCGTGTTACGCCCGCTAAGGAAATAACAAAGGCATACAATTTCCAGTCAGTGTTTCGAGAGCCACGTACATTTGACCTTCACTAGTTACTTTTGATTTTTATTACAACAAAAATAGTTTAAATACAAAAACAGTGTAAAAACTAGATAAGCACAAAAGGATAACTATATTTGGTAATCCTTTAGCGGGCGTCACTTTGGTTCTGCACGCAATGTCTATCCTTTATATTATAGTCCGAGGATTCAACCGAGCGGATACACACAGATGTTCTAAACACACGAATCTAATGGAAATAGGGAGCACTGTCTTTAATTGAATACTGATATCGTTATAAGTAAAAGAATATGTGTAAATATATGGTCTCTCTTATATTATTGGTCATGGAAAATTAAAGTAATCTGCGGCCAGCCATAACACGCAGAGGTTATTAAAAGCCGGAATATGCCGTTGTTTACGGCTCGTAGCACCAAATATTATTAACGTCATCGAGATGGCATTATGTACTCGTTTAAGAAAGCTATGGTGTGAGCGGAACAAAACATATCCTAAATTGTTTTTTATTAAGCTATTTATTAACATTAATTTAATTGGGCTAAATTATTCATCTTTTAGATGTGTAGTTATTTGGATTTCCATATTATAAACCTCGACCTGTTTGTTGCTAGTATACTAGCTTTATCTACAATAATTACATTACAAAGCATTTCTCGAAAGATAACTGCTTTGTAATGCGAGATGGGATCTTCCAAGTAATGCTATGTAATGCGATTGGAAATAGACGATTTGTTTTTTAAATTTTGGGGCATATATTTTTCGGGAGTATAATAAATAATCTGAGAATAACAACAAAATATTTCCAGATATAAACGAAAGTGTAGGATAGCCTACTGAAGGAATCCCAAAAGTCTCCAAATTTATAGACTATTCAAATCCAAAATGAACAATCAACACTATTCCTATGAAACCTTCATGCCGGTGTCCAACTGCAAGAGTTGTTTCATCAGCTCGTACGTGGAGAAGGAGGTGGCCACCATGGGTATGGCCCTGATGTAGTTGATGCTCATCCCGCGGTACAGACCCTTGACGATGCCGTTCTCTCTGTATATGAGCCTTAAGGTCTGGATCATGCCGGTGCTGTGAATAAGATGGATTTTAAGGTAAGGCTACAGAATGGACACGTAATATATCCCGTTAGTTGATAGGTGGTGGCGCGACAGCTAGTGCATGGTTTACAGTCCAGCGTTTCCCAAAGTGGGCGATAACGCCCCCTTAGTCGCTGCAGGCCTAAAGGCGGTAAGAGACCCGGAAAAAAATGGGGACGTTGTGTAGAGGCTTACAATAATTAATTTAATTTCAACTTGATTTTATAGTGGTTTTTAAGTAGGTGAAAAAATTAGAGCGCTAAAAAATAATTCATTCTCAAAGTGAGCAGTAGACAATCAGTTTGAGAACCCCTGGTTTACACGATTCATGTAGAGGCTTCAATAAAAGTGTAGTGTGCCTTGCCTTGCCAATAAAGAAAGTTAACTACTTTATTTATTGATCATTTCGAAAGGCTAATTATGAAAAAAGAAACTTGTATCATAAATATTGGCGACAACAAAAATACTGAACTACAAAATAAATTGGCAACCCTGATTGGTTTTGTGCCGGTTGCGTATAGAGTTTATTCGAGTTGACTGTTCGCCTACTCGCGAACATCCAGTAAAGCTCACTTGCTCACAGTATAAAAAGGTAATATGATTCTTGACTACAAATCAGGGCCCCAAGTCTGCTAACACAAACGATTCATAATCGAACACCAACCGCATAGTAACTATCACTTGACAGATATCGTTAGCAGACTTAGCGCCTTTGCCTTCGTGGCACCCGAATATTAAAAATGAAATATAATTTTAAAAGTGCATACGAATAATGTAACCGCGGTCTCGAGTAATAGCATGGGACTTAAATATTAAAGTAGTGTTTGAATATTTTGCAATAAATCTGAAAAAAATATATAAAAAAAAACGAGTGACCAACCTCCTGTAAGTGTTGCCAACACCAAGTGCGACAGACATGCAATCAGAAATATTGCTATATTAGATAGGTTATTACAAGATGAGTTATTGTACAGTGCCATATTAGTTCACATAGTTACAACATTTCGCAATAGTTATAATTATTTTTACAATAAAAAGTTTTTGTAAGTCACAGTTACAAAAGATTAATAAGTTAATAATTACTGGGAAATATATAATATTAATGAATATTTAATTAATAACAATAATACGTAGAATAGTGGTAAGATATTTATTATTAACTCTATCAACAGACATTCATTCCATCCACACTGGCATAATGCGAAATGGCAAGAGCTAATTTGTATTTAATTTATTTTCTGAGTTAGACAAAAGATGTTCTGTTAGAGAAAGAATGTTCACCTACCTTGGTGATCGAAAGACTGTTTTAATTCATAGAGACTTCCAAATAATGAATATTATAAATTTCCACCAAATTTATAAAAACGTTTTCCTCTTTGTAAAGCCATTAAAAATAGATTATAAATTTGGGTCAAGGAGTGTGAGTAAAGCGTCCCCTAATGATATGATGAACTTACCCAAACTTTTCCGTCTGCGCGTCCATGCAGGCCAGCTGCATGCGCCTGCGCGTGACGTCGAGGGGGTAGGACACGGACTGCGCCACGGCGCCCGCCAGCCCGCCGCACACCAGCTTGCCCGGCACCGTCAGCACCAGCCCACCTGCACACACACACACACATTATAGTATTTTAGCGGAAAAGAGAAGATCTTCCAGCCAGGCGGGGGGTACGCCTGGCGGGGCGGTCGCTATGCACCCGAGGGTTATTGCCGGAATCTTGTATATATGTTACTTGCTCCGAAAACCCTTATAGCGCAATATAGGAATGTGATGAGAATTGTCTATTGTTCTGAATGCGTCTGCAGCGCCATCTGTGTAACTTGTGGTACGGGTGAAGTGGTGGCTACAGTATCAAACTCATGTCGAAGTCAAGCTTTACAGCCACCATGGTCACGGGAGGATTCGTTTTATTTCAATATTAGACCAGTATTTTAATTGCATAAAGTGCAAGCTTCTGTGCTTATTTGTAAAAAAAAACAATTTGTGTCATCTCAATTTCAAATTGTACAGGATCGAGATATGACATATTAATTACCTGTGTTCCTATCACACTTGCGGCACAGCGATGTGGGCAGGTACTTCATGCAGAAGAACTTGAGGGACTCGAAGCAGTAGAAGCTGAAGCCGGCGTACGGCACCATGCCCATCATGGTGGGCACGAAGCCGCGGTACAGTGCGCGGACACCGCCCTCCTAAGGAGATGACGGGGAATTAAACCCTTAGTCTACCTAGACCAGTGTAAAAGCAGTGATAACCAAATTGGTTGAACGCTTGCCTCGGTAACGAGGATCGCAGGTTGAAACCCCGGCTCGTACCTCTGGGATTACATATGCGAATCTCATTTTCAACCACGATTATCGCTTGCTAAACGGTGAAGGAAAACATCGCGAGAACACATGAATGAAGAGGAAACATGTCTGAGAGAACCCCTCGAAAGATGTGTGAAGTCCGCCAACCCGCACTGGGCCAGCGTGGTGGATTATGGCCCAGTCCCCCTCGCATTGAGGGGAGGCCCGCGCCCAGTCCCCCTTGCATTGAGGGAAGGCCCGTGCCCAGCAGTGGGACATTAAAAAGGGCTGGTATTATTATTATATCTACCTAGACCACTAGCGTCTACTAATGTAAGCTGTGCTACTAAAGTAACCTGGACGACTGAGCGAGTTTGGCCGGTTCACCAATCCACAATACTAGGTGAAGATAAATTTATTCTGGTCGTAGTGGATGTTTGGTCGGTACACTATAGTAGTCTGGCCCAGTATAAGGTAGATGTAGTGAGTCGCTCACCGTGCGGAACATGGTGAGCGCGGCATGCACGATGCCCGTGTATCTGTGTTCCCCGGTGATCTGGAACGCGAGCCGCGCGCGGATGGTGTCGAGCGGGTAGGTGAGCGTGACCGCGGTCACGCCCGCCGCCGCGCCCGCCACGAACTTGTCGCCGTGTTGCACCACCGGCACGTGGACGCTGCTTAAGTACTGCAAGATGATGTACCGTTTTAAGTACTAGATATATCTATTTAGAAGCTCATTGTGGTGGGAAACGTGGAAGGGAAACGTTCACGAGGCCGGTCCCCGACCAGGTGGTCTCACCAACTAAAAGAAACACCAACGTCCCGCTTCGACGCCGCGGTGAAGATGGCCACAGACCGGAGCCGATGGAGAGCCGTGATGATCACGATCCTCAGTCACATATCTATTTAGATTACAGACAGTGGTGTCATTCATTAGCATTCTCTGATTATAATTTGTTGCACTAACTCAGAGATAAAATGTGTTTAATTAATCTCCGTATTCCCAAGCGCGACTTATCTCTAATAAGTAACATCAATCTGTTGTAAATGATTACATACGGATAATCTCAAGAATTTCCCCATGTTAAACTTAACTCAGCCGTGATTTTATGATTTAGAAATTATGAACTCAACACGACAAGCCAATATTATGTTCATTGTGTAAGCGCTTAATTAACAATGAAGGATGTATGTAGGTAGGTACTTTGTTATTCTTACGCTATAATAATTGAACAAATTGAAATTTTATAATTTAAATAATGTCTCTTTCCACACTGGCTTTACCCGGATCTTTGGAAGACTTGCGCGGGACACGGGTCCATCATTTCAATTATTCTTTTCATTTTCAAGGCCGCCGCCGGCGCCGTGTCATCGTCCAATCAGCGCAAACCGATGGTAATGACATTCGTGGAATACAATAATTATTTATAGGAATCTCCTCAATACTAAGGATACCTATATTATCAAGTACAAGGAATCTCCTTACGGATTCAACCTACCAGAAAAATATTTTAAATTTGTATGAAACGTGACCGACATTATACGTAGCTACGACAGGGATACTTCGGCGATGACACATACTTACTAGTAAGTGGTGTTCCCATAAAACCACAGAATCATATTTTCGCACTGCAGTCAGTAGCATAAGGTTGGTAACCTTTTCGTATAATTGTTTGCCTTCCGAGCGACCTACTGCCAGCCTTTAGTTACCTCGTCCTACCACTTATTGCCGTTATTTATGATCGCGTAACTGTTAAATCATTTCATTAAAACGTAGTCGAGAGCCTTGACTCCAGTAGTGTCATTTTAAATATCAAGTCATTGAATTAAAAAAAAAAATCGGTTTGTATAGCGTTGTTTATTTCATGTTTTACGTTCCCGACGTTTCGGTTGCTGTACAGCAACCACGTGTTGGACCCATGTCCCCGCGCAAGCCTTACAAAGATCCGGGTCACAGAGTGACCCGGGCCCGTGTGGTCCGAAACATCCTAAATAAAATATGTAACACAAAAATGTCTTCGGTTAAATCATAAATAATAACTGTTCTATGGTACAACAAATATTAAAAGACGATAAATCACGAAAATGAACGCGCAAGCGCATATGATGTGCCACTTAACGGTCAGTTGTCGGTCGCCATGGTCTACCTGCACGATGACCGGCGTGTATAAACAACTATGAAAAGTTTATACTGAACAAATAATTGAGTCTGTGGTCTTTAAAACAATAAGGTCCTTTCTCGGGCCCCTGACCTGTATATCAATAAGTAACTTGATCTCACAGTTTTTAATGTCATTCATTAATTTAATAGAGCAGATTTAAATAAAATCTATAGTTCATTCTACATAAGTAGAAGTATAATCAACAGAGATTTTACCGCAAAACCGCACCAAGGTTTAGTCAAGACTAGAATAGAACACTATATTTCTGTTAAGGTAAACTTGTCTGGGTGGAATGGAAAGTATGTTATAGCATACATCGTAGACTTAATTCCTATATGCCTTTGGTTCACTCTACACCGTGAGAAGTATTATCTGTGACTCCACTTTAAAGAAGCTTAAGTTTTACTCCTATCCGAGCATTAAAAATAATTATTTCAGGATGTCATTAGACGATTGAAATTGTCGAATTGGTGTTTCCACATATCGCCAAAAAGGATCGCCTTCACTCCACCGGCCATATTTCTTCCTCACCGTCATCTACATTCAAGTTTATGGCACTAGCATCACGGACACTGGCAGAATTGTGGCAAATAGCTGCAAAAGCCATTAATAGAGAAGAAGAAGAAATATCGTCAATTATAGCGTCGCTAATTACAGTTTTGTTTTCAATGACGATTAGCTCGTCGCAGTATTTGAACAACAAATCAACCGCCGCGGGCAAGATGTCACTTATGCTAGGTAGTGCGAAAGGGATAGCTTAATTTATATCCGCATGTAATAAAATAGCGACGGAGAATGCTTGCGCGCTGCATCTTACCCAAATTTAAAGTTTATTAATATCTACCTTATAAAGCATATGTATTCCTAGGGTGTCCGTAATCAAACTAATAAACAGGATTTCGATTTTTTTTATTCTCGTTTTCACTTTGACCAGTTTTCAAGATTATAACTTCATGTTTCATGGGTCAAAATATCAGCATTTAGCTCTATAGATACGGAGATTTGATAGATAAACATCACCCAAATTGTCATAGATGACCCCTCTTAACGTCGATGCGTGAACGTTAGAACTGCGATGTATGTCAGTTAACGGTCTTCCGAGCGACCACATTCTCGTTGAAAGCGAAGCCAGGAAGCTATCGCAACATTCGCGACACGTAATTTGTACCACGACGAAACGTTGGTATTCAGGTCAGAGTTCACTGCGATTTATATGTGAAGTAAGCACCAATGGTACAGTCAAGAAAAAAAGTCATAAAACTCTTCAAAAAAACTTTTTATGAATAAATTCACAACATTATTAACACGAATGTGTCATGAAGTTTTCAACGAAAGAAGTCTAACTAAGCGTATTTTTAGCAAAACAGATATTTTGTTCAAACGATCGAAGATACACAAGATCGGCGGAAATTACGTCAGGTGTTATAAGAGCTGAATTAGTACTCGTGAAAACACTTCGGACTTTACAAGCTCCGAGACTAAGATCGATTTGAATGATAACAAAACTGAATCTCTACATAATATTATGAAACTAGGTGTCTGAGGTTTGTCTAACGTCCTATTCGGGTTATTTTCAGACTGCTATAGTTATTAGAAACTTAGCCTGCGGCTGTATTGTAAACACCTGTTTGAATATAGTGACCTCCGTAGAGCCAGAATCGATTGAGTACTTACTGAAAGTGCTTTCCACCTCCCGGTCTGAATTCTCTATGGGATCGATGTATATTATAACATCCGGTTTCATTGTTTATATCTCATTGGGTTCACTCATACCCAGTCCACGACTTCCGTGCCAAAATGTGCTGACATTAATTTAGACATTTAAAAATATATTCGATTTGAAGTTCAATGCCAGACAGTAATACTTAACACGTGTTGGATTATAATAATGATAAATAATAACATCATAGCGACTGTATTACGCCAAGGGGTAGGCAGAGGTGAACAGCACTGCCTCCACATTTTGGTCCCAAATGGTCGCATAGTAATACGCGGCAATGACGTGTTAGTTACACCATTCATAACTCAAGAACGGATGGGCCGAATTATCTGATATTAGATTTTTTTAAATTTGTATCCAATCCATATAGCAGAATGAAAACAAAAACCACAAAAAAAATATAATAAAGATAGTGATTTTTAACAAACATTTGATGCTGAGGCGGTACGAAGTTAGCCGGGATCGCTAGTTAAGTATTAAATAGAGGACAAGCAGATTGAATTAATTAATTAGTCCATCAAACGCGTAATGAAGTATTCTAAGCCAAGTTAATAACGGATAGTCAGTGTTCATTGACATTTGAACGATTTGTGATAACCGTGGCGCGATAGCACAGCCAGTAGCATACCTAAAGGCAGGGCCGGATTAGGCCTTGTAGCACACCATTTTATAGGTACAGGGCGCGCAGCCATACTATGGCAAGTGACGAAAATATAATTATCGAGATGTCCCCCGAATCGAACCGAAGCCGCGGAGCGACTTATACACCCTACAACAGCCTTTCCCGCTGTGGGCGATAACACCCCCTTGTGGGCACTGCAGGCCTAAAGGCGGGCGGGCGGGCGGTAAGAGACCCAGAAAAAAATGGGGGTATTGTGTAGAGGCTTACAATAATTAATTTAATTTGAAGTTATAGTGGTTTTTAAGTAGGTGACAAAATGGGGGCGCTAAAAATAGTTCATTCTCAAAGTGGGCAGTAGACAAAATAAGTTTGGAAACCCCTTTATAAGATCGTCGTCATTCAATGAAGACATAAGATTACGTGTATAATTAGTATATCTAATTTAATTTAAACATGGCCTATGACGCGCTTTGTTCCGCTAAAGACAGATGAATGAAGATGTCCACTTTCGTACCTTTTTATAAATCTCGAAGCTGGTAAATTGCGTGGCGGCATACGGGAATATCCGCACCATCTGCGCGCCGTTCCCCTTGTAGAGTGCGATGAGAGACTCCTGGCGGACGATGGCCGAGAGTCCGCCGACCACGCCGTGGTGTTTGTAGTGGGTGGACTGAGCCTGCAGCAGGATCTTCATGCGGTCCAGCGGCGCCACCGTTGTCTTAGCGCACATTCCTGCGACTCCTGAAACATTGGAAAACTAATTGTAAACTTTCTAATTGGTATTGTCAAGTTATACATTATAGATGATGAACGTTATCGGGAAAGCATGCTGTCACCGTCATACTTATTTATGAAATCTGTGGTGCGAGAGGGATGGAGGTTACGTTAGCGAGGTTACAACGAGGACGTTATAGGTCCATTGTATGATACCTACCAATAATACAAATGTCGTATAGTTTGTGACAGTGTAGTTGGTGTGTCCGTCAGAAGATACATATTATTATGATATTTTTAAAATACTTAATTCAACTTCTACTTTGCTCCATGTACATTCTTCTACAATATCATGTAAATAAATTACACAAAATTTAAAGTGATTAGTAAATGATAACACTAATGACTTATGCAAAACTCTATGGTATGCTTAAACAAGCTATTCAAACATTATGCAAATGAATTTTAAAAGAAAGAATTGTCATATTCATATAAGTACTACCTATTGCCCGCGACTTCATCCGTGTCTTTTAATTGATATAATTTTTTATTTATGACATTATTTAAATAAAACAAAGACTGATTTTTAAGTGAAGCTCACCACAATACATTAGTGACAATCGCGCCCTAATCAGTTAAGCCGTTTCTGAGATTAGTGCACACAAAACTCAGACAGCAAGAAAGAAATTCCAACATCATTATTTTGGTCTCTATTGCGTTCATAAAGGCCTCCAATAATAGATTTTCTCATATGTCTTCCATGTACCCACATCAATCAGTATTTTTTTTATTATATGTATGGATTACACATTCCATATTGTATAAATATATGTTAACTTAAGATTTAATTTGGTAAACATCATTCATTCATGGTCATTATTATGATTTTCAAGATCTTGCTTTGTTACGGTTCCTTAGTTAAACTAAGAACTAGTTTTACCATGTATGTTTGTCTGGGTTACAGTGATTTTATTGAAAGACTATTAAATCTATAAATCTAGAATTCAGCACATTTATAGATATATATAGATTTTAAAGTAATGTGCTACCAACGCAATGAGATTTTAAAGTTACAGACTTACATAGGCTTACGTGAGTGAGGGTGAAAGAAATAATATTATTTTCAGAGTGAAAACTTGTTTGAGGAATATTTTCGTATATAAGCCCAAGTCTACAGAATAGACCTGTATATCCCTAATCCACGGTTATAGTAATCTCAATCGAGAAAGTTATTCTTACAAGACACTGGAATAATTACTTATTAATATTACTAACTTATTGGTATTTTTTTAAACAAAGAAAACCAACTGGGCCCATGGCTAGGGACAGGGATTTTTGGCTATCCTTTAATTTCATAGAACAATATTAGCTTAGATTTTACAAGTATTATAAGTAATTAATTTAAATGTTTTCACCATGACCATGGTTTCCAGACCCATTTTTTTACTATCACATATTTTCTAGGATAAAATCTTATAAGTATGTTGACCCAGGATACAAGTTATCAGAATATTGCTCAGGTTCATTAAAATTTGTATTGTAGTTTTCCACAGAACAAGCAATAATTCTAAATGCTGTTATTAGTCTCTTTATAAATAATATTGAACACTGCTTTTTTTTTTAATTAAATTTACATACAATCCAGCCTTATTATACGTATGTATTGTCTATATAAGAACCTTTTTTAATATAAATTTGTAAAAAACTCACCTCCAGCCAATAAATTCTTGAGTATAAAGTCGAGATTATTCTTCTGTTCAATTGTCAAAGCCATTTTCACTTTAGTACTAAACAATTAATGGTATTAAAACACTAAAGTTAGTACCCAATCGTTACCACTGGGTCTTCACTGATGCATGCAATTATTGAATAGAAAACTAATTCACACCATGGTGCGCTTTCGAAAATGCCGAATTAATGTATTCAAAGAATAATCGGAGAATTACACATGTCTCCGTGCGATATTTGTGGAGACTTTCACCTGAATGTACAATGCCGACAAAAAAAAAACAGTTAGCTAACTGGTTGGCGCGCGACGAGCCTCATCGAGCGGCAAGCGTGCGTGGCGTTACGAGCCAGACTTCAATCTGAATGGACATCTATATTTTTATTTTATCTGTCTGTCTAGTAATCAGCTGTTCTCTTTCTTGGCATGTTTTTTACTATTCTTATTAGATTTTAAAGCTTAAATTTATAATACAAGCAATTCTGAAGGTGTATAAATTACACATCCAAGACGGCGACCTGGAAATCGCTTTATAAAATATATCTCAGATTTTTTACACGGTTTTCGTCACAGACTAATAAGAGAACTAGTTGTTTTCGTTTTACCGACAATCACCTTGAAAAATATGAATGACAGACTATCATCGAATCGATGGATGACACTGACAAATGGATTTTTTTTATATTTTTTTAAATTCGTTCCTTCGAGCAGGCTAAAGTTATTATGACTATACCGACATTACTGCCTCGTCTTTCGTAGCGGAAATAGTACAAGTGATATGTAGATTGAGAATAGAGCTACGAAGATGATAAGAAAGAATGGAGGCAACCATAGCAAGACGGTTTTAAAGATCTTTAATAAATGTCGACATTCTATCTGATTACCATAGACATGGTAACACCCGGCCCTTTAGCCCCGGGGCTGGGAGGAGCTATTTACGTTCCTTTTTATCACATGAAACATGACGTTGGTGGGACGAGGTTTAATATAAATAATTTGATTCAATTTTTTGTTGAACCGAATGGCTTAATGACATACTTTTCTCTTATGAAAGGGATTTCCTAGGGCTTCGCTGGTTTTGAATCACTACGTTTAGTCATACATATTACGGCAGTATTGATGGTATAGCAAGAATCGTGTCATATTTTATTAGAAATTCTAATAATGTTTTTAGAATTTCTAGAATTTTATGTGATACCTAAGGTATAACATCAAATACATTCAAATTTATAATTTATCTGGATGTTATGAAATTAAAATACAGCGGTCCGAGCTAGGCGTGCCCTCTACATACTTATATACCTACCTATCCCCAGACGAACAATAAATTGTATTTGTGAAGGATGTTATGGTTTCCTATTATGGGTAACATGAAGTAAACTGGAGGTGATTTCAGTACCTATTACCTAATAACATCTAGACAAAGGAAAATAACAAAAAGATCATTTCCGAAATTTGCCCGGGCGGGAATCGAACTCGTAAGTTTCCGGTGTCGTGAGCCGCAATTGTAGTAGTTACCTACTACCGAAGCATGCGAGTGCATGCTGATATTCCGAGCACAATCTCACAATATGAGATGATAAGTATTTTTTATCGACCCTGCCAGAAGTGGCTCCATTTGCCATCGGTATCTTTATTTGTTTAAAGTACCGAATATATTAGCTTACAAGTTTTATATACTACGTGTTTTCCGGCCCGCGATTACCTCTAACATAGGGGTCAGAGACTTTATTCAACTTAAAATTAATTACAGGGAGTGTAAAATGAGGTTAAAAAACAGAAATTATATATGACTTCTTATAAAGTGTACACAAAAATATACATCTCATATAATATATCTTAATTTTATTTATATACCACGTGTTGCGCAATGAAACAAAACACACCCGTCCTTTCATCATTGATCTGAACTTGAAGGTCACCTTGAGAAAGCTTGCTTTGGCGGGAAAGCTCAAATAGGACGCGCTTGTGACGCGCGCGATGCGCTGAAATCGTTTCACGCCGGTACATGGCGCTTAGCACGTTGGTCGGTATTGTAAATAAGCGCCCTATGCTCAGCATGCGTGTGTGCCTGTCTGGCTGATTCAGTTATTGCGAGGACCGTACCATGCTACGGACGTGTTATGTGTAGTTAGTTCGGGATTTAATTTGTACATCGCAGACGTGACTACGTGCGTGTCAGCGCGGCTTCTATACGCATAAGACTGTGTGCATAAGCAATTAATTAGTTACTATTGGGTTTATCTAAAACATATATCTTAATAATAAAAGAAATGGAAGTTCCGGCAAAAGGAAACGTCCTGGGACGTAAGTTTTTTTTTAATATTATTTTAAACGACGACGATTTTTTTTTCGAATTAAGTAGTTAAATAAATTCGAATAAATAATAACGATAAATTATTACCTTTTTTTTCTTATTAATACTGAAAAAAGTTAGGTAAGATTAGAGATTTAGATTTTCGTGCAACAAGTGGCTCAATCATAAAGCAATAAGAAAAAGCCCGGTTTAGATAACAAATTTGTGTGTATTTTTTGTAACAAGTAAACAATATCATCTTTTTGTTATAATACAAATTAAAAACCTTAAAACAATGCATTTGAATCTTCTCTACCAAACTGAATCAACTATACCTACTTCGAAATGTGAATAAACATAATAAATAGATTGAATTATAACCAAAAAGTGTCCTGGAAAATTCTAAAGGTCACCGAAGGACACATGGCAGTCCTGCGTATTATAATTATAGGTATCTACCAACGCTGCCACAGACAGCCCTTATTGGAAGGTCATTATCCTGACTAGTTTGTTTACAGAAATCAAATTAACAAACATTGTTAATCCATTAACATTTTCATAAAATCGTTACTATATCCCCAATGGAGTGATCGGACTAATTCCAAAGAGTTTCACTTTTCTCTAAAATTAAGACTATTGCATCATAAGTAACACCTAAGTTTAAGCCGCGAATATGTAGATCCTGTAGCTAGGTCTAATGTGGGCTTCGTAAAAGGCGACGTTAGGATGTGCCATCCATGGATCCACAGACCAATAAGTGTATATGTATGGTACACCTAAAGCTTCTGCATGTTCGCGGCATAAACTTAGGTGTAACTTATGATGCAATACTCTTCATTCTAGTGATAAGTGTAGCTCTAAGTTAGTAGAATTATAATTGGTCCGACTTTAACATAGCTATTTGTCGAGCAATAATGCATTATATTCGGAAAACCAACACAATATTTTAGGTCAAGCTTACCACAATTCATTAGTGAAAACCGCACCGAAATCGGTTATGCCATTTCTGAGATTAGTATGCACAAACATATAGATAAACAGAAAACCATTTTAACAATCATGGTTTTTGGTGATATTGTGTTGACAAAGGTCTCCAATTATTTTTCTCATATATCCTCCATGTACAAACAGCGGTTAGCTACATTTTTTATATGTATACTATATATTTGTATATGGATTACGTTATACAGGGTGCAACAAAATTATGAAATAATATTTCACGGGTTGAATGTACTCATAAAAGCGAAGAACTTTCCCCAAGGAACATAAATCGAAATATTGAAAGAAATATACCCATATATAAGGTACATAATATCATATATATATAAGTAACATACCTACCTATTTTATAAAGGAAAATGCACCTTGATTTCATATAGGTACGTTCGTACTCAAACACTTTTGCCTGTTGACGAATAAGTACCTAGGTAACACGTATGATTATCAAATTACGTCAATGCCTTCGTAGCCTGTTGCACAGTTTTGAACTAATTATATTTTATTAACAGACATGGCCATTTACAGTTTTATAATTAAAAATGGGGGGCTGTTTGAGCCCCTTAGGGATCGAATGTTTAATCATCTCTACTTTGTCTAACTCTTGGGTAGTTAGGTACTTATTTAAGGAATATTATTATTATTCTCCAAATTTTAAATTAATATTCGTCGTGAGTCCGTCAGTTAGTTTTTTTTTTATATCTATGCTTACGAAAAACGCAATGGATTCATGTGATTGGTTGCGGTTCATGATGCTATAATAATCGTTTGACTCAATGTTGACACAATCCGTCTCAATATTGCATGGTGTTATTAAATAAAATGACGCAATCCTACGGCTTTTCTAGTCACGCATACGAGTATTTTGAGACCTTAGTCGATATAGGGTTATCGATTTTGTAGGCGATCGGTTTACCTGAAGGCATTGAAGTTTATTTATGGAATCAGCTACTCTCATCAAGCCTAAATGTTGGATAGGTAACTAAGCATATAGTATGTTACATTAAGTTTTACCAAAACCTTAGAAGCGACCAACTAAGTAGGTGCTATGCGACACTATCAGAGAAAGGCTTTGAGTATATAAAAATGGAGTTGTTAAGTTAGTTTCTTCAGGGGAGGAGGGGTAGTAAATACATACAGCACACCACTACGTATGCGTGCACACTCGAGCAAAATAAAATCATATTTACACACACATACTAAGAAAGAATCTACACACAAACACTAGTTTTATATAATGCCTGTGACCAATGCCCATAAGGCTTTGGCATGACTTAGGAAGCAAAATCCAGGCTAATTTATGTGAGGAGATAGGACTTCAGAGTTGACGAGACTTTGGTTTGAATTAGTTAGTTGTTTTTCACCTACCTCAGTCGTCTGGCTGCAAGCGTCATCTTGGCACAAAATGCGCCAAAATACGCATGGCAAATGTGTGAAAATATTACCTACCGTAGGAACAAAACAAACCAAATATTTGTCACTTTGAGTACCTACTTATAGTGGTTGATGCTTGTGTCGAATGGAATGATACAACTCCACAAGTTCTTAGAATTGTCGGCTGAGATGCCGACGTGACCCGAAGCGCGTCGGCCGTACCATTATTTTATTTATAATGTGTATTTATTGAATGTTTTATTGCTATTAATTACTTGACATTGGCAAAATACCCGCTATGTTGCGGGTGAGGCCATTTTCATATCCATTTTATTTCAGCGCATATTTTCATTTCGTAAAGAAAGATGATTGCTAACGTCAAAGTTAAATAATTTATTTCGTATAGGTATTCGGATCGGGAACTTGATGGTAGTCGGCTATCTTTTCTACGAAACCATTCAATGTTGTTTACTTACGATATTATTTCTTCTATGGATACGTTAAGTACGGACGGCGGATGTGACGATGTATCGGTCAAAGTTCGGTACTTCTAACAACAGTAATGGCTTTTACTATCTATTAGGAACCCCGGACACTTTTGTTAATTAGATACTAACTAATCGCTGTAAGCACCATACTAATTTGTTGGTCATATTGACCACGATATTTTTTTCTCCTCCAATTTTTCTTTTGTTCAAATTCATTGCTGGTTCCAACCAAGACGGTTCTTTTTTTCGGGCCTCGTTGAAGGCCAAAGCTCGCCGTCATCTTTGGTCACCACTTTAGTTCCTGGCTTACAGGAGCAACCGTGGAAAAGTGTGAGGTGGATGAAGTTTCATTTATATGTGTAATATTTTATAGATAGTCCTATTGTCTACTGTCTAAAATGATTCTCCGTTCCACAGGGTTCGTGCCAGCCAGGTACATCCTCTCGATCCTCGGGTCCATAGGTATGGCGATAGTGTACGGCCTCAAGGTGAACCTCTCCGTAGCCATGGTGGGGATGCTGAACCATACTGCCATTAAACACGCGCTGGGACATACAAACGAGACTGATGACACGTCTTCGGATATGGAATGTACGCCTACTGAAGGAACTGGGAATGCTACTGTGAGTAATAATGCGCTTGCTTGTTTTAAGATTGATGGAGGAAAGCTACAACATAAATGTTGAGAACAAAGCACTGCTCAACAATAGGTAGGTAGGAATAATATCGCCAGACAAACACGGTACGGTCCCAAATTAAGCTATGCTTGTACTATGGGTACGGTACAATGGAGTGGAGGCTATGCCAGTATAATAATATCTATTTATCTTAGATATTTTGCCAGTGACGAATATACGCGCTTGAAGCATTTGCAGGCCTATCGCTATGCACAAATACCCGACAAAACCTAAGTGACTATTGAAATGCCATTGGTATTCCGTTGCGAGTCAATACTGCTATCGGAGCCTTGCAATAACACATAGGATATATCAAAGCAAACGATTGCGTGTCTTGGCCCGAGCGCAATCGTCTGTTATTTGCGTCGCAGCCAGCCCGCGTGGAATAGGTACCCCCTAGCCGGGGTGGTCCTGCAATGCAGCGCGCTTGGTCTGGATCCGGCCATGGACATTCCCGCGATGACCCAATTCCGCAATACGCGTTCGCAGTTGTTTTTAAGCATTGCAATAATCAGGGCGATCGTAAACACTTGATGTATGGTCATTATTGTTTTTGTTATTACTGATGCTTTCGTGTCATATCATACCGGCAACGAGGACAATATCATTAAAAGTTAATTATACTTAGTTGTTATGAAATGTACATGTGCATTAATCATTAATTATTATGGGTGCTTGCTTATAACTTTTAACCGACACTTCACTAATGCCTCGTATACTACCACTTTCAATAAAAAAAATTGGCATTAAAAAAATTATCGCCAGACGAACAACCCACTATGGTCCCAAACCAAGCAATACTTGTATTATCAGTAGTGTCGGCCCGAGGACGTATATGATGGAGGGGGATGCGAATATGACGCGCCCCTACTGGCAACTGCTTACCCCTAATATACAATGTGAATATTGTAAAAAGAAAGAATTTAGTAAAAAAAAAGGCCAGCCCGCTGAGTTTCTTGTCGGATCTTCTCAGTTGAGGTCGCACTCCGATCCGGTAGTAGAGCTAAGAAAAAAATGTAAATGACTATTCGTAAGTACCCTTAGGCCTATACGAAATAAATGATTTGACTTTGACCATGGAACTTGGAACATCTCGACAATATTGAAAGTCTCTGTCTAATTTTGCTCACTGAGGCGTCCCCTGGGACTTGAGCCTAGAGCTGCCGCTCCGTTCTCCCATTGGGGGGGCCGGATCCCAGTTAAAATGACAAAATTTCTCGGGGACGAACATTCGTGCTCATCGTCCTAAGATTGCCCCTACTGGTATTTGAATCTGGGAACCTCATAACACAATGCAGGGTCACTACCATCTGCCGATGGGTCATCACATCGTCGATCGCTTTATTCCACACGAAATCGGAACCTAGCCACATCAAAATAGTCGGCCTTGGGTCGGGTCATGCATCTAACCGCGCCGATTATATTTTTGGGTCGATTCCAAATTGCAAGAATCATTCCAGGAGGATTAATTCGCGGCGCCACTTTTACAATATGTCATAAGAGCATTCTCCAACCGTAATTCGTTCGATAATACTATAAGAATATTAAGTAGGTACTTTACTCGTTTGTTTATAGTGCGTACGCCAGGCAATCAACGTAAGCATAGGTCATAAGAAAGTGATTCGTTTGACACTTGCCAATTGAGAGTGTTGAGGTTTTACCAGCCTGAACACTGTATTATTTGTAAACAATCGAGTCCAGAGTATATTGTGTTGTGTAGGTGGACAATAATCTGTGAAAAATGCTCTATACATAATGTTCTCCATGGTATTCTCTCTCTTCTCTATGGCGCCTCCTTTACATCGTTTGTTTTGAAAAGTGTTCTCAATATAACCGTTTTTTTTGTGCTTTTTTAATCTTCTCTACACTTGTCGTTGATAGAATCATCAGTAAACGATGGAGCCATAATTTTTTAATGGAATTGGAGTATTTAATTAAATTATAATTATATAAATCACCAAAGATCTATATGTTCATGTTCATGTTTTGTCCACCCAGGGACCTTGGTATATTTACCAGTAGGTATATAAGTCAACACCAGCAGCTATCGAATTCAAATTCTATAATAATAATAATATCGCCAGACGAACACACAAACTATACGGTCCTACACTAAGCAACGCTTGTATTATGGATTCCGTACAATGGACTGGGGGCGAACTTAGTATATAACACTTATATAGATATTTAACATACCTACATGGCTCGGGTACAAACATTCATGATCATCACACAAAGCTTGTCCCTACCTGGATTCGAAACCGGGACCCTCGGCGCAGAAAGCAGGGTGCTACCAACTGCGCTAATCAGGTCGTCAATTCAAAATTCTCACTAGTTATATCCAAGTGGAACTAGATGGAATGACCTGAACACTTGACAACTTGCCATTATACTATGTCAAGTTTTATTGTCTAATCTAATCTTATCTATCTATCAGCCGATAGACGTCCACTGCTGGACATAGGCCTCCCCCAATGACTTCCACACATCACGGTCCTCCGCCACTCGCATCCACCGGCTTCCTGCGACGCGTGTGATATCATAGGTCCACCTTGTGGGGGGGCCGGCATACACTACGTCTTCCTATTCGTGGTCGCCATTCTAGAACCTTTCTGCTCCAATGTGCCGCCCACTGCCACTTCAACTTTGATAATTTGAAAGCTATGTCTGATTTTATCGCGTAGCGGCATTTCTGATTCTATCGCGTAGCGAAACCCCGAGCATATCTCTCTCCATTGCGCGTCGAGCGACCTTGAGCCTTCTTATGAGCGACCACGTCTCGGTACCATATGTCATCATTATATGTTTTTATTGTGACGTCATTGTAAATTGTTTTCAGGAGTTGGAAGGTCACTTCACGTGGCCATCCGATGTCCAAGGCATCGTGCTTAGCTGTTATTTTTGGGGATACTTCGTCTCACAAGTACCTGGTAAGCAAACTATACCCTAAGACCCTAAGGATATATTTCACTAGCTGCGCCCCGCGGTGTTACCCGCGAATAAAAAGTATGAAAAATTAAAACAAATCTATCCCACGGGAACCATACATGTTACCGGGATAAATAGCCTATGTGCTATTCCAGACTATAATCTATCTCTACCAAATTTCATCCAGATCCGTTCAGCCGTTCTGACGTGATTGAGTAACAAACATCCATCCATCCATCCATCCACCCAAACTTTCACATTTATAATTAAGTTAATGTTTTTGTAACTTGACGATTCATAAGTACTGTACAATAATGGTTTACGTAATATTGGCGATTGGTGATTTTACTAGCTGCGCCCCGTGATTAAAAAGGCTGAAAAATTACAACAAATCCATCCCACGGGAACCATACATATAATCGGGGCAACATATGCTACTGGATCTGGATCGGGATAGATAGCCTATTTGCTATTCCAGACTGTAATCTATCTTTGTGCCAAATTTCAACCAGATCCGTTCCGCCGTTCGGGCGTGAAAGAGTAACAAACATCCATCCAAACTTTCACATTATAATATTAGTATAGATAGATGGTTATTTATACTTTACTAGCAAACCCAGCGAACTCCGTTTCGCCACCAGATGGCTTCGTTTTATGTAACATTTCGTTTGGTTTTTCCTGAATTTTCTTTGCTATAAACCTCACGGAGCCCGAGACCTTTCCAACGAATGCAAAACCGTGGAAATCGGTTCGTGCGTTCTGGAGTTATAGCGTCAGGAAGGAAAACCCGACTTATTTTTATATAGTAGATTAATTTGTATATGGTTCCAATATTTACACATTACTGTTGTTGCGCCTGCGGACAGGGGCCCGCGTGGCGGAGCTGTTCTCCGCGAAGTGGGTGATGTTCTTCAGCGTGACCATCAACGTGATGTGTACCCTGCTGACGCCGGTCATGGCGGAGGCGCACTACGTGGCCGCCGTACTCATGAGGGTCGGAGAAGGCATCGGCGGGGTAAGGATGCGCACGAGTCTTTTATTTATTTACTAGCTGTTGCCCGCGACTTCGTCCGCGTGGTATTTAACAAAGACAACCGTTGACAACAGCCTGCCCGCCAATTCTGAGCCCGCGGGAAGCATTGCAGGTTGTTGCTATCAAACAATCAGGCGCTGCGCTGCAACATTGTTTTCTTTTTTTTTCGTGAGATCCTATTTTTTTTTCTAAAATAAAAGTAGCCTAAGTTACTCCTTGTTACATCAGCTATCTGCCAGTGAAATTCCCGTCAAAATCGGTCCAGCCATTTCAGAGATTACCCGGAACAAACAGACAGACAGACAGACAGACAGACAGACAGACAGACAGACAGACGAACAGACAGACAGACAGACAGACAGACAAAAATTGTAAAAAATGTTGTTTCGGTATAGGTAACGTGTATACATCCAAATGCACTTAGTAAAAAGCGGTTATTTTAATATTACAAACAGACACTCCAATTTTATTTATATGTATAGATTTTAGGATACCCCGCAAGGCTTACACTAAAACATAACTATCAAACACCTGTAACCGTATAACATGAATGAATGCAAACCAAACTTATGAAACTAATTATAAATACTAAAATAGTAGTGTTCTTCCTAACTTCTTGTTAATTGTAAACATACCCTCAAATTTATAGAAAGTTTAAATGGCTTATAGAGCCATTATAACGCACTTTTTAGTCCAAAAAGTTCGGTATCCGCCAAGCTATATATACAAGCTTTTCTTGGTTTTTGATCATGCTGTTTTTGCGTTTGTATACAATTTTTTATCAGTACCCGTGACTTTATCCGCGTGGTATTTAACAAAAAGCGGACGAAGTCGCGGGTAACAGCTAGTCTAAAATAAAAGTATCCTAAGTTACTCCTTGTTACATTAGCTATCTGCCAGTGAAACTCCCGTCAAAATCGGTTCAGCCATTTCAGAGAAACAGACAGACAGACAGACAAAAAAAATAAAAAATGTTGTTTTGGTATATGTACCGTGTATACATACAAATGCACTTAGTAAAAAGCGGTTATTTTAATATTACAAACAGACATTTCAATTTTATTTATTTGTATATAGATATGTATGGTCTTATCGTACTGGTTAAATGAAGACCCAATTCCTCGTGTCAGGGTGTGACGTTCCCGGCGATGCACGTGCTGCTGTCCAAGTGGGCGCCACCGGCCGAGCGCAGCGTCATGGCCGCCCTCGTGTACGCCGGCACCTCGCTCGGCACTGTCATATCTATGCTCATGGCGGGAGTGCTCACTGCTAATATTGGTAACAAACATTCTAATTATGGACGAATATAAATAGTAATTTTCGATATCTAAATTCCTCTACGAACGGTCTAACTTGACAAGCAATCTGTATCCCGGGTCCCCGGGGACCAATTGATATGACTAGGCTTTTGTAGGGTGTATCCTACTAATTGGCCCAATATATCGAGTGCCGAGTTGGGCTTTTAAACCCCCATTACGCCTGTTTTCTTAGAAAGGTTAAATAATGCACCTACATTTTGAGGTCTTAGTGTAATAAGTAGTGAGCGTATGACCATCATGCCAGCCATTCTATTCACGAAACTAATCTATACTTTCATTATAAATACACAAGTTTCCGTAGTGTAGTGGTTATCACGTGTGCTTCACACGCACAAGGCCCCCGGTTCGATCCCGGGCGGAAACATGGATCTTTTTTCGTTATGATTTCTACCAAAGGTTGCTTGTAGATATTTTCGATTCCTTTGAAATTAGTATTTTTACTATTCCGGGGAACCTTTCAATATCCAGGTATTATTATATCAAAGAAGACAATTATAAGAATGAGGAATCCCTTTGAATTAGGATAACACAACACACAATGTTGTAACCCTGCGTATCTCATCGAGTAATATAAGCTTAATGGTATTGAAATAAAAACTACTCTTACGTATTTTATCGCGTTTATTCTACGTTTTTTACGATACAATCCGTAAGAGTAGTTTTATTTCCATGTGTAGTATTCGCGTAAATATAAGAAATCAATTAATGGTATTGGTTTCTGTGTCAGGTTGGGAAAGCGTTTTCTATGTGATGGGTGGCTTATCAATGATCTGGTGCGTGCTGTGGGCGATACTAGTTCAGGACTCACCGCAGGAGCAGCCGCTGATTAGCACGGAGGAGAGGAACATGATCGTGACGTCACTGGGGGGGAAGGCTGGTGACCATGGACATAAGGTACCACATGAGTATCCATGAGTGAAAAAAAATGGGACTTGGCCTCCTACACACTCACCACTGCTAGTCTTGTAAGCCAGAATATATAACGGTATCCTCAGCAAGTCCCGTGGATACTAAATTCTCTTGGAACCCGCAACGAATTAGATTGAATTAATAAATAGGAGTTGGAAGAAAACGATCCACTTCTCTCTATTGCAACGTGCGAGACAAAAATGACTTTATGAATTGTCTACTTTGTTACAGAAGCTGTCGGTGCCGTGGCGCGCGGTGCTGACGTCACCAGCCTTCCTGGCGATACTGGTGTCGCACATATGCTCCAATTGGGGCTGGTACATGCTGCTCATCGAACTCCCCTTCTACATGAAGCAAGTGCTAAAGTTTAACATGACTGAGGTGAGTCCCATCAAAATAAAAATCATATAAAAGGATTGAGCTTTTGAAGCTTCTTATAGGAGCACTAATTTTGCATAGTATTAATAATCTGGGCCCATAACTATGCCTTGCGGCACACCCACTACGTCTGTAGTAACTATTTTAGATAGATAAATGTGGTTGATTTGTAATTGATTAGTAAAGATAGACTGTACGAAGTATCGGAGTTACAGGATTTTTTTTTTAAATTACTAGTAATTTGAAATAATGCACGATAAACACAGTACCTACAAGAATGTAGTCCCGTTAGGCCCTCCAACTAATCCAAAGCTAATGGTATGAATGGGTTTATGTGAATAGTTTAATGGCTCGGACGGATAATGAGTTCGGATCCTCTCGGTTAAAAAGTATTGTAGGTTCGTTGTGCTATTGAATACCTTAACAAAATTCCAAGTATCCCATACTAAACATCCAAATGCCTATATAACGCATTGTAAACTGTGTTTAAAATTATTTTTTAAACGTGCATACTAAAAGCTGCAAAATGAGGTAAGGTCTATTAGGTCGGTATCTTCCTATCCTATAGACAATGGCGTACTTTATAACTTTTGTTATGATACATTTGTTAATGTTGTTCTGTTTTTTTTTGTTATGTTACAGAATGCAGTGACCACGTCCCTTCCATTCCTGTCGCTCTGGATCTTCAGTATTGGGCTCAGTAAGACGCTGGACTGGCTGCGCGGCAAGTCGATAATCACGACAACAACGGCTCGGAAGATTGGCACATTATTCGGTAAGTATGTACATATAAAAATACATGTGGGAGTACATAGCAACAAAAGCAGTGATGGCTAAGTTGGTATAACGCTTGCCTCAGTAACGAGCATCGCAGGTTCCAACCTCAGCTCGCACCTCTGGGATATCTAGAATCCATGCGCGAATCTCATTTTCAACCACGATTATCACTTGCTAAACGGTGAAGGAAAACATCGTGATTAAATGTGCATATCTAAGGGAACCCCTCGAAAGATGTGTGAAGTCCGCCAACTGGGCCAGCGTGGTGGACTATGACCTAATCCCCCTCGCATTGAGGGGAGGTTCTGGGGTCGAGTCACCTTCGTCCGTAGGAGAATTAAGTACCCTCGAGATACCCTACACGTGACCCCGGGTGGTGCCAACCAGGTGACAACTCTACTGGTGGTAGGCTTCGGCCGTGGCTAGTCACCACCCACTGAACAAAGCCATGTCGCCAAGCGGCCTAGCCGTGTTCCGGCATGATGTTCGGTGTTGCCATTCATGGATGGCGGGTCAGATCAGCTGCGCTGCATGTGCCTAGTGAATGTAGCGCCTCGATCTACTGCCGCCTTCCTACCTAGGCAAGTATGCTCCATCGTAGATCTCATCGTCACTTACCATCAGGTGAGATCGAGATCAAATACTTGCCTATAATGTTGACGGTTGTTTGACGGCCTGATTAGCGCAGTGGTAGTGATTCTGCTTTCTGCGCCGAGGGTCCCGTGTTCGAATCCTGGTAGGGACACAAGCTTTGTGTGACGAGCACGAATGTTTGTACCCGAGTCATGGATGTTTAATATGTATATAAGTATTATATACTGAGTTCCCCCTCAGTCCATTGTACGGTACCCATAACACAAGCGTTAAGCTTAAAGTGGGACCGTATAGTTGGTGTGTTTGTATGGCGATATTTATTTATTTATAATGTAATAAAAAAAAAAGGTGCGAGCCCAGCAGTGGGACATTAAAGAGAGCTGGTATGTCCCCCAGCGTCGGTGGTGCCGGGCGCGTGCCTGCTGTCGCTGTGCTACATCGGCTGCAACCGCGGCGCGGCGGTGGCGCTGATGGCGATCGGCGTGACCTGCATCGGTGGCATGTTCTGCGGCTTCCTCTCCAACCACATTGACATCGCGCCTAACTTCGCCGGCACGCTTATGGCTATAACGAACACGGCGGCCACGATCCCGGGCATCGTGGTGCCTATCTTTGTCGGTGTGCTCACGGACGGCAATGTAAGTTGTACCCAACATATAAATTGACGATCAGGGCCCCAAGTCTGCTGACACAATCGATTCATAAACGAACACTTCATTCTCTTGCGTGTCTTAGCTTACGTCATGGACATTGGCAGAATCGTATTGGGCCTAGTCTCAATAGAAAAAGGACAAAGGTAAAGAAAAAAAAAAGCAACCGCATAGTGATTGTCACTTTTGACAGATATCCCATACAATGTGTCAAAAGTGACAGTTACTATGCGTTTGCTGTTCGATTATGAATCGATTTTGTTAGCAGATTGGGGCCAAGGTACGACGTCCATCTAACCGTAAAGGTATATAGAAACCATTCAAACTACAATAATCGACTATCATTTCCAGCAAACGATATCAGCATGGCGCATTATATTCTTCGTGACAATCGGTTTGTATATCATCGAGATTATTGTCTACACCTGCTTTGGATCCGGCGACGAGCAGCCCTGGAACCGGGTTCCTGACGAAGCTGGCGACAATATGGAGGCCAAACCACTTCAGAGGGAGGATGAAAAGACCCATGTCTAAAAATTATTTTTATGGGGACCGATGGTTAGAACGGATAGAAAAGTTTTTATAAAAATAACTATTGTCGTCTGTGGCCTCATTAAAGAACAAACATACTTTTTTTTTGAGATATATGGAAACCCTAACAAAATGATTTTTGTTAGGTTATTTGTTGAGGCCTGAAAAACTAGGGGACAGGGAAATGGACTCGTGAATACTCAGAATAATGTTTTATAACCTCTTAGATTAAGGCTATATTTATTTTTTTATACATTAAAATAATTAACATTGAAAACCAGTACCATAGATGATGCGAAGTAGGTGGTATCTATTCCATACGTCCAAGGCCAGTACTTATTTCCACTGTGACTTCCGAAAAAATATTCAGGATTTTTAAAATATTGCATTTTATTTGAATATTATTTAAGTGTAGGCGCGCTTCGCTGTGTAAGCATTTAATATATTAATTTAAATATATAAAATTGATAAGCTATAAAATTGTAAGATTATGCTTGCTTACCAAAGAAATGTTGTGTACTTACAAATACATGTAAGGTGTTTTTTACATTTTATATACATCTCGATATTTGAAATTTGTGTTTATTTCATGAAAAAAACCTAACCCCCGAATTTATAGTCGTTATAAAACTTTGTCAAACGTCTACGTATAAAGATTCATAAAATAAATTCAATTATATAAAACTGAAATATCTTTTATCACACACATTTTTGGCCGAATTCCTACACGTAAATATATTTTAAGATGATTTTTGCAAGGCAACATTAATGGTAGGTAATAATAAATTCTGAATTTTGGTGAACAACTTTTTATATTTAAACTAGTATTCTTATAAGTAACAATTT
The DNA here is from genome assembly GCA_905333125.1 of Pheosia tremula. Taxonomy (NCBI): domain Eukaryota; kingdom Metazoa; phylum Arthropoda; class Insecta; order Lepidoptera; family Notodontidae; genus Pheosia; species Pheosia tremula. Next base: position 7,795,651 of record HG995411.1, read on the forward strand.
GTTCGATTCCGCGCTTCAATCTAAGCACCTATCTCCATCGCTGTTTATTACGAGCGAAAGTAATTCACGCTATCCCTTTCGCGCTGCGATGCACGGGCGGGTTCTTAAGTTATAAGTCCGTCTACCTGATCCGAACGAGTTTAGAGATGTACGAGGGCCCGAAGTTGGCTTTGATTGAAGGTGTGACGAGTATCCCGTACTTGGGTGCCGCCAAGCCCGTGCCCAGAACTAATGTGCTGCTGAACCCCGCCATGGATGCTGTCATATCTCTGTGGGATGAGATACATGATATAATTATACCATGATTGAGAAATGGATACCTATATCAATGTACTGCTCAAAAATGTAAAAGATGTTTTTTAAAAAAAAAGAGCAACCACGGAGTTTCTTGCCCGTTCTTCTCCATAGGAACGGCATTCCGAACGGGTGGGAAAGTAGTAGCATATTTTGTTTGACGATTCATAAGTACTGTACATAATGGTCTACGTGAATAAAAATATTCTGATTCTGATAAATTTTCTTCCAACTCCTCCTATTTTTATCTTTCGATTAAATCCGTGCGGGTTCCAAGACAATTAACTATATTCCGGGACTCGCCGAGCTCAAACCTCGGTGTCATCACTGGACACCACTGTAGATCCTGGCTTACAGGAGTAGCAGTGGTGGGAGTGTGTGGCGGGCCTAGTCCCATTTATAAAAAAAATACCATGATAGTGAAGTCTATAAATTTTCTTCCAACTCCTCCTATTTTTATTTTTCGATTAAATTTGTGCGGGTTCCAAGACAATTAACTTTATTTTCCTTTCATTGCGGAATTTTAGGAATTATCATTTCGTAATTTCCTTTGTGTTATTGGAATACCGCCAGGCCATTGACCGATATCCCAAATATAACCTGTTGTTTTTGGGACTATTATAGTCCGTGTGTCGGGCAATATTTATTTAATTGTATTACCATTAGCTAGCTTTAGCTCCTTGAACTAAGCTAAAGCTAGAAGCTAGCTACGTCAATATAGTTGAATCGACACTAGAACCTCTCAGCTATAAGAGCAGTCTTTTCAACTTGGCTATTCACAGTTAAATAAAAACAATAAAGGTTCGTACTCACTTGATAGTGGCAACGACGGAGTATGATTCAAAGGCCCGCTTGAGCGCCATGTGCACGACGCCGTCGTTCTGCGCGGGGCTCAGGGAACACGTGGAGTACACCACGGTGCCGCCCACCTTTACCAGCTTCAACGCGTTCCTGGGGGTGGTTAGGATTTATATTAGGAACCAAGGCCATAGGCAGAGGGGTGTTGGGGTTTGAACCCACCGAAATGCCTTGGCCAACCCACCGTTTTATACATAGGTACTTACAAAAATATTTTTAATTCTATTTTTGTTATACCTTATATAAGTGTTAATGTGGCTGAACGGATTTCAATTTAATTTGGTATAGAAGTAGGTTATAATCTTGAATAACATATAGATCTGATTATTGATTAAATGACAGATAAGGTCAAACTAATTTTTTTGGTTGACCCTTGCATCGCGAATTAAGCCAATATTATGTAATTATTCGATTTTTTTTTGTTTTTTATTTAGTAGTTCGGGTACATTCGGATATTTTCGGCTAGTTATTGATATAGGTAATCTTAAGAGTACTTACACTAATAGCTGTGACTGCATGTCTGGTATCCTCAGCCTCTCTTTGATCCTGTCCGGTCTAAATATATTGTTATCATCTTGGTTGATGGAATGTCTATCTGTTGTGCACGGCGCGTCTACTAAAACCTGGAACAACAAGGTTATGAATACAATTTCGGGGACCCCATGAACAGTACGCAAATATATTTCTTTCCTACTCTTCTTATTTATCTATTTATTTAGACTATTGGCTTTGTCAATTTGCGCACATACTGTAGCAGATATAATGACATATACATTTCTTTTTAAATAAGTATATAGTTATAACTAAATATAAATATCGCCAGACGAACACACCAACTATACGGTCCCACACTAAGCAATGCTTGTATTATGGGTACCGTACAATGGACTGAGGGCGAACTCAGTATATATTACTTATATGGATATTAAACATTCATGAGTTGGGTACAAACATTCGTGCTCATAACACACAGTTGGTCCGTACCGGGATTCAAACCCGGGACCTTCGGCACAGAAAGGAGAGTCACTACCAACTGAGCTAATCAGGCCATCAGTTAAATAACCATCTAGTAAAGAGCTCTGGGCCCCAAGTCTGCTAACACAATCCCTTCATAATCGAACAGCAACCGCATAGTAACTGTCACTTTTGACATATATTATTTGGGATATGTATTTGTCAAAAGTGACAGTTACTATGCGGCGGCTGTTCCGATTATTAATTGATTGTGTTAGCAGACTTGGGGCCCTGATGACTTGATATAACAAGAAAAGGAATAAATGGTGGTGCTATAAGAATATTTTAAAGCACCTTATCAAACCCCTGGTCGTCGACAAGATGTCTCCCGTCCACTCGCTTGAAAATCACTCGCTCGCGCCACTTGCTGTTCGTCTCGAAATCAAATAGATAATCGCGGAAAATGTGATGTATCCTGCAATTAAGTCATAATAATAATAATTACAGCCCCTTTTTAATATCCCACAGCTGGGCACGGGCTTCCCCCCTCCCCCATGTAACGCGCCGTAACGTTTTTCTTTACCCCCCTCGCCCCTACTAAAACGTCAAAAAATCTCTACGCGACCGTTCTGAAGGGTTAAAACAATCTTAAGTAACGCGTAGTTCAAACCCCCCTACCGCCCCTGTAACGCATCGTAACGTTTCAGAAGACCCCCCCCCAAAATTCGTTACGTAATACTTGAACGCTCCCTTAGCAGGATTGAGCCCCAGGGCCCCAAGTCTGCTAACACAATCGATTCATAATCGAACAGCAACCGCATAGTAACTGACACTTTTGACAGATATTGTATGGGATATCTGTCAAAAGTGACAGTTACTATGCGGTTGCTGTTCGATTGTGAATCGATTGTGTTAGCAGACTTGGGGCCCAAGACTCTTGAATACCCCATTCGGTTCCCCTGCAGCAGGTGGGGAGGCAAAGGTACCTTTTTCTTTTTTTGTTGGATTTTACTAGTTCCTCTAACTTGACCAGAGTCTTTATTGCTCGGTTTGTGATTTTACTGGGTTAATGAGTTACTAAATTTGTGGTTTTTAAAGTGGATGTGATTTCCTTTTTTATACTTTTATTAATCATATCTTATAAATTTACATTCTTATAAATATCTCATCTTCTAAGTCGTGACGCTCCTATACAGTTATGTCAGAGTGGTCGTGGACGTCATGTTTTGGTTCTGGGACTGGTGTTGCTTGCCTCACGATGTCTCGCCATCCCTCCCTATTGGATGCCATCCTGGTGTATAAATATCTAGTTTTCGTTTATTACACGGGTACCTGTTGGATCTCGATATGGAGATGTCGTTGCACATGAGGGTGTCGGGCAGCAGCGTCTGCAGCGCCAGCAGCGCCTTGCCGCCGGGCGCGGCGCACAGGTCCAGCGCGCGGTCGCCGGCGCGCAGGCGCAGCGCCAGCACCGCCACCACGCTGCCGCAGTCCAGCGGGTAGTAGTTCAACACCCCTACGAACGTACCACTTGTTATTACAACGCCCGCGCTACTCCTGCGCCTACTGCCTACTAACATTTTGTGAGGTTTTTTTTTTTTTTTTATTGCAGTATAGGCAAGTATTTGATCTCGATCTCACCTGATGGTAAGTGACGATGAGATCTACGATGTAGCATACTTGCCTAGAAGGTACCTGTTCACTCTCGACTTGAAAACACCCAGATGGTAGTCAACGGGGGACAAAGACGCCGGTAGCGTGTTCCATTCCTTGGCAGTACGCACGATGAAAGTAGAAGCAAAACGCTTAGTGCGTACCGCAGGAATGTCCACAGTGTACGGATGACACTTGTCCGTGCGTCTTGTCGACCGACGATAGAATGGAGATGGGGGAATTAATTCCTGTATTCGGGGGATTAACGGCATTAGGCGCAGGTGTAGCAGGAGATTAATAGAACGTGTGTAAAATTTTAAATATCTCTTATAATTAATATTATATGTAGTATAAACATTTTAAATTTCAATGTGCATTTCAGGATTGGAACGTACGTGATGGTAAAATTAATTGTATAACGTATATGAACCGCTCAGTGAAAGAGAAGGACAATAGGTGTTAGGAATGAGAGTGAAAAGGACATAGTTATTAAGAATCAGAATCAGAATATTTTTTATTCAATTCAACATTCATTAAGAAAATAGAATAAACAATGACTAAGTAAGAAGAAGTTTAATAAACATTATTATCATGCTTAAGATTTATCTCTATGTAAATGGATACAGACACATAAATCATTCGAAATTTATATCGGATACGGAACCGAAAACTTTCGAAACAGAATTTTGCAATCGCAATATAATTTTTCTTCGTACTGCCTCCGAATCAAATTTATGAGAAAATTAAAAAAAAAAACAAGTTTCAATAGTTATACTGCTATTCGGGGCGTAGACAAATTCAAAATATCAAAGAACCGTCCTTGAGTTATAACTAACACGACTTTGTTTTATATAGATAACATTACTATTAATTACTCCATTCAAAGCCAACATTATCCTTGAACCACACACGGGCGAGACCACGGTTACATGCTAGTTCATTATAAAAGTAACTCCCACTAAAATTATTATATGATGGAATTGTTATATTACCTGTTTGACATCTCTTTGGTTCAGGAAAGCTAGTGTAGTCACTGTCCATTTCATACGTGAACACCTTCAGATGTTCAGGATATTCTAGTTCAGTTTCAGGCTCAATTATTAGAGGGAAGTCTTTGGTGTCCTCTGAAAAAGAAATACAAATTTAATCAAGTCTTTGGGAAGTTGAAATGCAACTGGCCGAGTTAAGAAGCATGGTTATTAAGCACATTGAAAAGTAGGAAATTTGTTTAAATAGAAGTTGACACATTGACAAATAGAATAGTCTGATCTAATAAACGCCTCTGCCTCTACCACGCCAACTTGAATCATGTATACCAGGCAAAAGAGGCATAACTTTTTTTTATCACATCACTGCATCCAGCATAATATTTATATAGTAATAATCAGCCCTTGTAACTTTTATTTTATTGGAATTTAGGCATTTTATTGCGATTTATGCTATGCATTCTACCACGTCTTCCTCCGTCTTTGCACGCATTTCAAGACCTAGTTATGTTTTTTTTTATTACGTTATAGGCAAGTATTTGATCTCGATCTCACCTGATGGTAAGTGATGATGAGATCTACGATGTAGCATACTTGCCTAGAAGGTACCTGTTCACTCTCGACTTGAAAACACCCAGATTGTAGTCAACGGGGAACAAAGACGCCGGTAGCGTGTTCCATTCCTTGTTTTCTCAAATACCCATGTATGGTCATTGCTTATACTTACTAGTATCATAATATGAGAAATGTACGGACTCCGAGACCCACTCGTCCATGCCTTTCAGCTTGGTGGCCGGTAGGAACTGGTACAGGGCTTCGGAAGCCGCTCCCATCGCAGGGTCGATAATTCGGGACTCATCAATCTCGGCATCTGCTATTGACTCGTCTAATGTTCTACTCGGAGGCGCTCTGGAAGTTGATACAGTGGAATTATTTTAATTTTCTTAGTGCTTATATAACTTGTTCATTAAACAATACATTGTATGCACAACTAATATAAATGAAAAACCAAGCAAAGTAGTATATAATTACTACAAACTAATTAAAAAAACATACTCATTCACAGCTTTTGTTTCTCTTTCACTCCTTTTGGCACCATCATCAAATTCCAGTCTGTCCGGCATATTGTCAGTATTGGGATATAATCTGGCGATCTCCTCTGCCTGTTGGCGTGCCATGTACTCTTCGAGTCTGTCTGGCTGAGGGGTCGTTGTGGGTGAGGTGGGGGCGGGAGAATACTGGTCGTGGAAATCTTTTTGTATGCTGACTAGGTCTTTTAGGTTGTGTGCTCCTGGAAGTTGTATAAATGATTGTACTGCAAATATGTTTCCCTCTAAATCAGAGTTCCCCAAACTTTTTTGTGTCATAGACCCCATGCCATGTTTTTCCATGTTGGGTAGACCCCCTACTTACCTGATATTGATTTCCTGTAAATTTCTAACTGTAGTGAAGTTTAGTGTTAAAAACTTAAAGTAAAAACACATGTTAATTTATACATTTATTAATTGAATTTAAATTAAAACTACTCAAAATAAAATTTATTGCGACCAAATAGAATACCAACATCCTACAACTTACACAATTTTATAAACATAATATAATATTTTTTTTTACTTCATAGGTACTTTTATAAATAATGTATATGTTTTGATATTATAAGATAGTATGATGTAACTAAATAGGTACTATGAGTGTATGTGTTGAGATCCACTATCGTGGACCCCCATTTTCATTTCATGGACCCCCAAATTTTTTTTCGCTGATGTAGACCCCTTGCAGGGTGTCATAGACCCCTAGGGGTCGATATAGACCACTTTGGGAATCACTGCTCTAAATGTACTAGGTTATAATTTATTTTCATACCATGTTGCCTGTTTTCATGAAATAATTCACTCTTATGCAGCCTGCAATCTTTTATTGTATGTACTTTTAGGATCGGAAAGTGTCATACAATATTGTATATATTAGCATCTCTCTATCCTATGAGAGTATATTGAAATTGGGCTCTGCCTTACAATTTTGAAGACAAAAAAAAGCCCAGTCTGAGAGTATTTGATGTGTTACACTCTCTAGCCAAAATAACAATCTCAGTGTGAGAGCCTTTGGTGTGTCCTTGACACTCCTGCACATACCTCCTTTTTTCCTTTATTATCTTCATTCATTAGTTGAAAAAGATGGTAAGTGGAATCTTGAAATACCTGAGGTACTAATCAAGGATCTAAGCCTACCATCATGTTATTAATACCCCTATACGCAATTGATTATTTGATAAATCTGCATGTTTGGTCTGGTCTAGAGTCTTTCAATGTAATATTTTTTTTATAATTCAGCGCCTTGGCCTGCATGGAATGACTGTTTTTTTTCAGGGACTTGGCCTACTCCACGCTCTCTCCACTGAACACACTTCTACAGTAGATGTTTACCTCTACTAGTCAGGTAATCCATAGTCTCCTCGGCGTCTCCGTAGTTGTTGATAACCGCGACATACTTGGACCGGCGCAGCATCGCCTCCCGCATGTCCTGCCACTTATCACCGAAGACATTGCCGTAGAAATCATCGAAGTGACTTAACGCTTTGTATTTTGGACTCGTTTTTCGTCTCAATTTAGCCTATAAAGATTGTTGTTTATTAGGTATTGTTTGTTTGAATTAGGTTAATTAAATGCATTTTGTGAACCTTTTGTTCCTTACCCAATGAACTTTTGTCTTAGATCTTGCTTGAAGAAACACTGTATATGATGTAACAGGGACATTTTTGTAAATACTTGAGATATTAAACATAATAAAGTGAAAGTAAATAAGTTTAATATTTAGGTTATGTTTATGGCCGTATGATTTTGACGTTTGTGTTAAGCTGGAACACATCTATGAGTCTCGTGTGGTTTTGAGTCGTGCGTGCGAGCCAGAACATAATCAAATCTATATATTTTGTGTGAAAACGTTACTTCACAATGCTCAAAACTTTAACATGCGTCTTGACACCGTAATATGCATGCCTTTATAGCAAATGCATGAATCTGATTCCAATCGGGGCGTCACGACAAGACACGGTATATAAGTGTGTATTTAGCTTTATGTACACGATGTGTATTAAAAACAAATTCAAAATCCAGCGGTACCTATTGACTTCATGGTCCGAGAACATCATACATTGTAGCAGTTAGTTCCTACTTCATCAAATTTGGAGTTCACGCGGATACCTAGATAAAAAAGAGAATGTGAATGTGAAATGAAATGTGAAAGGCAATGGTTTTGAACGCGATCATAAAGATGTCACATTGACAGAATAAGAAGAACAGCAATATAGTTCTTATCCGCTCCCACTTATGCCCGCGAATACAAAATTTTGGAGTATTGATTTGTTTACAAGTAGCTAGCTATGGTAGATCTTTCAAGTACCTATCATATTGTGCTTATATGTTACAACTAGAGATGCGCAAACTACATCTTTTACTTGATTACAGATTTATAAATCTTTTCACTCAAAAGATTTAAATCACTCTTTTAAATCTTTAAATCTTTTAATTCCGTGTGTGTGTCGGAATTAAAAGATTTAAAGAGTCATTCATACGACACATCGTAAATGATTCGAAGAGATTCGGAAGGAGAAAAAGATACATATACTACTGATTTCCCTTCATTCTTATCAGGCTTAGGACTGTCAACCTAGCTTTCATAATTAACTAAACAAACATACAAGGGCCAGGTTGGCGTTATTAAATACCTACTTAGTACAAATGAGGTATAAGAACGTACTTATTTTTGTACCAAGACACTTGATCACTACCTAATTATTTACATTTATTAAAGTTTTTAATTATTTACATTTATTAAAGTTTTTAATTATTTACATTTATTATTTATAGTTTTTTGTTCAATTCACTATTTACACTCTCAAAATAATTTCGCATACGCAATAAAAAGCATCGAAACATGTTTCGAACATTCAATCAAAACTAAAACATAACAAACCGTCACTGGATTTCCTATTTTTAAAATAAATACATTGCACTTAATTATAAGGCGCAGAAAGAATAGTTTTCTCTGCATTCTACATTATCCGGCGACGCGTCGTATGCAGTACGCACGAGCGAACTTACACATCCTTCTCTATCTCTTTCTGAATCATAATACTAGCCTATAGTCTTCTCACTCCACATCGTAATGGTCTCAATTGAATCAATTTGAATCTTATCTAAAGTGATTTAAAGATGTATTCCAAAAACTTCTGATTTAGTGATGCATGATGTATTATTGAAAAAAGTAAATCTTTTTTTCAATTCACTCAGGATTTACACATCTCTAGTTACAACCTTGATAAAACGATTAGGAGATAATATCCTGACTTAATTACCACCTTTCGTGTGAGACTTTATCAGCTTTTGGTGCCAGCTGTGAGCCGCACGGCGCGCCGACTCTTGACGGCTCTGAAAGCTAATTACAGTAGTTTGGGCCGAGTTTTATCGATTATTCGCCCTTCCGTGCCCCGGTACGCCTTCTATATCTCATAGCAGCACGGGAAGTGATAAAGATCTAAGAATGTGCGACGAAATGATATATGTCAATGGTTTTGTTCACGAATTGGGTCATCGGAGAATTACACAGCACTGAGACGTAGAGATGCGCAAACTACATCTTTTACTTGATTACAGATTTATAAATCTTTTCACTCAAAAGATTTAAATCACTCTTTTAAATCTTTAAATCTTTTAATTCCGTGTGTGTGTCGGAATTAAAAGATTTAAAGAATCATTCATACGACACATCGTAAATGATTCGAAGAGATTCGGAAGGAGAAAAAGATACATATACTACTGATTTCCCTTCATTCGTATCAGGCTTAGGACTGTCAACTTAGCTTTCATAATTAACTAAACAAACATACAAAGGACTAGGTTGGCTTTATAAATACCTACTTAGTACTAATGAGGTATAAGAACGTACTTTTTTTTTTCCCTAGATACAAGCTTACGCTTAGTTCGGGACCGCAACACAAATACTTTGTTACTATGCTTATGAAAATAAATATTATTATTATTATTACTTATTTTTGTACCAAGACACTTGATCACTACCTAATTATTTACATTTATTAAAGTTTTTAATTATTTACAAAAGTCAAAATATCATTGATAAAGATAAATATAAAGAGTTATTATTTCTAGTTTTTGGTTCAATTCACTATTTACACTATCAAAATAATTTCGCATACGCAATTAAAAGCATCGAAACATTCGAAACATTCAATCAAAACTAAAACATAACAAACCGTCACTCGATTTCCTATTTTTTAAAAAATATATTGCACTTAATTATAAGGCGCAGAAAGAATAGTTTTCTCTGCATTCTACATTATCCGGCGACGCGTCGTATGCAGTACGCACGCGCGAACTTACACATCCTTCTCTATCTCTTTCTGAATCATAATACCAGCCTATAGTCTTCTCACTCCACATCGTAATGGTCTCAATTGAATCAATTTGAATCTTATCTAAAGTGATTTAAAGATGTATTCCAAAAACTTCTGATTTAGTGATGCATGATGTATTATTGAAAAAAGTAAATCTTTTTTTCAATTCACTCAGGATTTACACATCTCTACTGAGACGGCTTATTCGTGGGGAACAGTGGAAAATGCTTGTTTATTTATTCATGGTGTAATTACGTCTCCCAGGCGATGGACGACGCCGTAATTTTGTATTGAGGGGTATCAAAAAACAATAGTCATGTATGGGATAGTGATCAGATCGGATACTAAGGTGGCATGGATAGTGGAAGGTTGGAGGCAGTCCCTGCCGGGGCTGTGCACTTGGACACAGTGAGGACGCTGCACCAGACAGTGGTATCATTGAGGACTGCACTGGAAACCTCGAAGAATGAACTAAAGGAATTAAAGGAAAAGTATGAGCAGCATTCTCATTGCTTGGAGTATGCAGATGTTATAGAAAAGTTGACCTTAGAGAACCACATATTGAGACGTAGGATAATAGATTCAGAATATGAAAGAAATGACCCTAGTGCTGAGGATATAAAGTTGGAAGTCACTTACAGCCCTCAGTGCCAGAATATTGAGGAATACACAAGCAGTGAAGTTGTTATCACTACTGCTACAGATAGAGAGACAACAGCAGATCAAGTAGACCTTATTCCAACATCAGAAGAGTTAATTTGCTCATCTTACAAGCTGAACGAGGTTCCTGAAGAGATACCTGAATCTCCTGACCTTAATGTGTCTGAAGGACAAACTCCATGCAATGAAACAAATACAGAAATAGATGAATTCTCTCAAGTTTCAAGTCTTCCTAAACAGGAGAACAAATTTATACATCAGCCAAGCTTTAAAACTAAGCTTGAATTATTATCCAAGTTTGATGTTAGGATTAAAGTTAGGACATTGAAGGAAGGAACTGTGGCATCAAGTACTACGTCTGAAACTGACTCAACTTCGGAGGGAAGAAGAGAGAGTAAAGAGTTTGGAAAAGAATCAGAGTGTAATGAGTATTATCAAGATCATTCAAGTAATAAAACAATAAATATAAAAGCTGTTTCATCAGATAGCATCAAGATGGCGGTACCGAATGAATTGGATGCCAAAAATAAAACAGACAAGTTTGATGTGCAAGTGAAAATCACATCAGAGGAGAACCTAGCTGTGAACGAAAACATTGAGAGGAGTAGGAACAAAGACGCACTCAATTTGGATGTTGATGATTTGAGCCTTAGGTATAATTTCTTTGTTATAATTATTATTTAGTTGATTTGTTTTAGATATCGGCCAATAAGGGCAATGGACCGTCATTCACTCCACCGGCCATATTTGTTCCTCACCGTCATGTACGTCCATGTTTATGACAATTAGCTGTAAACGCCAATAACAAGAAGAACATGAAGTTAATGTTTGTGTTGCAGCTTGGACAGACAATTTAAAATTATATTTCTGTGATACAAGCAGATATCAATCCCCGTTAATTTCCCATCTCATTTCAAAGCAATGGTCTAATATATTTTGTTGAGCAAAGTCATACTATTCATTTCGATATGGGTTACACGAAGGGTTAACTGGGCCTAGAACCCGCTTCTTTGGTGCAATTGTAATCATTATGTGAATCCCTCAATCAGTAAAGTGGTGGATACTTTACTGAAAGATTTTTTCTGGATTTTTTGTGAGAAACTGAAAAGCCCAGTTTCATCACTCTGTTTCAATTACCTACTTGTGCACTTTACCGAACCCACAATGGTTAATATTCCACTTATATCACTCACTATAACTCGCAGGAACACTAGTTTTATAAATTAAATCACAACCGACGCCATTGCTTTTCAGTTTCCTGCTAAAAAAAAAGATTCAATCATATTGTTGGGAACAGATTTTTTCTTTAATCAACATCAAAATTTTGATATCACATAATGATTAAAAATGTGCCAAAGAAGCGCATATTCAAGGCTAACTAGGTACGCTCTTTTCGAATCACTATGTATAGATTCCCTTAGGGCCCAAGTCTGCTAACATAGTTGACCCGCAATGGAGTTAAAGTGGCATTACAATTGCCACTTTTAGCACACGTGACTGTTACAATGTTGTAGTGTGCATGCAGACTTGGAGGTCTGTTGGTGAGTACCAGGCCTCCCCTACATATGCCATTTATGACCAGGTCGATGTCTGAGGGTGACAACTCCGTGTTCTCCGAGGGTGTTACGACACCCGTAGATCCGCATGCATGCGCAGGCGCAGACGACAAGCAGGACCGCGAGAGCGCGAGCGGCAACGAATCAGAAGAGGTTGATGACATCGAGCTGATATTCACTACCGACGAGTCTAAGGATATGAGTAATTTGCAGGTATGTTTAAAAGTTAAGACTTGTAGTCTAATGTTTGGGCTTAACTACAACTGTTTTTCTCTGGCTCACATATTTCCCTATTGAGCAGGAGGCTCTTAGCCCAGCTTACTTTGTGTACCTATCGAATCACCGCGAATATTAAAAAAAAATCTTTTATAAGTACTTAACATCAGGGGTCGAGTCACCTTCGTCCGTAGGAGAATTAAGTACCCTCGAGATACCCTACACGTGACCCTGGGTGGTGCCAACCAGGTGACAACTCTACTGGTGGTAGGCTTCGGCCGTGGCTAGTCACCACCCTCTGAACAAAGTCATGTCGCCAAGCAGCCTAGCCGTGTTCCGGCATGATGTTCGGTGTTGCCATTCATGGATGGCGGGTCAGATCAGTTGCGCTGCATGTGCCTAGTGAATGTAGCGTCTCTTATCTACTGCCGCCTTCCTACCTATGCAAGTATGCTCCATCGTAGATCTCATCGGCACTTACCATCAGGTGAGATCGAGATCAAATACTTGCCTATAATGTAATAAAAAAAAAAAAATAACATGACTTCAAAAACTAACATGCAATACATCTCAAAAAAAAAGTACTTGTGATTCTTAAATGGTTACTGTTTCTATGTTTTTTTTTCTTATAAGGTCTTAAGATGATAAAGCTTAATATCAGCTATTCAGGTAAATTATTGCCCGAATGCCTATCAGTTTTCCGAAGTAAAACTATTCTTCAAAGCTTAATTTTTATAACCGCGGCAGGTTTCTCGTGACTGAGCCAACAAACGGAGTTTGCTGTTTGATATATGATGAATGATTGATAATTAGTTTGTTTAAAGATATATGTAGCACCGACGACTAAAATGGCAGTATGTATCGCTATTTTATTCAAATTAGAAGCGCAAACGATATTTTCGAATCATTTCTGTTTAAACCAGTACAGTATTCCCAAGTTTTGTATAACTTACTTTATAGGAGGACCTCGTATCCATCCGCGATACCGACCAATGGCCGCCGCACTCCGCCTCAACTCACTCCACACCTGTCCTCATAAAATTCCACACCCTAGACCCCGACTTCCAACCAGGCACCGATCCCAACGATAACCAAGAAACCGACGATCAAGAAAACCGACAACAGATATCAGAATCAACTCTTAAGAAAAGAGTATCATTGCCCAATGATAAAGAGATAAAGCATGTCGCATTTAACAGCAAAGGGAGTTTGGATCTGCCTGGGAGAAGTATTCTGAAGAGCTGTGACAACAGGTCTGATAATATGCTGTATAAAAGGAGCCCTAATACAAGTACTAGGAGGCTTGACAGCGTGGACAGTTTGACGTGCGAGTACAACAGAGGTTTGAGCTTCGATAACACGAAGTCTTCGAGCTTCGAGCTAGGCTCCAGTACGGATATATTGCATAGAGATGAGAGTGTGGACAGCTTTCATAGGACCAGTCGTTTTGGCCACAGATTCTCGGTGTTCGCTGAGAGGGATATATCTAAGTGCGGGACCTCTGAAGATGATTTGGCAGCGAATTTGAATGTCAGGAGGAACACTTGCCCCAATCCTTTTCAGTACAGGTGAGATTTTATTGGCCCTTTTTAAGGGTTCGTAATTATTATGACCCGGACTAGTTGTCCTGCGAGCCGCAGTCGTTCAAGGGGTAACCCTTTCATCGGGATTCCCTAAAATTGTACTTACCCATGGAACAACGGCGTGAACTGGGTTACTTATAAACGACAAAATTGAAAACTAGACACCGACTCTACTAAAACGAGTGTCTAAGTGTGTACACTGCCTCAACACCAAGTTGCAGCACGTTTCCACGCGTCAGTAGTGAGTGCCGCTATGCATACCTACTTGGCATAACGTTAGCTTGGGCTCTTGATCACTCGCTTGAACCGCCCAGACATGGGCTGTGAGGCATTCTCTAAGCGGCGCATTGGCCTGAGTATATCCATTGGTATAACCTTACATGAGGATTAATTTGGCTAAAAAATGTTGGACCAAAATTACTCCCCCCATTCACAGACCAACATCCACCCACCGCGTCTCCCGCCCCCCCGGGCCGTTCAAAGCCCCCATATCGTCGGGGAGACTGCGCCCCGTGCTAAGGGACGCGACCCACCCGCGCAGGGAGAACGCCGCGCAGACGGACATGTCCGCGCTACCGCCCCGATGGAGCTCCGATGGGTACCTGGCACATAAGGTAACTGAGATCCAGCCAATGTACACGCCTGTGATTTCGTAAAGGATTTGGGGGTAGGCAGGGGGGGTTCTGCAGTGCAACTACGCCTGAGATTTTGCCACACTCTTCCTCAATATAAGGACTAACATCTTAGAGGGGTTCGGTGTTAGTGACTTCTTTAATTATCGGCCAACTGGAAATGTTGACAAGCCGAGGGTCAGTGGTGGGTTTCTCTGACCCGATTAGCTCATTTAGTAGTAACCCCGCCTTGTGTACCGATGGTCCCGGGTTCGAAGGAAGATGCAATCTTTTGATGAGCATGAAATGTAGTACTCGAGTCATGGATGTTTAATATCTATATATAAATAGTATATACTGAGTTCGCCCTTAGTCCATTGTACGGTAACGATAATATAAGCATTGCTTAGTGTGGGACCGTATAGTTGGTGTGTTCGTCTGGCGATATTTATTTATTTTTATCTATTATATAAAAGCAGTGATAGCCAAGTTGGTAGAACGCTTGCCTCGCGCCTCTGACATTTCATGTGCGAATCTCATTTTCAACCATGATTATCACTTGCTACTTAAACGGTGAATGAAAAAATCGTGAGGAAACCTGCATGTCTGAGAGATACCCTCCAAAGATGTGTGAAGTCCGCCAACCCTCACTGGGCCAGCGTGGTGGACTATAGTCTAATACCCCTCGCATTGAGGGGAGGACCCTGCCCAGCAGTGGGACATTAAAAAGAGCTGGAATTATTATTATTATTAACATCTATTATATACCATAGTTTTCCCCCCAATCTATTATACGGTAGGTTATGTTGTGTTTCACGCAGATGTCGGTGCCGTCGACGAGTGCGGTGCCGACGGTGCCGCAGCGGTCGGCGGGCGTGACGTCACGCCGGCTGACCGTGCCGGACGCGCGGCCCGCGCCGCCCGCGCGACGCAACGACGAGGCGCGGCGCGTGCTGCTGAGTGACATTGGTGAGTGGATATGTCGCGCGGTCGCGGCTAGGCGCTTTGTAAAATGGCTAGGTGGTTTGCGAAACGGGTGGGCGCTTTGGGAAACGGCTAGGCGCTTTGTAAAATGGCTAGGTGGTTTGCGAAACGGGTAAGCGCTTTGAGAAACGGCTAGGCGCTTTGTAAAATGGCTAGGTGGTTTGCGAAACGGGTAAGCGCTTTGAGAAACGGCTAGGCGCTTTGTAAAATGGCTAGGTGGTTTGCGAAACGGGTAGGCGCTTTGGGAAACGGCTAGGCGCTTTGTAAAATGGCTAGGTGGTTTGCGAAACGGGTGGGCGCTTTGGGAAACGGCTAGGCGCTTTGTAAAATGGCTAGGTGGTTTGCGAAACGGGTGGGCGCTTTGGGAAACGGCTAGGCGCTTTGTAAAATGGCTAGGTGGTTTGCGAAACGGGTAGGCGCTTTGGGAAACGGCTAGGCGCTTTGTAAAATGGCTAGGTGGTTTGCGAAACGGGTAGGCGCTTTGGGAAACGGCTAGGCGCTTTGTAAAATGGCTAGGCGCTTTGCGAAACGCCTAGGCGCTTTGTGAAACGGCTAGGTGGTTTGCGAAACGGCTAGGCGCGATGCGAAACGGCTAGGTGGTTTGCGAAACGGCTAGGCGCGATGCGACACGGCTAGGCGCTTCAAACGGTTAAGCGCTTTGATTTACGTGTAGGCGGTTTGTAAATAGATTTTGATGTTAATAGTTTTTTTGATCTTTAGTGCTTAGTTATTGGAATCTATAATACGGACTCAATCTATTAATATACCTAACAATATCCCTAAACTAATTTTACACTAACGCTTCGGGTCAGACTTACATATATTGGATGGTCATGTCACCTATCGCTGTCTACTGTTGGTTTCACTGAGATGGGGTGGCAAGACACCCGTGTTAAAGGTGCCAATTAGCCGTTAAAGTCATTGAAATAAAGGTCATATCATAACAACGATCATGTTGCGCTCGCGGTGAGCGCGGGGTGCGAGACGCGCGGCGCCCGGCCGTAAGAAAGATCGAGTGGGAGTCTTGTTGACGCTGGTTGGACGAGCCTATTATTGGACTTGCCCGTGTGCAGAAAAAAATGCAATGTTGGAACAATTACTAAGTTGTTATTAATATCTGATGTTATATATTTGTTAACTACATTCAGTTGCGTAGCTTTGATTAATTTTGCCGCCTTTCGCAAATGTTTTGCTCAAGGTGTAGATCCGGAACCTCAGTTGAGTTGATCCACTCAGTTTCGAGCGCATATTCTAGTACGTAGCACATTGTTAAATTGTCATCGTTGGTTATAGGCTTCACGTCCATGGTCCCCGAGCTGTCCCGCTCGGCGGACCCGGTGTGGGCGCTCAGCAAGCGCGCGCCGCAGTCCGAGGACTCCGTCGCCACCTCCACGTCCAAGTATGTTCAAGACCCACTCGTCCAGCATCCTAGTATTTTTATTATAGCACTAAGAGGCAGCACCGTATCCAGAAAATCACTTCGGAGGATCGTCGATCATTGATCGACTGATAGGGGAGGGGGGGAGATCTGGACCAGAGACAAGAAGCAACAACATCAAAATTCCGAGAAGTGTCGAAAATATTTAGAAAGTACCCATGTATAAAACGTTGGATTAGGTATTTGGGGAGGGATTTGAACCCCCAAATCCCCTCGCATTGAGGGAGGCCCGTGCCCAGTAGTGGGACATTAAAAAGGGCTGGTATTATTATTATTTTTTTTGTTTTTCTTCTCCCTGTTTTAGGGGTAAAATAACTGACACACGGGCCTTGGCCAAGTGTGCCAGCTTTTGCGTGTTGGGAGCTATGGAGATGATGATGAATTCTGTAGAAACTTGCGTGTGAGACGGCAAGTGTTGAGTATAACTGCTTTTTGTATGAGTGTGAGTGTGGATTTAGGCATTTGAAGTACATTGAGATTAGTCTGGAGGGTTCTATTATTTGAACCCTTGAAATCCTTCCAAAATTTTAATCACATTGAATCACAAAAAACGAAGTCGATTTGTGTAAAATGTACAATTTTATTAATAAGTTATACAATATACTATAAAGTATATACAATTTAACAACACACGAGTCTTTGGTAAAATGTCTATGTTGTCAACATAAAAATGTAGAAGAGAAAAAGCCTTATATTATTAAAATAAACATATGTGTGTGTAATCTATTCTCATCGATATTGAACCTTATTCTCTATGCGGTAGGTTCCTCTCGCGCGGTTCGTCTTACCGTTCGCCGTGCCCGAGTATTGATAGAAGTTACGACTGGACTCCACAGCATGTGACCATGCCACCCGTCAGAGGTGAGTGCTTATTGACTATATACTATATAATACGATACTAGCTGTTACCCGCGACTTCGTCCGCGTGGTATTTAACAAAGACACAACCGTTGGCAACAGCCTGCTCGCGCGTTCTGAGCCCGCGGGACGCATTGCAGAATATTCTTAAAGAAGAAGAAGAATATTCTTTATTTATCTATTTTTATATAACATCTATCTCTGTGCAGAGTTCCATCGGCCATGGCGTAGTTCGTTGCCAGATGTGAGACGCGATGATACAGAGGAACTATTGGAGGAGGCGGAGATATTCCTCCGACGATCCATAGACAATCTGCAGGCGCCAGAACTTGGCTGTAAGTCTCAAAGACCTGATCTGATCGGACGCACGACAGAGAAGGATGGAGCTAGTCTTAGAACTAACACATTGTCAGCTAACTATTTTTTTTATATAGCTCTTTATAGTGTTTTAGGTGTTCTTTGTTGTAATGTAATTAATATACAAGTCTAAAAAGATTATTAATCGTGTTTCGCCTGTATATGAGGCATGCTCAGGATCAGTGGTGAGTCCCTTTTCTCCCCATTACCAAAAACCGACGATAAAAAACAATAATTCAACGTTACCGATAAGTAAAAACGATATCGGTGCAAATGTGCAGGGCTGTGACGTCACTGTTTGTATGGTTCTAGTGGAGAGGTCGCCGTGTGTGACCGGCCAG
Organism: Pheosia tremula; assembly: GCA_905333125.1. Taxonomy (NCBI): domain Eukaryota; kingdom Metazoa; phylum Arthropoda; class Insecta; order Lepidoptera; family Notodontidae; genus Pheosia; species Pheosia tremula. Next base: position 7,814,410 of record HG995411.1, read on the forward strand.
CCGTACCTGCCGGCGGAGCCGCGGCAGCTGCGGCTCGGACACACTGTTAAGGTGATCACGCCGCACGGACGCATCGCAGTCGGCCGGGTCAGGTAATAATCTCTACGATCGGCACGATCTCGGTCACGATCGGTTGGGCAATCGGCATGTCAATTTTTTTTTTTTTATTACATTATAGGCAAGTGTTTGATCTCGATCTCACCTGATGGTAAGTGACGATGAGATCTACGATGGAGCATACTTGCCTAGGTAGGAAGGCGGCAGTAGATAGAGACGCTACATTCACTAGGCACATGCAGCGCAACTGATCTGACCCGCCATCCATGAATGGCAACACCGAACATCATGCCGGAACACGGCTAGGCCGCTTGGCGACATGGCTTTGTTCAGTGGGTGGTGACAAGCCACGGCCGAAGCCTACCACCAGTAGAGTTGTCACCTGGTTGGCACCACCCAGGGTCACGTGTAGGGTATCTCGAGGGTACTTAATTCTCCTACGGACGAAGGTGACACGACCCCGGGACAGACCTACCGATCGGTCGTACCGATCTTTTCCCTCTCTATCATAGTACGATGGGACGGCAATTCGACACGACCGGAGAGAGATCAGGTGTAGCATTGACGGCTTTATATGCTCTCCGATGCACGAGCAAGTGATAATCAACGTTAAAATGAGATTTTTGGAAATGAAATTCCCAGATGTGCCAGCCGGGGTTTGAACTTGCGACACTCGTTTCCAAAGCAAGTGATGTACTTGCGTGGTCATCACTGATACATTTATAATGAGGCAATAACCCCTGTACTAGCCATCTACCCGATCGTAACTTAAAAAAAAATGTTTTTTTCTTACCAACTTTGAACCCTAATTTGACTCCCTTAGGAGTCGAATTTCCAAAAAAATCCTTATTAGTGCTGCTGTAGAGTACTCAAGAAATATATCCTCCAAATTGCAAGTCTCTAGGTCTACTGGTTTCGGCTGGACGTTGTCTATTTGTCGGTGTTCAAAAGTCTATAAAGTTGATTCTCATTTAAATAAAACTAATATTTTACGGATTTTATCGCGGTTTATTTTTTGTTTTTTACGTTCCCGACGTTTCGGCTGCTTTACAGCAACCATGGTCGCAGGAGGACTGAGGTGGTTGACGTCCTGGTGTCATAGTTTATAAAATTTGTATTATTTAATTGTGTAGTATCCGCGTAAATATGCGAAATCAATAGGTTGATTCTCACTTATGCTCCTGCTACACCTGCGTTAATTTGTATGACGGTTAACCCGTGCATAAACGGCACGAGGTGCAGGTGTGGGCTGGACATGGTATTAGTGAGTGCGGTGGTGGTGCAGGTACGTGGGGCTGGCGGGCGGCAGCGCGGCCGCCAGCGGGGTGGTGGTGGGCGCGGAGCTGGCGCAGGCGCAGCAGCCCGGGCTGGCGCGCAACGACGGCGTGTACCGCGGCCGCCGGTACTTCCTCACCCCGCCGCTGCACACCGCGCTCTTCGTGCCCTTCAATAAGGTCGTCATGGCGTACGCTAATTGAAACAAAGCGGGCAAAGTGGAAGGATACGATTGGCCTGAGGTGAGGGATTGTGGTGTTTTAGGAACTTATTTAAGGATACATTTGGCCCAATGTTTGGGATGATAGTAATTCAGGGAATAATTGAAGGATAGCATTGGCCTGAGGTTGAGGATGATGGTGATTTGGGAACTTATTTAAGGATACATTTGGCCGAATGTTGGGGATGACAGTAAATCAGGGAATAATTGAAGGATATGATTGGCCTACGGTTGAGGATTATGGTGAATCGGGGGATAATTTGAATTATAGATTGGCCCAAATGATAGTGATTCAGAGGGTAATTGAAGAATGTAATTGGCACAGTGTTTAGAAATATAGGAATTCAAAGGGTCTTTAAAGGATATTTAAGCCTAATGTTGAAGGATGTTGTTGGCGCGTTGTCAACATGAATAATTATTTTTTATGTTTATCGGTAAGTTTATTGTGCAATTAATAAAATCTTAACAATTTATTATGTGTTGCGTGTGACGAGCGTGAGGGAAGGGAAAGAGGGCTAGAGTTGCCAACTGTAAAATTAAATATAAATATGATAAACTTTCTTCATTTACATTACATACAGATATAATTGGCCCAATGTTGAATCAGGGGATTATAGAAGGATACGATTGGGCCAATATGTAGGATCACGGTAGTTCAGAGGGTAATTGAAGGATATGATTGGCCCAATGTTGGGTATCATGGTGGACTAGTATGATCTGTACGCTTTGGTACAAGCATGTCAGCATGTGTCATAGGTTATATCCAACACTGAAGAGCGCAGAGATATGGCGTATTATATAATATTGTAATATGTCTATAACAAATTAAGACAAGTAAATTCTCGCATTTGCGTACTGTAAAATGTACTTTGTTGTATGTAGCGATATTTATTTTTATTTATTTTACATTCCTTTTGTGTGCTACCCAACAAAAAACCTTCCCCCTGATATCCTTGAAAAGCTCTTAATGGTTTTTGATAACTTCTAGTCACAGTCCAATCATTTTAATTTAGCTGTTGGATTTTCCTTCTATAAATAAATAATGGTTCATTTTCGTGAAAATTTTAAATGAATCAAGAATTGTATTTAGACTATTTTTGAAACGGTTTTGTCAAGGAATTGGATGTGCGCTGTTAATACATGTAAAGTACTTGTTTTATAGAGTTAATTATCTTTATTAAGATATATGAATTAGTGATCTTCGCTCCGAAACGTATTGAATCCCGTTCTAAACAGACCTAGTATAAAGCGTTTGATATATTAGGTCAATAAATATATAAAAATCAATGTTAGACATCGTTTAAAATGTAATATGCGAAACGCAAATATTTTTAAAATTAGAACTCGAGTGAGTGCAAACAATGTATAAAATAATGTTTTTCTTAAAAAAAATTACACTAATATTTGTAACTATGGTATATAATATATAAATTGTCGATAGAAATTTCAAAAAAGGAGTTTTGTAAATAAACAATTACCTAATTCGACTATTTCAATGTTGGAGATTAATTAGGTATTAAAAGATGCATGTAAAGTTTTAATTAATAAATATCCTTTCAAATATATTAAGGACGGTATAATAAGGGAATAAGATCTGAATTGGACTGTGTTCACTGTTGTGGGCTAGGCTAATTATAATTTAATGTTTATAAATGTATATCTCATAGAGTTTAAAATGGTAAATCAAATATGTATAGTTTATCGAATATCTTACATTCATTCAACGGTGTTAGTATGTTGTGTATAATAGGTCTTATTATCATGTGTTTAGGTCAATTTCGGCTGCAGTCGCATAATACTCCGTCATCTATGGTTGAGATATAGGTGGTATACGTGGTGGAGGAATCTTGCTGTAGTCTGAACAGGCAACGCACTACCGCCGCCTCACGACTAAATTCAGTAATTTGCTATCGTGTTCTCTTTCCTTCATATTTGTGTACTATAAAGGTAATAGAGATAAAAATGAAAATTTATTTAGCCAAGCTGTAGTGAATTTTAATGGGTATAGATTAAGGTGTATATTCGTTTTGAAGTATATAGTGGCGTGGTTATTAAACATGTGTAGTGTAAAGTATGGGTAACATTGACTTAGTTCGTGATTTTAGTTCCAATGGCTTACTTTGATCCATAACTTTGACTTAGCCAAAGTTAGCTATTAACGGTATTATATTAATAAAGTGTATAATATATTTATGTATGGCTAAACAATGCTCATACTCTCTTTGATGGTGCTCTGTTAGTTTATTTTTCTATATACAGGTTGCTACGAAAATATGTGCAAATGTGAATCGTTGGTTTTAAAGGACAGACATAATAACTATATTTCTTAATAAAATTATATAACTTGATGCATGAGTCTGTGTTTAAAAACAAGTTTTTTTTCATAACAACCTGTATAAAATAACATATTCGCTTATTTTTATGTATTATATTGATTATGTGCTTAGTTCATGAAAATCTAGGAAACCCAAAGAACATAATATTTTTTTAAAAATGATTTTAATTTTTCTATACAAATCTACAATTTTATACTCTATTCTGGACGTAATAAGGATGTGATCTTCATATGTTTTTTTTAAGTGTGCTGTGTAGGAAAAAAATTTTTAGTAATACATTATTCTTTTTAGATTTGACAACCTTGAAAAAATTGAATTTATTTACTTGTAAGATTTTCATCATTAACTGTACACGGCTTGTCATTACATATTATTTATAAAAATATAGCTTAGCATATATTTTCGCACAATTCCTGATACTAAACGACATGATACGTTATACGGGGTGAATCAGAAAGGGCATGCTAACCAATAAAAAAATCAATTTTTATTATTGTCTCATTTCTGACTTTATATAATTATTACAATGCGCTAATGAAGCGCAGGCTCAAAAGTTAGTATGCCCTTTCTGAATCATGCTGTAGTTTTTAATGTCGAGAACAATAGTTAAATATGTCTCAGTCGGCTCCTTTTAGCTTATCTTAGCTGTTTTTGAAATGTGTATTTGGTGTTTAGTGTAGTGTAAAATAATAATGTAAACTTCGATCTCCTATATCAAAAACATTCTGAAGATATTATTATGCTTACTGACTTAAGACGACCTGATTAGCTCAGTTGGTAGTGACCCTGCCTTCTGTGTCGAGCGTCCCTGGTTCGAATCCTGGTAGCAACAAACTTTCAGTGATGAACCCGAATGTTTGTACCCAAGTCATGGATGTTTAATATGTATATACGTATTATATGATGGGTTCGCCTTCCCAGTCCATTGTACGGTACCCATAATACAAGTGTTGCTTAGTGTGGGACCGTATAGTTGGTGTGTTAGTTTGGCGGTATTATTGTATTATTATTATTACTTAAATTCTTAGTAATAATTCGCGCGAAAGTTCAACGTCTCAAAAACAGAAATATTCCGAATATATTATTTGTTTTATGCGAGTATTTATTTTATTTGGATTTTGTTTGGCTGAAGCTTTTAAAACGAATTTGAAAAAGAGGGTAGTTTTATGAATAGTGTCTTACTAGGGTACGGTGAATGCAATATGGTCTTGAAAGAATACGCGAAAAGTTTAATCACAACTCTATGGTTTTCTTATTATTGGGTTCCCCTTAATATTTTGTTAGTGGGTTTTTTTTGCAACCGACTTGAAAATGAAGGAGGTGCTCAATTCGGTTGGTTTGTTTTTTAATATTTATGCTTTGATCTAATGAGTTACTTAAATTTATTTAGAGTTGGTAAGTACTTAAGTTGTTTCTGTGATTTTTAGAGTTTACTAAAGGAACTGAGTTGAACAGTATTATAGTTGTTTTAACGTATTTATATACAGGCTGTAAGTGGCTTCGTAGCGAAAACTGATACCATAAATTCTACTACCATGAAATTATCTGTCGATCTTTTCATGAATTGTACGCATATTCATTTCAAGTATTTTTAAATTAATTTTATCATGACATCATAATAAAAGTATATCCCAACGTGATTTTAATGAAAAAAAAAACATAATTAATAATTTTGCAATACCTAAAACTGCAATGTAAATTATAACTAGATATGATTGAGTGCACTCGCCACTTGTACGAGTCCAGTATCGCGCGGGGCGTTGTAGTGTGGTCGCGTAATTTATGATACATTGCGCGCAAAAAAATACAACATTTTCGAGATAAATTATTTCTATAATATTGATATAGGCATTAAGAGTAACCTTTACCTAAATTTGTCGGTACCATGCCCCTTACACCTGTATAACTAGCTGTCTCGGCAAAATTCGTACCGCCTCAGCATCAAATGTATTGTTATTTTGCTGTATAGTATTTATTGCAAAAGAGTATGTTGCTGTAATATGTACAACCTACTGTCATACCTGATATAAAGTAATTAAAACATTCGATTGAAACACTCTATACTCTGTGCTGTTATTCACAAAGAAATCTATTTTAAATATCATTGTACGAGATTATATGTTAATTGTAATGATTAAACATACTACTTATATAGTATATAGTTTGTCTTTTATGCAAAATCCAATTAGTTTTACAAAACTTAGTTAAGTTTTAAATCATAAAAAAATGGAGAAGTTACATCTGTTTGGTTGTAAAGAGGGTAACATTACCCTCTTTCTGGTGCAGTCGGGTAAAAAAAACAACATATATTCAAAATTAACAATCATTTATTTAACAATAACAATTTAGTGTGCAACAAAACTTACAATAATTTGTTCTAAAGCGTACTAGGTAGTTCTGTGAAGGAAGAAGCAGTAGTAAGGTAAGCAAGAAAATAATACATATGTTGAAGATAAGAGGAAGAGAAGAAGTGAATTAAGAAAAAAGCGAATGAAAATAAGAGATAGATAATGTAATAGATTGTGAATAAGGAATGAAATAAATAAAGAAGAAGGAAGCGGAACAATTACGTAACGTTTGAGGAAGAGAGTTCAGAAAATAGTTAAAATAAAACTTATAAATCGTGTGCTTAAATAGATATAATGGTAAAGAAGAAGTGTGTAATGGTATAGAAGAATAGTGTAAAGAAGAAACAAGAAGATTGACTTAAGAAATTAAATTTCATGTACAGAATGCTTATAAAATGAGGATTTAGATAACGTGTATAAGTATGTGAACCTATAAGCAAAAAAAAAATCAATAATGTTGTTGATAGTTTCTTGACTCGTCTATTTCTCAACGAATCGTGATTAAGTGTATTCATAGTGTGGAGAGGAAAGGTAAAATATAGAAAATTTTATCACAGAAAACAGAGAGGCTTAAGAAATGTTCACAAAATATATCAAATTAAAGTCGAAGATTGACAGAAAATATGAATAAAGAAATCCAAGTAATGAATGAAACAAGAAAGATATATATAAGCTCATTAAATTTGTGTAGATTAAGAGAAGATTTAACAAGTTCGTGAAAATGAAAAATGTTTAGAAATATAGTCAAGTAACAGATGAAATCGAAGTATAGATATAAGAAATTAAAAGATTTGAAGAAGCAGATTCATAATGGAAGTACTTAAGTGCTTGATATTAAGTTCAAGAATGAAGACAGGTCAAAAAGAAGAATAAAAGAAAGAATCTACATGAAACAAAGATAAAGTGTTCAATAAAGTTACAGTAAAGTAAAAGATAAAATGAAAGTAATATTAAGTTTTAAAGGAGCAGAATTTGAAGAGATATTGTGAAGTAACTGTATTATAAATATATGAGTTGAAAAAAGTTACAAAATAGAATCAAGACAAGTTAAATAACGAGAGAAAAAAGAAAAATCAAAGTAATGTAAAGAGACTTTAGTAGTCATTTCAAATGTTTTGAAAAGGCAGATTTACAAGAGAATTTGGAAGTACGTCGATAAGAAATAAAAAGTTAAATAAAGCTGAATGAATGGAGTGAAGACAAGATTAAGAAGGAGAGAGAAGGGTAAGTAAAAAAAATGTATGAAGGTTTAGAAATAGGTACTTATTTGCAAGGTTTTATAGAGCATATATATATATATATACATTTGAAAGTGATTGGAAAGTGAATTATCCATATTACGTAATTTTGAAAAAACATGTATAAATAAAGTAACTAATTTGTTAGATAGGCTACGAAAGAAATAGGTCTGAAGGGAAAAGGTGTTTATAAAAACGATAGATAGGTGTAAAGAATAATGCAAGGAATCTTGATACAGAAAAAGAAAATTGATAGCTAGTTTGGTACTTTCAATGCAATAGTGTTTGCAAAATGCAATGAAAATAAGAACTGAAGAATAGTTATAGAAAAGAGTTCTGTAAATATATTTATTGTCAGTCTATAGACGGTACAAAGAAACACAGAGATGATTTAGTGAAAAGGTGGTAGAGTAGTAGAGCTAGACAAAATTAAGGAAAAAGTATGGAGCTTGGAAAGTAAATAAAGAAAATAGTAGAAGGATAGGGGAAGTAAATATATTCCTATAAGATGTTTACCGCAGCCCGCCTTACACATGCCGGGAACATCTCTCTGAAAGAAGCCCGCTTGTGCATACTCTTATTGACATTTCATGTCGACGAGATACACATGTCAGCTGCACTACATGACTACCCTAGTATATGCCCGTACTCTGTGAGACAGGGTTTCCTTGCGTATAATATCGGCTTTTGCTTATATCCTACTTCAAAACCATAAGCTCTTTGACATCTGCTCGAACACTAGGCAATTGCTGTGATTTTATTTCAACGTTAAGTACATTTGCAAGTCGCACACATGTTTAAGTAACTGGCTTTTTATTTTTATGCGGTTAATTCGTGTATTGCCAGCTTAGCATCGTGAAATATATTGTAGAAAAGTAAAGAAAAAAAAATTGAAAGGTAAGGCTAAAGAAGGAGAAAGTATAAAAAGACACAGGTAAAATAGTCAAATACCTACTTGATAAGAATTGAAATCATACATACATAATAAATGAATAAGTAAGTGTAGTAAATATAAATATATTAAGTATAGTAGCTATGAATAGCTAAAATAGATTATGAGATAGGAACGATTGTGCAAATGTGATTAGATTGACGAATCTAAGTAAGAGACATGAAATGAAATAGGTTTAAGTAGGTCTCTACTTATATATAAAAGATTTGTGAGATGGTGTAAATAAGCATAGTGATCAATAATAAATGAAAATATAGCAAACATGATGTTGAAATAGAAGTAAAAAGAATTGACAATATTAGAATAGGATAGATAGTATATATAAGAATATAATAGTACCTACGTAGTGAGCTAAGTATGAGTGTAGTAAATCCATAAGTAGGTATATAATTATAAAATAATAATAGAATAAATATTACAGAAAGTAAAGAAGAAGTAAGTAAGTAGGTACCTATTATGAAAGAGATACAGATAGGTAAGTAGATAACTGATAGAAATAAAGTAGGTAAAGACGAATGAAATAATAGAGTACAGTAATAGAAATTAGTTAAGAGTAGGTAAATTCAAGGATAAGACAAGAAATGAATACAAATAGTAGTACTTAAGTGACTAGAAGAAAGAATAATAGAAAATATGAAAAGGTAGTAATATAGTATATAGATGAAGATAAATGATAAAGATAATAGTTTATAGTGTAAGTATAAGTTAAGAGTAAGGAAATCAAAGTAAGAACGAAGAAAGATCATATACATAAATATATAATAAATTGAGTTATAGAAAGTATCTGGAAAACATATTATAGTATAATAAGATTTAGTATATAAGTAATATGAAGTGAAAACATAAATGAATAATAATATATACTCAGTATGAAGTGCTAGATTTGAAGTAAAATGGAATAAGATTTCTGAAAAGGATTGAGGAAATAAAGAGTGATGTAGGCAAGTATACGTGGTGTAGTGCGTATTAAGTTTAAGGAAAAAGTGTTTGAAAATGTAGAGAGAGCTGAATAACAGTGAGCGATAGAAGGTACATACAGTACCTATTCAAACAGTTATTATAGGTGTAGTAAAGGAAATGATGAACGAGTGTGCGAGTCAACATAGTTAATAAATTTAAAATTATACTTACTCGTAGTGCAGTGCTGATACATCATCAATCTCAAGGGCACATAGCTTGTAAAGTACATTAAAAAATAAGAATGAACTTGAAAGTCACGATAAAAGAAAAAGGTACAATAAAAGATTTTGAATAAGTTATAGTAATAGAAAAGTGAAGTGAAGTGATACAGAAATTTTAATTTAAAGTAAATGAATGATTAGAATATAGGCGAATTAAAGAAATGATGTGAATACTTGAGATAAAAAAGTGAATGACAAGTGGCAATGCGTGAGAAGGTGAAGCGATAGTACAAAATGAAACGAGCAGAAATGTAACAGTATATATTCAAAACAACAAATATAGAAAGCGATACAGGAACATGTAAAAGATAGATGTGAAATAATGAGATGATAGAAGTGATGAGAGAAATGCAAACAGTGAAAGAACCCAATTCTGTTCACGACTAAGTCGCCATTAAAAATATATTTCCCTCCTTAATACAGAAGACAAGTAATGGAAATATATAGTAACAAAAAGCTTAGTCATATACTTTGAGGTGATTGAGCTTGATGTAAAATATTTTGATAAACAAAAAGCGTGATGGAAGCAAGCATCAGTGTATAGTGCAAGAAAATAATAATAGATAAAGTAAAGACAGAACTACCTTAGTACGTATCACAGTGTACTTTCAATCTTAATATTATAACAAGTCGTTAACTCGTAATAGTGCATTGAAAGAGCGGAATAAACCGTTTTTAACAAATGTGCGGTTTTTCGGCTAAACTTCCTATTCTAAATATCACTTGAAATAATACTGTCTTTGGTAATATTTTGATAACGTGCTTGGCAAGATGTGTGCGATAAAGAACCTACACCTAGTATGGGTTTCGCTAGACCAGATATTTAAAGGTACTACTGCTAAACGCTGGTTACTTTGAAACCCTGAACTCCAGAAGAAAAACTCTTACACATTGCCTTTCCACAAAAATCCTGTGGAAGTTATATTATTTTTAATACCCTATCAATGAATATACTAATTAGGAGTAGCCTTTCAATTTAAGGCTTCTAGCATTTAATAGAGATTACCTCTTAAGCCCCATAGATAAATTCACCGGAGTGACCTAATTATATTTTTATAAGGACCTCTTTGGCCTTTAATGCCCTCTAATTCAGTTGTTTGTAAAATATAATCAATACTATCTGGTCTTAGCGCCTACCATTTTTATTTTCTATAGCCAGAATTCTCATGGTTGTCCACCGGGAAGTCAGCGTACCAACCAAAAGCACCGTTGTCTCCGGTATGTGCCCCAAAATCGACATATTCACCGAAGTCGGGGGGTCTTTCTGCGTATTGAGAGGATGCACCTTGGGTGGCAGCTCCTGAGGCGTCTTGGGGCTGCTGGACTCGGACTAGCCTCGCTGGGGCCTCGTGCTCCTGGGGTGGGGCCAGGGCTAACGCTGCAATGACAAAAAAAAGACTAGGTGACTATCAATAGTTTCTAAGATTTTAGCCAAACGGATTTTGGGTGCTTTGTTTAGGTCGTTATAGAAATCATTTAGTCAACTTTCGACTGACAGGATCCAAACCAGATTTCGTTTTATAGATTCATTAAACTTTCACTTTGCCATTTCGCATGCTTCGACACGATAATATTGTTTAATAGTCAGTAATATCCTACCGTATACATTTATTAAGTAAATCTCTCACGGTCGCGACCATATTAAAATGCTAAACGTTTCAAAACCAAAGGAAATGCGCATGCATAATTAGTTACGAAAGAATATATGGTAAGTTTTTTTTATGCATAGCCCAATCTAGTACGATAAACGAATTAGCGTGCGTGACCAAACGTAATTGAGCAACGTTGGAGGCTCTTAGGCCAGTGTTGCAACATTGCAGAACAAACGTGACTCGTGCGCGGGACATTTGGTGCAACTAATTATGATGGAATCATAACACGGTGAGCTAATAAATTTGACGGCTTCTCATAAGCTAACATAATATAATTCAATCATATTGTTAGACAGTTTGTGACACCACAGTAACATGTCCAGTATTAGGTAATTGCCTACTTTTTAAATTCTATTGTACCTGTACTACTGATAGCTGGGCCTGCCCTAGCGAAAACTGAGGCATTGGGACTACAAAAGTTAATATGGAACAATCGCTTTTAGTTATCCGTACAATAGACTTAGTCTTAATCTGTCCAAGACCAATTTTCTATAAACAAGTTTTTATTTTTTTCGATAATTAAGTAGTGTAACTAAAAAAAAAAATTAACAAAATAAAAACCGTTTCCAAAAAACTAAAAAGCAAAAAATAATCAAATCTTCAAATCTCCCTTGTCTAACTAAATCAGATATTTAACGAATGTGAAGTCCAAAAAAATATACCTGAATTGAGAACCTCCTTTTTTGAAGTCTGTTAAAAATCTAAGAAGTCTTAAGGTAGCAGCCGATATTTGGCTTATCATCTCATTTATACAAGACTAAAATTGTATGTCGTGTTTCGGGCATCAATCCACCTCGCCTCGGCTCCATCACTTTCACTTGAGAACAAAGGATTAAGCTGCTTTCTATGCATCCAGTCCAGCCGACGTAATTTATATTCAATACGCCATTCGCTCGCAAGATAACGATTACTGTATTACCGGTTACTACTTTCTTCTATTGTTTAAAAGTTATGTAATACCGGGATATGATTAACTGTACCTACGGATCTTTATCACGGATTTCATTAGTATTGTTATTTGCAGCACAGATCTGGTAATAGGTTGCAGTGAATTCCCCGCGTTTTAATAAATGGGTGTAGTTTAAAGTCTCTCAATCTACGTCTAGTCTACTCTGGGCGTTTTGAAATTATTAATCTTCGGATCTTACACTTGAAATGGAATGTATTTATTCGTTAGAGATAAATACCTTTCATTTCACTTTTCAATTATGATCATATATCCTGTAACTCTTACCGTGTGTCTACAAAATTTTCAAGTTATTAAAAGGCATTCAGCTTGTCGATGGTCTAGCTAGAATACTTAATTTGCCCAACAAAAATATATTTTCTCTAACTTAGGTACTCGGTATTGTTTACATTAGATATATAATACCTGTATTTATCCACCAAATGGAGAAATATTCGAAAAAAATAAAGTTCATCTACGGTGGTTTATGGCTTCAGAATCTCGTCTTGACCATTGAAAAATTAAAAATAATAACTTCTTAATAATTCCTGAGTTAACTCACGTTGTTGCTGATAGTGCTGTAAAGGTATCGGTTGGAAATCCTCTTGGTACAGCGCTTGGGGCAGCTGAGGGGGCGGCGGGGCGAGGGTCTGCCTCGGCACCCGGCGCAGGCGCATCTCCGACAAGTCCACGAACGCGATTTGGTCTGCTGGTACCGCAATGTAGGATGGCATCGCCGTGGTGACGGCTGCCAAGGCAGCGAGGATAAGTGCGTGCTAGAAAGAGACGGAAGCTTTAGTCAAGGTCGATATTACAGTTGAGGGTATAATAAGAAGTGAAGAACCTATATGAAAAATATTACCAGCCGATTTCAGGGTCTGCGCAGTGGCATATTCGTGTAGTTAGATAGAAAACCAACCAACCAACACAACCAATCAACTGTTTATATCAAATTAACAAGTCGCCATCCCTATCCGATCAACCGTAAAAAAGTAACTCATTTCACAAATATACCGGTTTAGTTTGCAATAAGGGAACTCGACAGTTAGCGCCATGCGCCGCGTACCGCCTGCGCTTGCGCAACAGTAGGTAGTACCTATTCGTAATTGGAGCTCCCCCTTCCCTCCTATTACACAACAAGAGACATGCGCACTGGACCGATATCTCTTTTGTCTCGTTCAAAAAGCTTTCAATGTTGTAACGTTCAAAGACAATTAGCGGGAATACAAATGGATAATTGTTTAATTATTATGTTTACGAGTGATGCAATTTAACATATAAGTGTATGTTATATAAGTAATTAAACAAGACAAATTTCAAGAATATTAGCACTTAATATTAACTTAAAGTTGTTTCACGTCGTCCATTTGATAAAGGCCGAATACTAATCAAAAGAAGAAGATTTATTCTTAATTCAAATACAAATTCGTATTTCAAAATGTTCGCTCTTAATTTTTTTTCTATGATTATCATTTTTCTATAGAATGCATAATTTTTTAAGTATGTGTTTTGTAAATCATTAAGTAGACATTTGTCAAGCCAAAATGCAAAGTGACGGAACGTTTTGTGGGTGGCAAAGCGCAAGTAGGCGTACATAAGTCGTCAATTAAATTAAATAGGTAGGTATACAAAACACGAGACGGAAACGCACGATCACTTTCGATTTGAACCTTGAAAGTGTTTATTCTGGGTCTCTAGCGACATTGTTATTCAATCTAATAAATACCTACCTGCTAAAATATTACCCCGATGCTTGTTATGAAAATGCAGAATAGATTTTCACGAAACATATCCTATACCCTCTTGCCGACAATCTTAATGATAATTCAAAAAGAAAATCGTTATTTTGTGCTAACAAAGAAATGCGCGTCAACTCTAAATTATAACATTCTTCATGGCTTACATTAAACTAAAAGCTCGGACCAACATAAGAATAATTACCACCTATGTTGTGGCCTAAAATATTTTTTAAAAATTATTCGAGGCAATGGAATATCTATGTATTGTATTTCAACTTTTAGATATCTCAAGCATTGTATTGTAGCTATCATTTGTTATGACATGCCTGAGAATCTTCACATGTTTGTTACAAATAAGCGTACAATATAAGAATTCACACTTTATGTTCACAAGGTTCTATTCAATTGAATTTCGCAAACAATGCCGTGGTGTGTCGTGGGCATGGTCGAATTTTTCGTATCGTAAAATTGAATTAGTTTTTATACTGCTACATTTAATTTAAAGTTTGTTTTGTGTATTTTTTGCATTTGTAGTGAACGTGTGAACATAATTAATAATGCCATTCATAGAGGTTGATTCGGGGCCTATGTATGTCAAGGCTTTAGGTTTTATTCATAGTTAGTTATTGATAAAGGGAAAACAAAAATTGTTATCTTTGGTTTAGTGCTTATTGGTCTTTTCGGCCTACTACAATAACAGGTTTGCACTGCTTATTACAATCAACTTTCAACTAGTTATCTGATGTTTGTACTTAACAGTTGATATAATGCGTGACAAACGTCACGCATTTACTTTCAAACAGGACATGTTAAAAGCGAAATTACTTTTTGTAATCGACTTCTTATTCTCGATATGATGTCAAATACAAGACTTTTATGAGGAAAGAGTAATTAGGTACAAAATTAAGTAGATAAAATGTGTTGCCCGGTTATATTAGCTACATAAAGAGCTACTGCTGTCCAATATTTTTGTTTTATAAGATAAGTATGTTCTTTTGTTTACAAGTTAAGTAGTTTTTTAAAAAACAAGATATTAAAACAAATAAACGACCCGTTAATTAATGAAGTAAGCTTTATAATTGATAAACTATTTGCTTGATTTAAATTTAATCCGTTCAGCTCAATTTTAATTTAATCCTTTCGTCTTAATTTTATCACACCTCAAAAGTCACAGTTGTTACGTCCGCACTTACATTTAGAAAGTACACCAAATACGATTTCATGGTTCTATGAACGAGATCAAATTACACAATCGCTTTGGAACTGTAACGATCGATTAAAAGAAAAAAAAAAGTTTTCGTTTTGCACCGGAAATAATAACAATTTTTTTGCCTGTTTATGATCGTCGTTACCACCATTATAATATTTAAACGGTTTTATATAACAGTAACAGTTGAATGGTTATTTTTATCCCAGGCGAAAGTAATTAGCTACGTTACGAAAGTGTAAGAATTATTACATTCAAATGAGATATTGAAAGAAAAAAATATGTTAAGTACCTACTACATTGATATAGTAAGTACAAAATTGGACCGTTTTATACTAATAGTAATTCTAGGTACCTATACAACAAATCACTTCATTCATGTGGAAATGTAACGGCTATCACAAACGCACTCTCGGTACGGTAATCTGTCTACAATTTTTTTTTTATTAATTATCTATGAACAATGAACACGTAGACCAACTATTGTTTTGCATACATGTTTTTTGTATCAACTCTTAAACAGCTACTTTGTTATTAGTAATCTGTGACCATATAAAAAAAAACGATAAAGTTCCGTCAGATTGCAGCACAGCCCGGTCCTGTTCGCCTTCAACGGTTCCGTGGGTGAAAGGTTCTTTCAATGCCATACTTTTTGTGATAATGTATAACAAAATAATACCGCGTTTTTACTACCGTCGTAACATAGGCACTTGTCGTGACATCAAGGTCGGTAATGAAATGGACCGCTTATTGTTTTTTTTTGTACAAGGGGCAGGTAGGCACGTAGTCATATTATTCCTCTATTATAAAAGACAAATTATTAATAGACACATATGCTGTACCCAATAAGTTAGTAGATATTTTTAAAACTAAAGAAAACACATTGATATTTTTCTTGACCTAAAAATGTTTCACGTCAAACTACTCACCTACTTAAATTCAAAATTGAATTGAAATTAAAAACTAATACCTAATTTATTAGCTATCATCATGTAGTAACATCCGGCGACAAATTTTATAAATTGTTATACTTATGAATGAAAAATGATTCAGTGTAGATATTTTGTTTTATATGTCCATAATAGTACCCACGTGCAAACCAACCAAGTAAATTAATTCAAAAACTTAAGTTATTAGTCGGTCTTTAGTTAATTATTTTTCGTAGGTAGATACATTATTCAATAAGCTAAGAATTGAATATAGGTAGGTTATATACCATTTGTATCGGACACGTGTATTTTTTTAGAGACAACGTGGTAGCCGAGCCCATTTTTTAATATTAAAAATCGCAATTCTTGCCCTATTTCTATATAAAAACATTTAATAGCCGTATCTATTTCGTCAGCTCTATAAAGATTGTACAAATAATTTCCGACGTGGGTGTGTACAATCTATTTCAATCGCAAAAAAACATAAAATGAAACAATTACATATTGGCCTTGTGTGAATTTCGGTCAGGTTTCGCTCTGTTAATTGTATAATTAACGGTTAATTAGCTTTTGAAAACGGAATTACGCCGGCGCGGCGCTTGCGACGACTGTGCGGGTAATTAACGCGAATATTAACTGCAATCGGTTAAATTTGGGTTCGGATGTTCGTCCGCCTATTTTTCAGTAAAATTCCAATTCAGATTAATTATGGTCGTTAAAAAATCTTATTACGTAATGTACTTATGTTTTTATATAAAAGAAGCAAAAGTGTTTATCACATAAATAAATATAAATAGATACTTACACTATACATAACAAATTATAACATACTATCACTATAATAATAATACACCGTACATAAAATATTACGTGATAACAAATCTACATAAGAAAACAAACACAAAACGAAAGTGAAATTGAGAACTGACCATTTTATTGTCCAAAGATGGCGGACGCGGCCGGCGCGTACAGAGCAACTGAGCGCGCTCACTTCACTGCTACATTTTTTATAGTAGCCACACTGAACGGTTTCACTTTCTACTCGGGTCCGGTCGAACATGATCCACTTTTTTACGGTTGCCATAACTTTGTATGGTAAACAAAGGCAGGTCGGCGGGCGGCAGCCCACCCCCTGGAGAAATTTCCGCGTAAGTCCTGTAACAGGACTCCTGTTGATCCTCGCTTGCCATATGCTTCCTTTGTCCGTTATCCTTTACAATGAATCTTTATGTGATCGATGAGGATTAACTAGTACGAGCTTTATCCTTTTTATAAATAGCCTTATTGAGAGGCAATGGCTTACCTCTTCTTTTCCCACGGGACCCTGTCTGGGGCTTTTTGTGGTCCCGTTTTGCTCGCCCGCAGAGGGTTACAACTCATCGTACCAACCTCGCCTTGGTCGGTCACGAACGTCAGCAACCATTTTTCTTTTATTTATCGGTAATAGATTGGCGGAGACATCATAAAAATCGGCCCACCCGTTCTTGAGTTATAAATGTTGTAACTAAGAGGACTTTGCTTTATATATATAGATATATGTTTCCATGTTTAAATAGTTATTCTGCTATTCGGGGCGAAGACGAATAAAAACATCAAAAAGTATGTCCTGATACTATCTATACTGTACTGGTGAGATATGTCCTATTATTATTTCCTTGTTGTTTATTGATGAATTTCTGTCCGTGATTTCCTTATTTTATTTTAATGCTTGACCATGCGTGTTTAATAATAATACAATATTAGTCAAGAGTGTCAAGACATTGGAATCTTTGCCTAAATAACGGGTCCGGTCTAAATGTCACGTTCTTGGTTTTTTTTTATCAAAGTATGCTTAAAATGATATAGGTAGTGCAGTGCAATTCATTTTATACTTATTGGCTTGTTATATATAACCTACTGATTTTAAAAAAAGAGTTAAAAAACATTGAAAATAAGCAGCCCGCTGTTTTTCCTGTCGGATCTTCTCAGTTGAGGTCGCGTTACGATTCGGTTTAAATAGTAATTTAAAAAATAAGTGCCCCCGTAGATCCTGATAACACTCCTTATGCTTCCGAAAATCTTTCTTAGATTTTAATTATCCGGCCCTTTGCAATCGTCCTAGGAGTATTGCAAAGATCCGATTTTCCAGTTCTCCTACGAGAATATACAAATAGGTATTCACGTATTCAATATACGTTAGATGCCTAATCGCAGTTTTTTTTAGTATACCTTATATGTTGTTTTAGTATACCTGCTTAAATCTAACTGCAAAAGGGTGTAATTGCAAGTGTATTCAATTAAATATTAGTTAATTGTAACAGAGCATGTTTTATATTATGCATACTCGTTCCACCTACATGCATTTTGATTAAAAGCCTGGCGACCTTGCCACTAGTTACGCTATTTCATAGGAAGCATATCAGATATATAAATATCAAATAGTTTAAATTATTGATATTTATATCTATGTTATTAATTAATTGGTCGCTCGTTATAATTTAACACCAAAACATCAACACCTGTGTTCCCCTAAACCTACCAACCAATCAATCAGAATCAGAATATTTTTTTATTCACGTAGACCATTAAGTACAGTACTTATGAATCGTCAAAAGTTACAAAATATGATGCTACTACTTTACCACCCGTTCGGAATGCCGTTCCTATGGAGAAGAACGGCCAGGAAACTCCATGGTTGTTGTTTTTTTTAAAAGATCAACCAACCATCTACTAATCATCCAGCCAACCAAGTAGCCGTTGAACTTGGTCTCATTTAGCCAATCAGTCCTATTGAATCGACTTACGTATTGATCAGAGCTTACCCTTGGAGCAAATTCAAAATAGTATTTCGCGGTCTGGTTGGTACCCATACAAACGTTACAATGTTTGAGGCATACGGATCTGCTACAGACAACCGCCCATGCAAAATGCTCCGCTGCCTCGCCTGAGCACAGCCATTTGTCAGTCTGCCTCGCTGTCAGCGCACGCGCAGCAGGGCCCCAATCAGCTGCACGGCGGCTTGGATCTAGCCATTGGCTGGCGGTTTATCGGCTAGGATATTCTATAGTAGGTGGCAGGAAGAAATAAATTGTGTTTCGTTTAAAGAATCGTTCCCTAATTTCCCTATAATCAATAGAAAAACCTATGGCTTCCCAGCATTACTGCTAATGGGCACTATATGCTGATAAGCATGTAGCGACCTCGCCACAAGCTACACAGATGGCGCTGCAGACTACATTCGGAACAAATGACGAGGCTCCACACAAATCCTGAAACGCGCTATTAGAGTTTTCGGAGCACGTTACATATATACAAGATCTCGACAATAACTATTGGGGCATAGCGGCCGCTCCGCCAGGCATACCACCAGCCTAGCTGGAAGATCTTCCCTTTTCCACTAAAAGTTCTATCCATAAATTATTTGAAAAAAAAACGAATCATCTGCCCAGTAATCAGCACTTAATCAGCACATGTACAAAGCCCCTTAATACCATAGCGAATGGTGAGATTACATATTATTAACATGTGTGTCTCGTATTAATTTCTAATCTCACCACGTCCGCAATGAAATAGCTATTTTCCTAAAATATACAAAATCATATGGCAATTATAATTCATCAAAAGTTTCACAGATGTTATCGGCGCCCCCTCGCGGGGCCGGCTCCATTTGTTTCGCCATCAGGTTGCAGTTGCCGCGAATTCACATACTGCTTGCGCGGGCGCAACACCGACACCGCATACTAACTACGAGTTTACCCTCTTACGCAACCGTAATGGATACCATGCCGTTTTTGTATTTAGATCAAATTAAACTACTTGAGCGATAGCCATGTTGGTAGAACGCTTGCCTCGCTAACGAGGATCGCAGGTTCAAACCCCCTCTGGAATTTATGGATTTCATGTCCGAATTTCATTTTCAACCACGATTGTCACTTGCTAAACGGTGAAGAAAAATATTGTGAGGAAACCTGCATATCTGAGAGAACCCCTCGAAAGATGTGTGTGTAAGTCCGCCAACCCGCACTGGGCCAGCGTGGTGGAACATGGCCTAATCCCCCTCGCATTGATGGGAGGCCTGTCATCTGTCCTTCAATTCTGAGGATCGCAGCGGTTAATTATCACTCCAAATATTATTATCGCATAGTGTTAAGTCCGACGAGAATCTTTAAAATATGTGAATAGGTACCTAAACTTGAACACCCAGGAGAGGCCTTAGAGACCAATAATTCATGAATGAAATTAATGAATTTTTCGTTAATTTGAATGTATTTTACGTGTTTACCAGTGTTAGAAATGCATACATTTAACTTGGCAACACCGCCGCCGCTGGAGACGACAGCGGCGCGGATACGGTAGCGACGCGCGCGCCACCTAACTATAACCAATACTTACTATACTCAACTGTCAGACGAAAAGACACTACGCGCACGGAACGTGCATCTTAAAATTTGAAAACTATAGGAAGAAATAAAAACCGAGGTTAGCTGCATGCTGTGTAGCTAAGAACCAGCACGCAAATTGGGGGAGTCGCAGCATCTACTTCATTTCATACGAAATCTCAAGGGCTTCGTGTCAGTGGGCTACCGATCCCCTGCGCTGGGTATATGACACAACTACTAACCTAATCGTCGTGTTTTATTCTATTGAAAATAACAATTGCTATTACAAAATTTCACGCTCAATCCCAAACAACTCACGCCATTTTTATATTAAAAACTTTAATTAAACATGCTCAACGTTTTCCTTATTTTTTTTTGCAATTGAACGCATAACCTAATCTAGATACCTATATTTTTAATTTTTTTATCGTTTACACGTTGGATTACGAAATTTCGATGGTTATTCGGTCTGTCGAACGTAATATTATGTAATGAGTACCTACCATTAATTAAGAGCCCTACAAAATCGATTCTTGACTTTTCTATCGATTATTACGTAATTTCAGTATCTGTTAGTGGCGGAAAATTAGATACTTGACTGTTAATTGTTCCACCTGATAAAATAAAAAGCAACGAAAACAGTAAGTGGGTCCGTACTTGCGGAATTGGGTAATTGACAATTAACGTAGTAGCCAGTGGCGTAGCATAGGTCATTAGCACCCGGTGCGGATTTCAAATTTGCCGCCCTCTTATTTTTGCTATTCATTATAAAAAATACGAAAATAAACACGGAAAGATTTTTTGTTTTCATATCTTATTTATTATTTTTTCTCTAACCGTCACCTGTGAAATGCCATGCCGCCCGGTGCGGCCGCACCCTCCGACCCCCCCCCCATGCTACGCCACTGGTAGCCCTATGAAATTTCGCTGTGGGTTGCTCTATATATTGGCTCTATAACTTGGCTGCTAGAGATACATGTATCTCTAGCAGCCAAGTTTTTACGATGGGGATCTATAAAAGTCTTAAAATAAAGAAAATTGCCATAGAGTCGTAAGACTTTCAACGAGTCATCACTTGATCGTTGATCGTAAAATTTACACCTCGTCTTCTTTCAAGTTCAGAGCATTATTGGTGTAGCTGGTGATGTTTTCTTTATTCGTTGGCCCAAATCACCGCCGTTCACCTTCATTATTATAACACAGACCTCCTTTTTTAATCAGCTTAATCTAGTTAATTCTCGTGAACACCCTTTAGGTGGTTTTTATCTATCTATCTTCCTCTACACCTTATTTTACATATTTCGAGTATTCGAGAATAATAACTAATTCGTTGCTTTATATTTCTACTTATTATGTATAGTAAGACGCTGTGTATCAAGTCTGATAAACAACGTCTACAGCAAAACAACTTTTCCGCGTATCGTGACAAGTTAAATTAAGTCGACAGGTAGGTAGAACGCGGCTACTGATCAAATCAACACTAGTTTTTAGTTTTAACGTAGTAGCTAAGTAGTTGCGCATGTTATTTATCCATCGTCTGCATCGTATTATTATATAGGTACTAGGGAATGAAAGTCTAGCCAAGTCTATAGTCGTTAATGTGTATACAGTTTCTGCATCTTTCTCTCTTGTGTTCTTTGCTGTGTTACTGATATCCAGCTTGGTTCGTGAAAGTACACCGACAAATCTGAAAGACGTTCATTATACGTAGGTACATGTGGGTATATTTATCGTGGCGCGTTTGTATTGTTGAATGTGTGTTATTAAGGGAAAGCTTGGGTCAAAGTCGGGTAAGTTCCTACCGTGTATGAGGTCTAATCTTTCTTATTGTTCGCCGTTTTCTCAAGGGACTAAGACTTATTTCTCGTAGTACCATTGTTGCTGTTTCCAATTCTAGGTAATCGTACCACCACTTAGGGTCATTTTCGCATGGCAATACATAGTTCCAACACAACTGTTTGCTGCGCTCTTATGCAGTATTCTGTAGACTAGTCTCAAGTGGACGGGCGAGAGTAAGGTCCTCTTACTAGGTCCTGTCCTGTCTTGAAACAAAAAAAAAAAATTGTAAGGTTTGGCTTCAATAGAAGGTCGAAGATAGAATAGAATAGAATAGATTGTATAGAAGGTCCGATTGTGGGCGTTAGAATTGTATCTGCAGCATCCTTTGTCTCATCATTAACTGCTTGGATTATATACCTACATGATCATCTATATAGGTACCTATATATAAAAGCGTAACATACTCAATACTGATCGGCACATTCCTCACCATATTATTTCTAAAACTGATCCTACAGACTTGACATTTGGTAGTTATATTGATTTCTTATATGTACGCGAATACTACACATTTAAATAAAACTAATGTAACGTCGCGAACGTAATAACAAAAAATAAACGCGATAGAATCCGTAAAATTAGTTTTATTTAAATTTGGTTGTTAGTTGAAAACTTATGGCATTTATTCTGATATTTATATCAGATAGTAAGTAGCTACCATAAAAATAAATGCTTAAAAATAAATGTTTCGAATGCATAATGAGTATTGTGCGAGACATCTAACTTGATCTATTATTATTAGTACGTACTTAGGTATAATCTCAAAGATCTTTTTAAAATATAATTGAATAAATTAGCTCCCGGATAAAAAATTTGATTATGAAGTGCCTGTACCACAGAAGTCAGAATTATTCAGGGTTCTGACTGCCCAACCAGAACAACCAGATTAACGTGAGCTCCAAAGCGCGAATATATCCCAATTTAGATAGACATCAATTACCTAAATCACGTAGTTTATTAGTTAGTTTTCTAGGTGTGAAATCAGTTAGGCAGGTAATTTTACCTCGTTCTCTTTGATAGTTAATTATCCTTGACCGACACTACCTTTGTAATATCTTTTGACCTTATATTCACGACGCGACGCGGCACAAGTTCACTCGGTAAAAGACGAAAATATAATTTTATTCGGCTTAATGTAATGTCACCTGGTTTGTTTGTAAATAATGCTCGCTTTATGAGCGGTTAATATCATAAGGTTTAACCATTATTCATGGATTTAAGTGTACTGTCGTAAAAATTGTGACAGGAAATGTTGTGATGACCTTCTAGTGGCATAAAAGTATGTGAAAGATGGCAATTTAGGTAGACTGCTAAGTGTTCTTGTTTATTTTAGCTTAGCGCTGGCGACCAACCCACTACCTTGGAATTAAATTGGACTGGTTATATAACAAACGCTTTTCGTTTACTTACCTTACTAGTGTTTTTTTTTTTAAATGGGCTTGGCCAGATCTGAACCTGTAGGGAAGGATAGGGATTAGTGAAAAATTCTTCAACGCATCTTTTTGAACAATAGTTCAATCAATATTTGTAAATAAATCTGCATTTTCTTAAAAAAATGCGCTTTCTTTGGTTTATCGTATGTTATTACTTCCCAGAACTTTATACTTATTAGTGACATTATCGGATAGTGTAATAATACAGTATAGTGTTTTTTTTTAATCAATGAGCAAATCCTGGGTTCCAAAATTGAATTTTTAAAAGTGCATGTACTATGTATTATGCAGTTTTCATCAAAATCAGCTTCAACATGTTCGTTATTTCCCAGTTTCGGATTCGGCCATCCACGCCCACTTGATAAATTCATCTGTACAGCTATTATTATCTCAAGATTGGGAAGTAGGTATATCTGGAGGAGTCTGTGACGTCATCACCTAGGAGTGGCTGTATCTATGCTACCTATTTACCTAGCCCAGCAGAGTATAAATAAGGCCCCATTTCAAATGTCGCACTATAATGGTTTGAAGTTTATTTATAGCATTGGGGTGGGCGGCATAAATATAAGGTTGAAGAAAACAAACAAATATTTTACACCATTATTGTCACAGCTTATATAAACATTTTGTTGCCAATCGGGAGTACTTTTTTAATTTGATGTTAAAATATTTAATAAAATAACATTGGGGCAAAAAAAACCCTAATAGCCATAGAGCTTATTGGCCTTTCTTTTTAATAAGAATGACAGTTTGAACGAACGGTAGGTAGGGAATCTATTTATTACTTTTCTTATAGTTGTAAAGATTCATAAGTAGGTATCTACTGTAATAGGTTTTACATGAATTAGAAAATATAATATTTCTGATGAACAAAGAAAGAGTAGATTCGTTTTTTTTTGTCTAATTTGTGGTGTATTTTACAATCATTCAACGTTGCTTTCGCGGCTGGCGAAACACTTTCATGAAAAAGTTATTATCACTCTACCGATAATAATATTGACGGGCGGCGCGCAATCGGCGTATCTGCGATAGCTTTTTATGTAATTTTGCATAACTTTCGTTTGCACTTCGTCCGTTCGCCGCAAGTTGTTCTGTTCATTACTTGTGTCGATAAAAGTTAACGGAATTACATAATTTGCACTGAAATTGTTTATATACCTAGTTACTTTATACATTTTAGACTTGGAAATGCAGTTAGCCTATGAGTAAACATTAATTTTCGTATTGGTGAAAGTTTTAAGCAAATAGATGCCCCAATCATTTTACGTTTGAGCTATTGCATGCTTTTTCGGTTTCTGAGACTGCTATGCAGTCGTTAAGCTCAATTAGAAACCCTCAAAAAGTCTAAACAACTACGTGTGGCCGCAGGAGTATGTTATGTTCATTGGACCTACTTTTATTCGGACAAATGCAAAAACAATGATGCACCATAAATCCGAGTCTGAAGCCCGTCTACACATTTTTAAGGCCGTAGGCAGAGGGGGGTGGGGTTAGGAGTTGGGGGTTACCCACCAACCCCCAATGGCTTAGCTAATCCAACGTTTTATACAGAGCTAATAAAAAAACTACGATTTTCCGATTGTTATTGTTCTGGCTTATTGTCTCTGGTCCAGAGCTCGACCCTCCCGAAGTGAATTCCTGGCTACGGCCCTACAGATTTCACCTCGCACTCGTAAGGACGGGCAGGGTACAATCATAATCTGTATCGAAATTAAATGTTTGCATAGGTTTACCTGTGTTTGATGAAAGTCTCGAAAAACTAGTAGCGGTTTACGAGTGCCGTTCGGAAAAGTTTCCGAACGTCAATAGATAATAATTTGAATAGAGCACGACCACGCTTTCGGCGCCATTGTTCATCAACTAATGTTTACAACTGTCGGCCGTTGAGTTGAATGGTATTATTGTTGGATAGCGGCAGAAACGAAGCGATAGGGTCGGCGTTCTCGCTAGAACTTTATAATAGCCAACATATTTTAATCACACCTACATACGGAGTGTCATAAACAATATATTGAAGCCCAAAAAACCAAGCCAATGTGTGTAGTACACGCGAATTACGTCCACACTAACGCGAGAATTCGCGCATGCCACAAAAATAGGCTTGGTTTTTGGGCTTGAATATTGTTGTCCATGACACTCCGTATGAATTATTTCTTCGTCTGAGACAGGGATTCCCAAGCTATTTTGGGCAAGAGACCCCTTTTCCAAAATGAAGTGATACCTCAGAGCCCTATAGTCAAATTACTTTAAAAATCCTATCTCTAGTTATTTTTCTATTTACACTACGTCTTTATTGTTTTCGTCGTAAGCATCCGGATTATAGCAATATACCTACACTTTTGTAGCACTACTACAGCTATTGCCGCATTATAACGCGGTTAAGCCATTGCTTTGACACTAATTAGTCAGTATCAAACTATTACAGCTATAATACGGCATATCATCATGTCACATCCATTATTATATTCATAATGCTTATTTATAGAATTTTTATTGCTATTAATTTCTTGACATTGGCAAAATACCCGCTAAGTTGTGGGTGAGGCCATTTTCATATCCATTTTATTTCGACTCATTTGATTTCGTAAAGAGAGAAGAAGCTATAACACGGCTGGTAAATTTAGAGTTGCCAGTCTTGTGTTAGAAATGTAATCACCTCACTCGTTGTTTAAATAGGTTGGCTTGAAAGAATACAAGAAAAATATTTTCACAAAATATATTTTCACTTTCGAAAATTAATCACAACATACAAACTGTAAGGTGAGGCCGAACAGGCGTAATTTCCGTCGCGTAATTTATGGTGACATTCAGTTTCATATAAAAAGCCATTTATATTACACGACACAAATTACGCTCGCGTACACCCTAATATTCGAGATTAACAAGTACTATACAAAATGGCAACAACCTAGGTCTAAATAAACTAAAGTTGCAACAAATTTAATTCGAGAACTAAACAAATAATATTATTCCTACATCAATGTAGTTTTGTACTAGAATGGTACGGCACCACTTTTTCTTCAGTTCCAATCGTCTTCCAAATCCCTTACAGACGCAATATATGCTGGACAAACAAAGACAGAGCTATACGAGGAAAGAGGCGGCCGTCAATTGCCAGTGTTTTATCCGCATAGCTTTGTCCCACTCTGTCAAGCATCAGATCATATAGTTTGGTTAGTATAGTATCCATAGTATTCACGTCGAGTTCGCATCGAAAAACCACAGACCAAGGCCCCAAGTCTGCTAACACAATGGATTCATAATCGAACAGCAACCGCATAGTGACTGTCACTTTTGACAGATATCCCATTCAATATGTCAAGTGACAGTTACTATGCGGTTGCTATTTGATTATGAATCAATTGTGTTAGCAGACTTGGGGCCCAGCTGAGTTACTTAAATAATGAACATTTATATTATTATTATGGCCGAATAACATAAGTAAATCATATATACAGACGCGGACTTTAATTTGGGACCTTTTAAGGTTGCATATCGTACAGCAAAGGTAATACCATAAGGATACTATTTTGACTGTCGTTACTAGGAGCAGCTACTCTCAGATATGGCGACATACGACCTAATTGCATTATACGTGTCATTGGAAATATTATGAAAATCGATCCCATATTAATATTCGCAACTGCACAGACTTGTACTTCCAAATTACCCCTTGCAACTTTAATACAGCACTTATACAGCTTAAATTCTTATAACCTAGTATTATACCTCATTTGGGCAACTTTCAGATTCGACGTTTTTTTTTTTTAATTTTACTTTCTTAACAGACATATCATTTTAAGTACTTACACGATTAGGGCGAGGACAGAGCCGGCCAGAGTAGCGTTATTTACTTCGCATAAAACGAATTCTGTAATTTTCAAAATATTATGATTTTACGTCGTAATGTGGTCTTATGTACACATTTATTATCAAACACTTTGCAATTATCACCCAAATACAATTCTTTACTTTTCAAGAATATCACACATTATTGCACGACTTATACTACATACTACAATATATAGCCGCGTTCAAATCAGTGAAACAAATGTTTGCTATGCATTAGAAACAATAAATTAAAATATAAAAATGTAAGTACATACAACTACAAAAAAAGTTAAAGGGACAGATAAAATAAAAAAAAATTAAATATCGCTAGACGAACACACCGACTATACGGTCCCACACTAATCAAAGCTTGTATTATGGGTACCGTACAATGGACTGAGGGCGAACTCAGTATATAATACTTATATAGATATAGATCCATAACTTTGTTACAAATCAATGTGCGTAACACACAAAGTTTGTCCCTACCAGGATTCGAACCTCAGACCCTCGGCACAGAAAGCAGGATCACTACCAACTGCGCTAATCAGGTCGTAAACTATTGAAAAACTTAGCAACAAATTACAAGCAATATACAACTATAAGCACACAGTGTAAGGTGCAACTTGCATTGGCAACGCACATTGATATGAAGTCAAGAAGCATCTAACATATAAATATGTAGTGGTCTCATTGAAATAAAACTAATGTTACAGATTTTATCGCGTTTATTTTATGTTTTTAACATTCCCGATGGCTGGGTGCTACCACCGACTTGGGATCCAGTAATTAATATAATGAAATCCAAAACCAAGAGCACCATTGCAAGACATAAGACACTGTTAGCACTTTCTGCGTAGATCGGACCGCAAGCAACAACTAAATATGAGGGTATCTCAGTACAAACTATGACACTAGGACGAACACCTCAGTCATCCCGTAACCATGGTTGCTGTAAAGCAGCCGAAACGTCGGCAACGTAAAAAAAACATAAAATACACGCGATAAAATCCGTATAATTAGTTTTATTTCAATGGTTTTCGCGTAAATATAAGAAATCAATATGCAGTGGTCTCATTTACCCTGGCTCCGAAAGCGCTAAGGCCACATTAGTAACAGCACCTAATTCTAAGAATACGTTTTAATCACACTATACCTCATTGTAAGATAAGGATTAACAAAAAAAATATATATTTACTCTTTTAACCAAATTTAACGTTTAACGGTATGCCCTAGTTTTTAATGTTTTTCATGAAATGATACACCTTAATTTTTTTTCTATAAAATGATATGAAACAGATTCAAATACTTTATTTCATGAAGTACCTATCTAGTATATTTTTATTGCAAAAAAATATTTGTTTTACAAAGTATTTTTTTTAATTTCTATTGCAATTACATCAACTGTATATATGTTTATATCTTAAAAGCACTACAGTAAATTGTTACACAAATGTGTTGGGAAAGCCGAAGCTTACCAAACACGGATACATGAAAATATTCTTATAATGAGTAGTGAAAAATAAATATATTTAATCTACTTCTCTATGCATGCACCATAATGTAGAAGGATACACAACCATTCGCATAGACAATATAGTTATTAAAGCTTTCACGAATCGTCACGGTCTATGATCACAATTGCGTGTGAAATAATGTTTTATTTATTTATTTTTACGGATTCCTTTTGTATTTAACCTATTACTATTTAGAAAAATAATATATGTATTCAATAAAAACTAACCATCAATTTTATAGACGTTTTATAACTTTATCAAACGTCATATAGTACTGCGCACAAGACTTTTGCTTTGCGCAGTACTATAGGACGTTTGATAAAGTTATAGTATGTCTATAAATTCGGGGGTATATAATTGATAGAACTAGGCGATACTTGGCGGAAATCCATTGTTAACCTATGGGGAAAGAGGACCCACCACTGACCCTCGGCTTGTCAACTTCTTCGATTATAAACCAAACAAGTTTGATCGATAATAAAAGAAGCCAACAACACCCGAACTCCTCTAAGATGTTAATCGAGAAACTATCTATCACTATGGATATTTATAATTAAATATAAACTAAGATCGCCTTTGAGACTCGACTTACAGTAAATTGTAAACACACAGCATGTTTAGAATTTCCACTTATAGCCAACACTTATTATATAATAATCCGGACTTGGGGACAGGATACAATGACCGATTGAACGGGATAACAGTCATATATAAGTCATTTTTATTGCATCATTTTGTAATGTATGTGTTACGATCATAACAGTGAAACCGATCACGAAATAACTCAAAAATAACAAAAATACTTAATGTTTCGAAAATAGTTTCACACTGATGCATAAACTAAGAAGTAATTATGATTTAATATTACTAATACACTACCCTCCCCCCCTCCCACCCAAATTTATAGACGTTTTATAACTTTATCAAACGTAAATAGTACTGCGCACAAGAGTTTTGCTTTGCGCAGTACTATATGACGTTTGATAAAGTTATAACACGTCTATAAATTCGGGGGTTGATATATTCACCGTCATCTCTGAAACTATGTTAGCACGATCATTGTACCCGCAGATCTCAACAGTATATTTAAAAAACGAATTACATTTTCACTTAAGTAACTCGGCCTGAGAGGACACGAGCGAATCAAGATTGCTATGATGTGAGTCTATCCTATTCATATTGGCTTTGGATTCCTCTCTTTGATTCTTCCCCAGGTTTGGGGTGCTGGGTAATGGGGGCACCAGGGTCTCCTCTGACCCCTCCTTGTCCAGGTTCCGACGCTCCTGATCGATGAACTCCTCATGAGCCCCGTTTAAGTCTGGTCTTGTCCGTACTGTGTCGGGGTATGACAAGTCGAAGTTGGATACGGAGAGAGGTTTATCGGATGTCTCTATCCCTGAAGCGAGAGATTTGGATGTTGTCATTTTGTCGTCTGTAATATTGAATGGGCACTATCGGTAAAGTAAGTTAAGAATTATGAATATATAACCAGTGATAGCCAAGTTGGTAGAACGCTTGCCTCGGTAACGAAGATTGCACGTTCAAACCCCGGCTCGCACCTCTGGGATTTTTCATGTGCGAATCTCATTTTCAACCATGATTATAACTTGCTAAACGTTGAAGGAAAACATCGTGAGGAAACCTGCATGTCTGAAAGAACCCCTCGAAAGATGTGAAAAGTCCGCCAGCCCGCACTGGGCCAGTGGGTGGACTATGACCTAATCCCCCCCGCATTGAGGGGAGGCCCGTGCCCAGCAGTGGGACATTAAAAAAGGGCTGAAATTATTATAAGTTAAGAATTTTAAACAAGATAAAAAGCTTGTGGTCATTTTATTTTAGACGAGCTGAAACAGTATTGTTATATGTAGCTAGTTTATAAGTATAGCCACGTACCGAGTGGCTGATCAGCCTTGCGAGTCGATCCGTGCCCGTAAACATCGTGTTAAACTTTTGTGCGGATAACAACAGAAGCCATAGCGGCATGTTACCGAGAGGCAGCCTCGCGAGGCTCCTCACTCAGTCAGTACGCGGCTAACGGGATGGCAGGTACCTTTGTCGTCATCGGGGGCATGTAAGGTCTCGCTGCCGTCGTCCTTGTGATCCTTAGGCACCGACGAACAACGCGAGTTGCCGCACGGAGGCGTCACACTTAGCACCCTGGAATGACATATAATTTATTTTAAATGCCAGCAACGACTATATATTGTTATTGTTTCAATAAATATCATGCGATCGGTCTGCCGATCATATGAACACTATATAATGTGTGTGTGTGTGTGAATTAAAGAAGCGCCGAACATGGATTTTTAAATCGGGCCGAATATCAAACATTATTCGGTTCAGTGTTTACCGAACCGAATATTTGGTTAAATTAACACGCGCGACGCTCACTACAAGACGTCGTATCGCGTTGTGTGTGTTTGTGTATGTCAGTGAATCAGAATCAGAATATTTTTTATTCACGTAGACCATTATGTACAGTACTTATGAATCGTCAAAAGTTACAAAAATATTATGCTACTGCATTACCATCCGTTCGGAATGCCGTTCCTATGGAGAAGAACGGGCAAGAAACTCTATGGTTGCTCTTTTTTTAAAAAATATATTTTACATTTTTGAGCAATACATGTGTGAGTGTGTATGTATGTATGTGTGGGCCGCCTCAATGTGTGTAGTGTATATGTAAGGAGCGTGCATGCTAGTGCGGGTGTTCACTTGGAGTGTCCGAGGTCGCCGAAGGGCGTGCGCGGGCGGCGCGGCGGCGAGCGGCGCGGCGAGCCGGCGGCCGCGCGCGCCCAGCCCGCCGCCGCCAGCGCCGCGCCGATGTCCAGCTCGCCCGCTGCACCACAACACATACAAACATTTACTTCATGCATCCTTCTCCACTTGCTAAACGGTGAAGGACATCCTGAAGAAACTGCATGTTTGAGAGAACTCCTCGAAAGACGTGTACAGTCCGCCAACCCGCACTGGGCCAGGGTGGACTTTGGCCTAATCCGCCCTCGCATTGATGGGATAGCCAAGTAAACAGTGATAGCCAAGTTGGTAGAACGCTTGCCTCGGTAACGAGGATTGCAGGTTCAAACCCCGGCTCGCACCTCTGGGATTTTTCATGTGCGAATCTCATTTTAGACCAAAATTATCACTTGCTATACAGTGAAGGACATCGTGAAGAAATTGCATGTCTGACCCCTCGAAAAACGTGTACAGTCCGCCTACCCGAACTGGGCCAGCGGGGTACATTTTGGCCTAATACCGCCCTCGCATTGATGCCCGTGCCTAACAGTGGGACATTATTGAAAGGGCTGGTAATATTATTTCATGTGTTATGCGTACTAAATAGATAATCAAATTTCACATCAAGCATTTTTACTATTTCAATGTTACCAACCTACTAAACATGGCGAGAAATAACAAATTCGGTCTTTATATAGAAAACAATGCTTTTAATAAAACACGACTTTTTTCTAAATTATTCAAGTTATTGACTTCATGTGTATTATTGATGACGTCAAAATTAGGTAATTTGACCCCTAAGATTGATGATAAAAGGTGTCAACTCACCATCAGTGACCTCGAAAAGCTTCATGCCCGGTATCTCCTTCTCCTTCCCACCGTCGATGCTCGCCGATTTCTTGTACGTGCTCGTTCTAGATAGCAGGGGCTTCCATCTTGCCACCTGGACATTGCCACATCAACATTATAGCGATTGCATTACAAAACCAATGCGAGGATACACATCCCATCTGGGACCCAATTTTGCTGAGGGAGCGTTCAAGTATTACGTAACGCAATTTTTGGAGATTTTTGGAAAAAATAATACTAGACTACCATATTTCTAAAATCATTAAATCGACACGCTATCGACACTCCACTGAATCGTTTGTAAATAAGCAGAGTTTAGTCCCTGTGAAAGCGTCACCCGTCAAGTTTGTTAACACGGTCGACTTATAATCGACTGGCAGTGACATCGTGTTTGTAATTGCCGACGGTTGAATTGTAGATCTTACAATCGACTGGTAATGACATCGTGATTGTAATTGCCGACGGTTGAATTGTAGATAGACTGACAAAAGTAACAATAATAGTACCATGACCAGTTCAATGAGATCTTTGGCGAAAAATAAACCTCTTTAAAAAATTCACGGCTGTTGAGTTTCTTGCTGCGTCCTCTCAGCTTAAATCGCATTTCGATCCGGTTTTAGGATCAAAGGAAACTGTTTCTAGGTAATTTGTGGGTGCCCTGTAGGCCTATATTGATACCATTTGATTTTGGATACTAAGCAGTGATAGCCAAGTTGGTAGAACGCTTGCCTCGGTAACGAGGATCGCAGATTCAAACCCCGGCTAGCACCTCTGGGATTTCTGGATTTTATATGCGAATCTCATTTTCAACCACGATTATCATTTGCTAAACGGTGAAGGAAAACATCGTGAGGAAACCTGCATGTCTGAGAGGACCCCTCGAAAGATGTGTGTAGTCCGCCAACCCGCACTGGGCCAGCGTGGTGGGCTATGGCCTAATCCCGCTAAAATTGGGGGCAGGCCCGTGCCCAGCAGTGGGACATTAAAAGGGCTGGTGTTATATATAGTAGTGTCAACTGGCCTGTGTTAGTTCCTCGAACTTTTCGACGGCCTGCGGGTGCCAGCGGCCGGCCGCGCCCTCCGCCTCGTCCTCGCGCCCCGCCGGCTCCACCCCCGCCAGGAAACACTCCATGGCCTGTTATACACACACACCTACCATTATCATGAAATCTTTGATAAATTATAGGTAAACACCATTCGCAAAAGGTCCACATAACACGAAACGTTTTAGCTTCCCTATCGTAATTTTTAAAAAAATATACTTAAAAATCACAATTATCATTTGCGCTAAAAAACGCAGATTTAAGGCTTAGTATACTTTTTCTGAATCATTCTGTATAATTACAATAGCTGTGATTATTGACGACCTAACTAGCGGGATTATTAGTGCGAGCGGGACCTATTAGTGGGATTATAAACTGGGTTCGCCCTCAGTCTATTGTACGGTACGCATAATGCAAGCGTTGCTTAGTGTGGGACCCTATGTATTAGATGATGGAGTGACCTGGAAGCGAAGTCGCAGCATGTCAGTGCGTAGTTCGCACAGCTCGTGCGTGGCCACGTACTCGCTGTCGCCGTAGTCCAGGAAGAACAAGTCCGCCACCTGTGACGTCACAAGTATCACTAGCTGCCAATGAGTATCTACCAATGGCGTAATTAAGAGCTAGATTTCTGTACCCGAATCTTTCAAAAACATTATCTATACAAATAAATAAAATTGGAGTGTCTGTTTGTAATATTAAAATAACCGCTTTTTACTAAGTGCATTTGGATGTATACACGGTACATATACCAAAACAACATTTTTTATAATGTTTGTCTGTCTGTCTGCCTGTTTGTTCCTGCTAATCTCTGAAATGGCTGGACCGATTTTGACGGAACTTTCACTGGCAGATAGCTGATGTAACAAGGAATAACGTAGGCTACTTTTATTTTAGAAACACTTTTTTGTTAAATACCACGCGAACGCAGTCGCGTCTAACAGCTAGTCCAATATATATTGCCAGCTAGCTGACTAGCTTAACGTTTTGTAGATAATGTTTTTTTTTGAGCTATTGAAAATTTTCATCAATATATTAAAACAATCTTCTTTCGAATGTTTTCTATAAATAATAATACTGGGATTGCCCGTTCATTGTACGTTTTTTATAATACAAACGTTCGTTGCGTAGCTTGGGACCATACTGTTGTTGAGTTCGCCTGACGACGAATAGACTCGTATAATAGGGAAAACGCAAAATGTCTTCTAAGTTTAAAAAAACAACAACAATTCTTGGAGCAAACAGTAACAGCTCTTATTACCTGTTGTGTAGAGTCGAACTCGTTGGGTCTGATGTCGTGGATACGAGCTCTGTACCAGCGGCCGTCGTGACGGAACACGGCGGCGACAAGCTGCCCCACGGACACGCGACTTAACTAAAACCAAAAAAACAGGTTGTCAACCAACTTTTAGAGAGGTTCCACACCTTCCTACCCGATACTTATTATCGGATGAAAGTAGACTACACACATTCCGATATTAACAAAGTATATCCTAATTATTGGATTATCCTATTTTATCCAAATTTAGGACGTCCGATTGCTAGATGATTGGGTTAGGATCGGTCAGGATCGGAAGGTGTGGAGCGTGCTTTATTAAGAAGCCCCATATGCTATGTCAGAGATTGTTGATTACACGTATCGCTTGCTTGCGCACTCGCTTGTGGACTTATGAAGCACACAGCTAATATTAATTTTAAAAAGTCCACTACCAACATTAACAATTTAGCTTAGAAATCATAAGTAAATTAACTTAAAATATTCTAGAGTTCCCGTGATCTCATCATGAAAATCTAAGAAACAATGTATGTTTTCTTTTAAATATTACTGTTTTCACTTACGAAACTATTAAAGGGCTGTTGCACAATGTGCTGATAAACCCTATCAGCAACTTACATCACAAAATTTGTATGGGCTATCTGTCAAATAAGTTGTGGATACGTTTCAGTACCACAATGTTATCAGATTTATCATTTCTTATTTAAAAATCGAATATGAAATCTGATGTTGTACATATAAAGTAGTAGTACTCACGGCATGGGCCTCCCGGTTCTCCTTCTTGCCGTAGTACTCCGTCATCTGCTCCACCAGCTCGTCCAGCTGCGCCACCTGCGGCCCCACCAGCTGCACCCAGAAGCGGGAGGGGGAGGACACGGCCGACACGTACACCTCTATAGGACTCGTCGCATCTGAGGATGGTGCACTTGCTGGTATCATCTCCTTACGACACATTTTTTAAAGGTTTTTGACCCCTGCCTTTTGGTCATATTTGCAGACCCTTGCCAAAGCTATAATGTTTAGTTTTTTTTTATTGAGGTTACTTCTTTTATTTTCGTTGACAATTGGCTGCATAATAGAGCCACTTTTGTCAATTACCGAGGAACATTTTTTGATAGTTGTTTTAATAATAATTTCGCGCCCTGACCTAGCGCTTCCACCTTAAGTATAGTAACTACTTCTGCTAATAAATTTTCAAAAATATTTATCTCAATTATTTCTCCATATACCCACCCACACACAAAAATCAAACACATATTCACCAACCCATACCATTAAAACATTTTCGACATAAACACTCTCAAACGGGACACACACATATTACGTGTACATAAGTTGTAACAATAATAATGTAAAATATTTCAACAGGGCCATATGTGGGTTATAGATATAACATTACCAAAGAAATAAATCATATTTAAAAAAATGACACCATGTACTGGGCGCTTGGCCAAGAACTAGAGGATGGCCTAGTTAAAAATAATCAAACATCAATTTATACAATCTATACTAATATTATAAATGTGAAAGTTTGGATGGATGGATGGATGGATGTTTGTTCCTCTTTCACGCCCGAACGGCTGAACGGATCTGGATGAAATTTGGCACAGAGTTAGATTATAGTCTGGAATAGCACATAGGCTACTTATCACATAGAATAGCACATATACTTTTTATCCCGGTAAAATATATGGTTCCCGGGGATAGATGTTTTAATTTTTCATACTTTTTATCGCGGGTAACACCGCCGGGCGCAGCTAGTTATTTTATAAACCAACGTGAACCGTACAACTTAATGCCTCATCTGTTAAAATATTTTACACAGTTTTTATTACACCTTATATAAACGGTTACCATTTTACCAAAAACTGCAAAACAAATTATTATGTACTTTTCATTCATTGCATGTTTAAAAAAACCTATATTTATTAATGTGCAAAACACACAAATATACAACGATATACATAATATATAATATACGATAATAATATAAGGTCATAAGGTAAGTATACTGGATTAGAATAGGTACATATTTATGAGGAGAAACAAAACAAACCCGGGGACTTTTATATGGCTCTCGGAAGGCATAAAAGCTATAACTAGCTACAACGGGAAGCATAAACATACTATACTTAGTACATAGGGAGTGAACATACATACAAACAAACCTCATTTTTCAAATAAATTGTACCTCATATAATGTGATAACAATATCAATAGCATGGCAAAACACTGGAACTTATTTTTTTTTTTTTTTTTTTAATTT
This sequence comes from Pheosia tremula, assembly GCA_905333125.1. Taxonomy (NCBI): domain Eukaryota; kingdom Metazoa; phylum Arthropoda; class Insecta; order Lepidoptera; family Notodontidae; genus Pheosia; species Pheosia tremula. The sequence goes on from HG995411.1 coordinate 7,851,635, forward strand.
TGGCTTTAAAAAAAGACGCCCGCTGAATTTCTCGCCGGATCTTCTCAGTTGAGGTCGCGTTCCGATCCGGTTGTAGAGTTAGAAAAAAGATGTTAAGGTGGAAGCGATCAGTCGCATTCCCATACATATTTCAAAATGGTAATACTCGATACACATACAGTTTTTTAGTTGTACAAGCATTGTTATCAATTCTCTATAAATTAAAGAGCTCGCAGTATGAAATATCAGGCAAAATCTTATAGTAATAACATCATAAAACGATATTAAATTTTAGGCTTGTGTGCGTGAATAAAAGCGCCTCTGTCCAAATTAACCCGTAACTAATAAAGCATCCGATTCTTTGTCTTTCAGTATTTACGGCGACAGATGGCAGCAGGAGTTTTTACTTATAATACATAAAGACATAACATTATAATATATAGAGAGATATAAATTTTCTATAAATAAGTATAAAGATTCATAATAAAAAATTAAAATTAAAAATACATATAAATTTCGTTCGTCCATCGAACCTACGAACAATCGCATTTCACCGATAAAGTGAACTTAACAGCCACAGATGACAGTTCCTGTAGAAACTTGAACGAGCGTCATTTTTAAATTCTGTATACATTATTTAATAAAAATATGCCGCTTACGCACGTACAAGGTCATAGCAGAGTCGGAGAAACTGATAGGGATGGAGCTATATTATTATTTCATCTAAGCCCGTAGGTAGGTACCTTCACAACAAAATCGTTTATTTATTCATCTAGTAGGTACGCTATGTATATTTTTTATTGTAAACTTGACAAATAAATAAAATACGTAATTTATGTTAGTCTATATATTTTAAAATTCTATATAGGTAGGTATTTATTTTTGGACAATAATCATTTCATTACTATCTAGGCATATCTATACCTATCTAGGTAGGAGACATCATTTTGTAATGTACCTACGTTTTTTTCTTGAGCCACTTGCAGTGTGTTATTATCTGTGTGTGCAGATCGTCATGTATCCCTATTTCCTGTAATCCAAGTTTTTAGGATTTGTCTGCACCCAAAACATATTTTTTTCGGGTTATTATTAAAATAACCTACATACCTACATAAGGCATGTATTTATTTTTTTAAATAATCAATGAATGAATGAATATTTCATGTTTCAATTGGTTGTAAATATCATTGAAACCTATCAAAATATTCGTCATCATGACTAGTGGTCTACGTAGCCTAATGTTCTACACGGTTGATGCAAACGTGTACCATAGCAAGTTCAAATCTTGCCGGTGGGCTTGTCTTTTTGAATGATTGATATTGTTTCTGTAAGTGAATATTAGATTTCCAAAACACACAGCTCAGCCGTGTTACTCCAACATGGTGTGGTAGTAATATCGCGCGAGTCTTTGTCGATTTATTGATCAATTTATCAAACATTTTTTTAGGCACTGCCGGGTGTGCTACTGATATATATATATATATATATATATATATACTGATATATATATATATATATATATATATATATATATATATATACCCGGCAGTGACTAAAAAAATGTTTGATAGAATAACACAGCCAGATTGTGTGTTTTGGAAATCTAATATTCACTATATATATATATATATATATATGGCCTTGCTGGTTGGTACCTTCCTATAGCTAGTCAGTAAGTAAGAAGAAGAGATAGGTACACATATAGGTCGCTATGTAGGTTTTCTCAGATTGATTCAATATTGAATAATTAGTAAAAATCGATGTTACGAAATATGTCGCGCGAGTCGCTGTCGATGTATTCTAAACTTTTTTCTCGTCACAGCTGGCTGTGCTACTGATATATATATATATATATATATATATACCACCAAACCAACTAACCTAACACGATTGGCGATACATAAAAGCAAGCCCGGCACCTAGTATGAACGGGTTTTTCGAAATTATAGGGAAGCCTAATGAATGGGATACCCCTTGAACGTTTGAACAAATCAAGTGCGACATAGCTCGTAATTGAATAAATCTAAGAAAACATACCTATGTGCACCTATTTCTCTTCTTTTTACTTACCGATTTATTATAGAGTAGCTATAAATTGGTACCAACTAGAAACCTACTTAGTTTTAGATATATTGATATTACTTTTTTTTTCGTTTCTGAACGCAAAACCTTATACCTCGGATACGAGTACTCGTCTACATAATAAATAGGTGCCTAGGCCGAAAATAACTGGTTTTGATGCACATACATTCTGTACTTAGATATTATGTATGTGCTTACCTACTGTTATATTTTTTAAAATTATTCTCTTTGGATTCTGTTAATCTGAGGTATAGATATTCAATAAATATAAAAGTCGGTAAGCACTTACCAAGTTCTTAGAATGTATAGAATAGTGTTACTTATTTTGTTCTGGGTGTCTACGAAGTTAATTTATTATATCTTGACCAAATTGGCAGCATGTCTAAGGTATGTTGATGCCAAATTCAAGAATTATAAAAAAAAATGGACTCACTACTCTGCTGCGATAGATTTCATGTTGTGATTATGTATGTAAAAACTTACTTCAAAATTCAAATAATAATTGTGTGGGATTTGCGATTAGTTTTGTTTTAATTTGTGTTTTGTTTGCTATTTGAATTGTAATGGAGATATTGATGGAATGTGACGCTGGTGAAAGTTGGTAACAAATACCTTAGAGCATAACTCGTATTGTAAAGTGGCTACACAACACAAGTTCAATTTCATGATTATCATTTGCTTGTGCTTCGGACAACACAGCCCGATCTCTCTGATTGTACCGGATTGCCATCCCATCGTATTATGAGAGTGAAGAACATCAGCGCATCTAGTGGAATCTATTATATTAGTATAGATTCCAAAGTTGTACAGCAGTGACAGCCTCGTTGGCAGAACGCTCGCCTTGGAACGAGGTGTTCAGGTTCAAACCCTGGCTCCCATCACTGAGATTTCCGGATTTTCATGTGCGAATCTTATTTTCCATAAAAATTATCACTTGCTGTACGATGAAGGCAAACATTGTGAGGAAACCTGCATGTCTGTCAAAAGTCGTGTGAAGTTCACTAAACTGCACTGGGCCTACGGCCTATATGCCCCTCATATTGAGGAGGTGTGTGCCTGATATAATGGCGATGGGCTCACCCTCTATTACATTGGTACCAAAATACCATGGGTGAAATGTGGGTGCATTGCAGTGTGATGGTGTATGTTGGCCCGTCTCTGGTTGAATGATTGAATCTATACATGTCACAGCAGCATTTACCTTATAATAAGTATGGATACAGTAATAATTATTATTGGACTAAACAATTATTTTTTTCTTTTTAGCGGAGGAATGAAGCACAGGAGGTTGCAAGAATCAAGATGACTGTAAATTGTATAGAGTCGATTCTATATCATAATATTAGTATTTGAAACAATGTTATATTTACCTAAGTTTAGAATACCAACAACAAACAACATTGTTTCAAAGAAATTTGGAAATGTAGCTGTATCCCTTATTAGGTACTAGCTGCGCCCGGCGGTGTTATCCGCGATAAAAAGTATGAAAAATTAAAACATCTATCCCACGGGAACCATACATTTTACCGGGATAAAAAGTAGCCTATGTGTGATTCCAGACTATAATCTAACTCTGTGCCAAATTTCATCCAGATCCGTTCAGCCGTTCGGGCGTGAAAGAGGAACAAACATCCATCCATCCATCCATCCATCCAAACTTTCACATTTATAATATTAGTATAAGTATATTAGTATATTAGTATAGATAGAACTACATTGCCAAATTTCTTATTCCCTTGTAAATTATAATAAATATTGTTCTTGTTGCTCGATCTGGTATATTGTAAAGCGTAATACTTTTACAGTTATCATGCAAACCTTGCTATATTTATAAGATCTATACATTAAACATTATATTTACGAACATGAAAGTATACATTTTTCATTTCTATCTTTTATTTCTGAAACTAATATTGCAAAGCTCGCAAAAGTATTTCTATTATTTTACAACCGATAAATAAGTTTTTTTATGATCGCTCTACCTGGTGGCATAAAAAGACAACTTTTAGTATGCGAGACTTTTAACAAGTGCTGCGCTCTAGCGGCACAAAAAAGACGTGTATTTGTCTATGTGTGAGTGCCTATTTATACAAGGATTTTAGAAGCCATGGTATCTCATCCATTATAAATGATTTCAGGTTAATGTTTTTTTGGATATTTCAATGCAATGTCGTAGTAGTGCTCGCAATTTGCAACATCAAGTCTCATAGATGCTCGATGTTCGTGTAACTAGTTGCAGAAAAACAGGACCATCTATCGAAAATGTGTGGCAACCGACCCTGAGCATTCACCTTAATGACAATTTGTAAGTGCCCCCGTAGGCCTATACGAAATAAACGATTTGACTTTGACTTTGACTTCAAGTCTTGATGAAGCAACGTCCTGTTGAGTGTAATTGTAATGGCAAAATTTAATACCTATACCAAACATATTTTGCGTATCTGTTTAAGGATGCCAACGAGAATCTTATTAGCACTATGAATAGAGGTCTATTATAAGACAATTAACGTAGACTTGCAACATTTGATTTTTACACCGCAGAAAACGACAAGGCGATTTTCATTTCGAATTGTATAACTTTGCTAGTCATTAGTGTAGAGTGTAATATTTATGGAGTACATTTTTTAGTCATTAGGGGCCATCCATAAATTACTTCACACGTTAAGGGGGAGAGAGGGGGTCGACGAAGTGTGACATTGTTTGACAAGGGGAGGGGAGGGGTCCCAAATTTTGTGACATCACATTTTTTTAAAAATATAATATTTTATATCCAAGTATTACAATTATTGATTTCCATGAAAAATAATTTAACACTGCTTTTAACTTCATAAATTTCTAAATGTAAAATTGCAAAATATGTGACATCACCCTAGGTAGGTAGGGGGGGGGGGTCTCACAAGTGTGACCAGCTGTGACAAGGACGGGGGAGGGGGTCAAAAATTCATGAAATTCGTGTGACGTAATTTATGGATGGCCCCTTATTACGATTAGTTATGAGTCATTTTGCACGGCAAAGGTTTATGCCGTGTCCACATGTCTCTATCCAGAGCAGCTGTCTCTCACTTTCCATATTTATATGTCGTGACACCAACCACTTCATTTGTCTGACTCATGTAGCTTATTTTTAGTTTTCCTCGTCCACGCTTTCCCTCTATTATGTTTTAATGAATGTACCATAACGACTGAGATGGCCAGTCACCTTCTCAAAAAAAAACTATAATGTCGCATTTTATATTTAGAACTATATATTTTTTAAATCGATTTATCGAAATTCTGACTTCACATAATGATTACAAATGCGCTTAAGAAGTGCAGATTCAACAACTTGTATATCCTTTCATAATCAACCCGTATAGCAGCCTTTCCCAAAGTGGGCGATAACGTAAACCTAAGTGGGCGATAACGTAAACCTTGTGGGCGCTGCAGGCCTGAAGGGGGCGGTAAGAGACCCAGAAAAAAACGGAGACGTTGTGAATAGGCTTACTATAATTAATTAAATTTGAAATTATAGTGGTTTTTAAGTAGGTGAAAAAATGGGGGCGCTAAAAAATAATTCATTCTCAACGTGGGCAGTAGACAAAATAAGTTTGGCAACCCCTGCTGTATAGTAATATGTTATAAACAAATGGTAATCAAACATGTCGCATGCTGTTAGCCAAGTCTTACCAGGCCTCTTATATCTGGCATGCGCCGGCGCGAGCGCGCGCGAGTCACCTGGTGCTTCCTCCGAGTGCTCGCTGGCGTTGGACGACGGCGTCGGCGACGGCGACGACGACTGGGATTGCGAGTTCACGTGACGCGGGCTTCGCTTCGATTGTTCGATTTCGCGTCGACATTTCTCTTGCGCAACCTATGCGGGTTGACCAAATAGTAGATATTTCATTAATAGTATATACTCACAGGCCATTATAACTATTTATTTAAGACATAAAAAGTATATTGGAAAAATGACAGGTAATTAATTGATAATTGAAGTTTCTTGCGCCACCTATGAGGGTTGACCAAATAATAGGTACATATTAAGATTTTAAAAAGTACTCACACGCCAATAAAAACGCTATTTAAGACTTAAAAAGTATATTGAAATATTACAGGTAAGTAATTGATATTTGTTTTTTTTTGTAGTTTGTATCCACAGGTTTGACTATAAATAGCGATAGTGTGTGACCGAGATAACACATGTGGTGTGAGTGGGACGGAAGTTGCTTACGTTACCGTAACGATACGTAAAAATATTGTCTTGGGCTACTGTTTGACGGAAGGTACTTTTCATCCTTGGTTATAGCATTTTCTCAAGCTAATGAGATTGACGTGGTAATTAGAAACCTTAACATCATTTAGCGATGGTAGGGTTGCCACCATTTGTTGTATCAAAAATAGATTTATTTAAAAAAAAAAACATAATTATAAGTAACAAAAGTACGTAACGAAGAAGGAACACTTTTAAGAATTATTATTTGTCAGTCCGTTCATCATTATTCTCATAGTACTTACACAATTCTCCACGAGTCCTTTGGCGACGTCGATCTGCTGCTTGGTGCCGCGGAAGGTGACCTGGCGCTGCGACGTCTTGTCGCTGGACTGGCCCTCGATCTTGACGCGCGCGCCGCTGCGGTGGCTGATGTCATTGATACTCTCGCCCCCCGAGCCTGCATCAATTACACATCATGCCTATTCGTTACGATGAACATTCAATAGCCCCATGACGCAAAAGCTTCCTTTAAAAAGGGTAATAAGACTGGACTATTTGTTAGAGTGGTCCCCAACAACGAAAAAATGTTCACTCTGTTTTTTTTTTGTATCTCATACTCTTTAAAAGGCGTTGTATATAACTAAATATGAAGTCATACAGGGAGCGAGAGGGGGGCGTGAGAGGGGTTTGTGGGACTTAAAACATAGCTTACCAATGATCCTCCCGCAGGCCCAGCCCGGCACGGTGATGCTGTCCTCTTCTATCACCGGCTGTTGCTTGATGAAGTCGTGGATAAAGGTCTCGGCGAGCTGAGTAGCGTCGCTGCGGCCCCTGATGATACACACATCGTAGTCCTTGTCCGTGAACTTCTTGAAATGGATCAGGGCCCCCGTCTTCTTTTCGATGTCTTTGATGTTGGATCCGCTGCGACCTGGTGGAGGAAACGTTACTTGTTTATATCTACTGGAAACAAAAAAGGCTACTGAGGTCCGTAGACACCCCCTACAATGGATAGAATCAGAATCAGAATATTATTTATTCATGTAAACCATTACTGTACAGTACTTATGAATCGTCAAGTTACATAAACATTATGCTACTGTTTTACCACCCGTTCGGAATGCCGTTCCTATGGAGAAGAACGGGCAAGAAATTCCATGGTTGCTGTTTTTTTTTTAAATAGATCTTTTACATTACTATATACGATATATATATACGATAAAAATGACCTATACCACATCACAGGGTCTATGGAGATACTTTAGAATATAATTAAGTGTGGTGTCATTATTTTAATTAAGAATAGCTACCACAAAACATTGTAATCGGAAACCCTAAAAGCCTTGTCTCGATTCTTCGGTTACGTTGAAAATATACTTGTTACGTTAGATTGAGTTTCAGTAATATAATTAGGTGCGCGAGCATTTCCTTCAATGTAATTCAACCTTGTATATTATTTTCCATTTCGACGGCCTGATTAGCGCAGTTGGTAGTGACTGTGCTTTCTGTGCCGAGGGTCCCGAGGGTTCGAATCTTGGTAGGGACCAACCCTATGTGATGACCACGAATGTTTGTACCCAACTCATAGAAGTTTAATATCTACATAAGTAATATATACTGGGTTCGCTCCCAGTCCATTGTACGGTACGTATATTACAAGCGTTGCTGAGTGTGGAACCGTATAGTTGGTGTGTTCGTATGGCGAAATTCCAATGTCAGGTTGCATTAAATGAATGTCAAAGGAATCCTTACAATCTTTGCTCAATGGCAAAGCAACGCAATGAAACAAATGAAGATAGCTGGAAGTGACCACTTATAAAATCGCGCAACACGTGGCAACAATTTATCTATGGTAGGTGAACTGCTCAAGATTCGCTGTTTAGTTTTAATATTGTAAACGTGTAACTGTACATTATTTTAAAGCCGACCGCATTAGTAGTTCTTCTTCTTTCTTTACGAAATGAGATGCGATGAATTAAAATGGATAAGAATATGGTCTCGCTCACAACTTAGCGGGTATTTTGCCAATGTCAAGTAATTAAATAACACATTCAATAAATACACATTATACATAAAATTATGGATGTGACATGATGTTATGAAATTGGCGTGTGTCCCCGCATTAGTAGTTGCTGAGATAATCAGGTGTGTCAAACGGTCATAAAGACATGGTCATACTATAAGGGTTCCGTGTTGGAACCCGTACAAAAATATGCCTATTTAAAAGTTTCTGAATCTAAATCTGTGTAGAATTCTTGTCCGTGTGTATGTTAGTGCGTCACGGAAAAAATACTGCAGAATCAGAATCAGAATATTTTTTATTCATGTAAACCATTATTGTACAGTACTTATGAATCGTCAAGTTACATAAACATTATGCTACTGCACTAATTTCTGTGAGGTTTTCACTATTGGTTAGCCAATGTTAGACACAAAAACTCCAGATATGGTCAATACGTGACTGATAACACAAGCAAATACTACAAAGATATTTTAAAAGACCAATCCTGCTAATAAATCCTATCCACAGCTTATTCGACGGATGTCTAATACAAATTCTGTCAAACATATTGCGGATAGGGTTTATTGAAAATTGTGAAATAGTCACTAGAGAAAGATGTTGGCGTATTACATCGCCATGATGGCTATTAGTGAAACGACCATGGTAATTATCACGTGAACAGCTGATTCACATTGCATGATCTCATAGACTTACTCCAATGACACTCCGAGCATACACAGTATATGTCAACAGGGATGTCATACTCCAACTGTCGAGTCACTGGTACCTTGAAACGTTTTTAGACACTTTTGTCTACAATACGTGTCTGTTTGTTTGTTTAGCAAACTGCTGGGTTGAGAAACCGCACTACCTCGATTTTATAGAAGGTTTTTGACGAATCCTTAAGTAAGTCTATTCGAAATATATAGCATACTATAGTTCTTCGCATATAAATTCTAATTAACTAGTCTATACATATAAATAAAATTGGAGTGTCTGTTTGTAATATTAAAATAACCGCTTTTTACTAAGTGCATTTGGATGTATACACGTTACCTATACCGAAACAACATTTTTTACAATTTTTGTCTGTCTGTCTGTCTGTTTGTTCCGGGTAATCTCTGAAATGGCTGGACCGATTTTGACAGGAATTTCACTGGCAGATAGCTGATGTAACAAGCAGTAACATAGGCTACTTTTATTTTAGAAAAAAAAAAATTGGATCTCTCGAAAAAAAATTAAAACCAATGTTGCATCGCTGCGCCTGATTAAAGTTTGATAGCAACAATCTGCAATGCGTCCCGCGGGATCAGAACGCGAGCAGGCTGTTGCCAACGGCTGAGTCTTCGTTAAATACCACGCGGACGAAGTCGCGGGCAACAGCTAGTTAGTAATATAACTAAACCGTCTTTAATGGCTCATGTTTGGGACAGGCATCCCTTCAATGCGATAGGGATTAGGCCGTAGTCCACCAGGTTGGCCTAATGCGGGTTGGCGGACTTCACACGTCTTTCGAGAGGTGATCTCAACATGCAGGTTTCCTCACGCTGTTTTCCTTCGTCATTGAGCAAGTGTGGATGAAAATGAGAGCTTTAGGTTTTTTTTTAATGTATTTACAAATATTTAACATACGGTGCGAGAAAGATCAAGGAAATCAGTTATCAATGTAAACAAACAAAATCAATACAGGTAGGTCAGTGATGTATCCATACGTTCGCATGTAGGTAGGTATGCTAACTGCTAATTCAATATTGAAAAAATATAACGATATTGCATATCGTTGTATTTTTCAGATGACTTTATTAGCTCAGTGGGTAGTAACCCTGCTTTCTGTGCTGCGTATTATTATTGTGTGTTAGTCTTTATTAAATAAAGGCAACTGTTAGGCCTCTGCCTCGAATTTTGCGGGCAGCGGGGCGGCGGCAGCGGCGGCGCGGGAGCGGGGCTCGTTGGCCGCCCCGCGCCGCTACCACACCGCTGTTTTCGAGAACCGGTCCATTTGATTTTACGCATAAGATCCTGCCGCTCCCGCGCCGCCGACGCCGCCGCCGCCGCCCCGCTGCCAGCTAAATTCAAGGCAGAGGCCTAAGTGCGTCTTAGTAGGAAGTTATAAGACAGCGGGCATAAAGACTTACCAATCAACGCTGGCACCAAACTCTTCGGCACAGATATTTCGATGACATTGACTCTCGATGTCTTTATCTTTTTACCATCAGTTTCATCCTCGTCTTTTTTGAACACGTAGTATACTACAAATGCTGTGACCGTCACCAGAGACAGGCCCAAGGCCACAGGTAGCACTAGCTTTGAGTTCATAGACATTGTCCTGAAACAATAATAGTATGTATGTAACCCTGACTGGTCTCCATCAAGTTTCTAAGTCTCAGCAAAAACAAGACTCGTGAAAATGCTACAGACATTGTGGCTGTAAAGTCACCAATATGTAGAAATAAGTCCTCATATTTTATTTGTGCTAACATAGACATATATGCAAACCTATGTCAGTAATGTGTGGAGTGGCTATAGAATGCATTTGCCATAAAATTTTCTGAGTAAACAAGTGTTGCACTCACTTTTTTATTGTCCCTGTTTACAGCTGTCAATATTAGTTGTTGTTGTATTGTTACCACATAGTCCAAAATAATAATTTCAGAGTGCAACATCAAATTTAAGTACCTATGTAATAAATTTTAATGTTTAATTTAACCATTCGTCTTTACGTCTATTTTTTTATGTAATTTTTGCGCCATAACTTAAACACCCTTATTTATTAAATGTAAATATATATTTTTTTATTATTGAAAATACAAACTAAAGATAAAAAAGATTAAATTAAATTAAAATAAAACTGTTATATGATTAATATATGTGTTTTCTAATTTAACCATTTACAAGAAACTATACATAACATCTATAACTTTATTTGATTGATGACAACAGGAAAACAAACATTATGTATCAATATTTAATTATACACCAGTCCCTGGCTATCATATAAATAATTTTCAGGTATAATATAAGTATAACAAGAATAGATACCTAGCTAATATTTATAGGCAAAGAACTATCATAGAATGGCCTTGTGGAAAATAACATACAACTAAGTTCACTAGGTAAACATGAGTTTATAGAGAATAATATATGTACTTAAACAACTTTCTAAAGGAAAGACGTAACCATTATATCCATAGGACCACAACTAATACATAAATTATACTTACACAAAAAGTTACAACAAATCTATTAGCAGCTATGACATAATATCAAGTGTAAAAATTACTTCCAGCGTAACATGATACGTCGCGGCGCTACCGGAATAAATAACTTGTAGTATTGATCTTACCGTGAGCTTTCTACACCTTCCGAACGCAGTTATCTTAACATTCACAAAAAATATGTATTTTAAAAAAGCGATACGAAATATCAACCGAATCAAGCTAACTGACATGTGCGTGCATAAAGTGACATTGATTGACGTTTGTAGTAGTAGTAGTTTAATTCGTCCAGTAGGACAGGCGAAGGAATCAATCCATACTGCCAATTCTGATGTTGTCAATGTCATGGGTATTTTCTTGATCAAATTTACTTGCAGGTATACAATTTAAATATAAAGGCACAAGTGCCAAATCTTGAATAATTATTTTCTTTAAATAGTTCAGTAATTATATATCCATGTTGATTACTTGTTAAAGTAAAAACTAGTCTAGTCCTTGATGAATTGTCTTGTATTTTTATTTTGTCTCTTCAAATATCTCCAAGCGAGGAGTTGATAAAGTCATAGATAGGCGTAAAATTATCAGGGCAAGCTAAAAGGTTCTGTAGGGAAGGCGGGATGTTTTGATATTTTTCCAGCAATTGATCTATGAGCAATAGGCGTTGTATGTTAAAGGCCGGACATTTAAAGAATATATGATCCAATGTTTGATCTTCCTGCGAGTTGCATTCACTACATTTAGGGGAAGCGATCATGTTCATGCGGTGTAAATGAGCATTAAAACGACAATGTCCGAATCTCAGTCTCATAATCTGTGTGTAAAATTTTCGCTTTAAATAATTTTCATTGTCAACTGCAAACCAAGGTTTTTTGCCCACATCTTTATTAATACCGGCATACCATGCTCCTTTGGTTCGAATTATCTCATTTCTTTCTTCTAACCATTTTTTATTGATTTCTGCACGATAAACAGGTATCAAATCTTTCCACGGACTTGGTATATTTGTAATATTGCCACCCAAAGTGTTTGTTAATCTGGCAAGGTAATCTGCACTTTCATTACCAATCACGCCCACGTGCGCTGGTATCCAAAGAAGTATAATTTGCTTACGAGATATCGCCAAATTTACCAGGATTTCTTTTATATCATATATAATATGGTGTTCATTCTTATAACCTGGATGTCTCAAAGATTTCAGAACAGACATGCTGTCAGACGCAATAATAAAATGTGATGCACTGGAGCACAAAACGTCGTTTTGTACATATTTTAATGTTTCCAAAATCGCTGTGGCCTCTGCCGAGAAAACTGTGTAAATGGTAGGTAATCGAAATCCTCGACCATACTTTTTATCCGTATCATAGAATGCAGCAGATACACTTGTTTCATTCTTCGACCCGTCTGTGTAGATAATCTGGTAGTCTGTCCAGCATGAAAGCTTCTCATAAACATCCTGCTTGGTTCTCAGATTATGGTCTATTTCTATAATGTCTGATGGAGGAAATTTACCTTCAAAGGTTCCATGATAGCAAGCCCAATTTTCAGCATGATAAACATTGTTGTTTTTAATGTATGTTGATATTTCAGTATAATCACGAAGAATATATGGATATTTGGAAGATAGAGGAGTTGAAGCTAAATATCGGGAGTCATTTAATTTAATTAAAAGAGGATGATTGTCAAAAGAGTGAAGCTTTAAAATGAAATTGAACTTTAAATACTTAAATCTAAAAGACAATGAAGGAATGTTACATTCAACTTGCATTGAAATGATAGGGGTAGTCTTCATAGCCCCTGTAATTAAACGAAGATTTCTATTCTGAATTTTTTCCAGTTTATTTACTAGAACAGAATTGGAAGCATAGCAACAAAAGCTATATTCAAAATGAGAGCGGACTATGGATTTGTACAACATAAGTAAAATTTTTGGATCAGCTCCCCAATAAGTTCTGGCAAGTGATTTTAATATATTAAAAGCTCGCAAGGCTTTGTCTGCCAAACCATTAACATGTCTTTGCCATGATAAATTCTTGACAAATGTAACTCCCAAAAACTTGACCTCATCACTTACAGGAAGTAAATTACCATCATAAATGATGTTGGTGAGTAAAGATCTGGATCTGCTGAATATTATGACTCTAGTTTTATTTGAATTAACGTCTAGTTTCAAGTAATTAAAATAGGTTTTTAAACCTTTTAAAGCAGTGTTTAACTTATTCTCTACTAGTCTTATGTTAGTACCTGTGCAATACACTGTTAAGTCATCTGCATATTGCAGACTATTAACATCAGTGCCTAATATATTATTTAACCTATGTATATACAAAATAAACAATAAAGGACTTAATATCCCCCCTTGACAGACACCCTTATAGGATAACTGAGGCCCATACAAATTGTTTCTCCTTCTTACATATACAGATCTACCATTTAGAAAATTGAAAATCCACTTTACTAATTTTACAGGCAACCCAAGTAGATGCAATTCATTAGCAAGGACATTATGATCTACATTATTGAAAGCACCAGTGATATCAAAGAAAATGCTAATTAAAAACTTGTTACTAGCAAATGCATCATGCACATCCAAGTTTAAATGATTTAAACTTTCTGAAGCAGAGCGTCCTCTCCTAAAACCAAACTGATTACAAGGTAATAACTTCTTGGATTCTATGAAATATTCAAGACGCTGCTTTATTAACTGTTCAAATATTTTGGCTGTACAGGAAGTGAGAGCTATAGGTCTGTATGAGTCATGATGATTTGAATCTTTACCAGGCTTAAGTATGGGAACAAGACAATCAATCTTCCATGATTTAGGAATAACCATGTTATTCCACAATGAATTAAAAATATTTAAAACCATTTGCTGGCTAAATGAGTCAAGATATTTGAACATTTTGTAAGATACATGGTCTAAACCAAATGCAGTATCCCTACGAGAGTATATAGCACCTGTAAACTCAGAAAATGTAAATGGCTTCATGAAGAAATTATCAACATGGAAATCAATATTATTGGCATAAAGATCTAATGTTGGCATATTAGGAGGATTGGAAGTGTATTTGTCCAGAAATGGTTGTATCCATCTATCATCATTAGCATAATTATGTGAATGACTATAAGTTTTGTTAAATTTTCTAATATTGGACCAGATAGTTGATATTGAAGTTTGCCGATTGAATGAGTTACATAGTTCTGTCCAAGCAGTCTGTCTTTCTCTGTTAATGATTAATTTCTTCAAAGCTTGTTGTTTTTTAAATGATAAATAATTTTCTATTGTAGGATTAGATTTGAAGTTCAAATAAACAGACTTACATTTACTAACTGCCTGTGAACAGGCTTGATTCCACCAAGGTAAATATAACTTCCTTTTGGGTCTATTGTGAATCTGAGACACTGGATTAAAGATTTTATTAGCAGTATTTGCTTCAGATACACTTTCTAACAAAATTTTATATAATATGTCATAACACATTTCTGGATCAGATATATCAAAATTGCTACTATGTAGTTTTAAACTTACCACATGTTGATATTTCTGCCAATCAACACACTTATAATTTGGACGGAAATAATTAGCATTAACATAGTTGTTGTTATTTATATTTACAGGATTGCATAAAAGAGTAGTGACTGCAGGAAGATGATAACTACAAAATGAGTCATCATGCACATGCCAATTACATCTTAAGGCTAACAAGGGTGAAACAATAGTAAGGTCTAATGCATTTGGCTGCCATGTATGGGAACCAACAGTTGTTGCAGAACCATCATTCAGCAAGCACAGATGATTATCATTTATTACATCTAAGAGAGTAGTGCCACGCAAATCCGTGGATGTGCAGCCCCACATAGTGTGATGTGCATTAAAATCACCAGCTAGTATCAATGGCTGTGGAACAGACTTTATTAAATTGTCAAGCTGTGTATAATTGAAATTAGAAGGAGAAGCAGATGTAGGACTGTAAAAACTAACTATAGACAAAGTTTCATTATTTATAAATATTTGAATGGCTATATTTTGTAGAGAACTATCTGAATAAGTTTGTATCTTTTTATAATTAATATAATTTCTAATTAGTATAGCAACACCATTATGTTTAGATCCAATATCTAATCTTTCTATTTTATATCCTTTGATATTTATAGTTTTTGATGATTGCAACCAAGTTTCGGAGATTATAGCTATATGTATATCATTTTCGTATAAATAATGTGAAAAGACATGTTTATGACTAAGCAAACTCTGAGCATTCCATTGAACTATATTGAGCTTATCCATTTTTATTAGTTGTACTCTTTTTACTAGTATTAAAATTATCCAGCAATATTGATTTAATAGTCTCAGATGTAATGGGACTGTCTGTTTTAGATTTTTGTGAGCTAATTTTAACAATGGTGGATATTATTAAATTAAGAATACGATCTGATTGTAAAAACTGTGTTATGTGATGGTCAGATTTAGTTTTGTTAAGGTCAGGGAAATTTGTGTTATTGAATAGATCAACATACTTCTTTTGTTTGTATTTGTTATTGTTTTTTTCTATTTCTTCCTTTCGTTTAGGGCACTCTGCTGAAATGGATATGTGATTGCCATTGCAATGCACACATACGGCATCTTTGGCTGCTTTTTGACATTCTTTGTAATGATGATCCTCTCCACAGATCGAACACTTTTGTTTGTTTTTACAGTACTTGCCAATATGTCCATAGCGCAGGCATCGCAGGCACTGACTAACAGGTGGAATATATACGCTTACCTCGAAATACCAGCTATTTATATCGACGCTATCAGGAAGTGTAGGACAGGAAAAGGTAATCGCCACCGTCTGCGTGGGTAATAAAATTGGATTGCCATCGTCATCACGTCCACGGCGCATCAGGCGACGCACGGACACTACATCTTTGGAGCTGGAAATGCCGGTATATATATTAGAATTAGACATATATGTGGGAACACCGCGTATTACCCCTGTAATTTCCGTGAGTGTAGCAGGTATTGTCGCTTTTAACTCCAGGTCTTTTTGCACCTTAACATTATTTAAAGCCATATTTGCAAGACCAGGCCGCTCAAAGATTGCCCCAACCTTGAATCTATTAATACGTTTGAACCGTTTTATTCCTTTATGATGACGCTTCAGGACCGCGCCTAGCGCCATCAAGTCTCGGTCTCCAATGGGTTTAGACACCTCAGTACTTTCGTAAATTACAATGTACTCAAAATTCCCGCCATCCTCAGGGTATTGGCGAGAGTAATTATCTATTTTAAAAGGTTTAAATTTATCTAATCCTGAGTCATCGTCAGATTCCGACGACTGCGACGACGGGGGAAGATCCCCATCCGCCTTTCGTTTCTTCCGCTTCGCCGTCATTCCGGCCACGGCCAGGCCCCTTTAAATTCGTTCACTATATAATTAATAATACAAAACAATTTTTTGTTCAAAAAACGCGCCCTCCTGGTTTAAAGGTTTCCCGCCTTTTTCCTTGATTGACGTTTGGTTGGATTCATGCTGGCTGTCAAAATTTAGTAGTTTTCTTTATTTTTATCGTGGCAATCAGCTGTGAACAACTTCTGCCAGTGTAACATGGCTTTTATGTTGTTGAACCTATTTTATTTTTATCCGTTATTACTTATCGACTATCTTGTATTTTTTCCCCTGTGGCAAATTTCTTCATCATAAATAATTTACAAAAAAAACGAGTCATTTTGACACCAAAAATGTTATTTCAAAATCCTTTTTAGGGTCTCCGTATTATTATTTTTCTCTTTGTATAACTGTATCTGCTCCTTATCAGAGGCTCTCAGAAATTTTTGCCGACACATATTACGGTAATAATTTTACAGGAAGTGGGTAAAACCGCATTCACTTTAATTTTATATACTCAAATCCTTAGTATATTATTATGTTGTATGTAGGTCCTATTTCTACTTATCTTAGTAAACATGCTCAGGTTCCGCGGCTTTTACAAAACCCTGTGAGTGTTCATGCTCATTTGATGCCAAAACTGACCGAAACTATTGAGTAGGTAACTAAATCGATTTGATAACGTAGTAGTCAATCGGAGATTTAAAACAAAATTTGTGATTTCCAATATTAGTTCTAATAGAATTAATGATTTTGTTCTGTTTTCAGTTATCTGGTGCAGAATCTACTTGTATGTCTATTAGTGTGGCACTTACAAGATGACTTGGGATGTAACATTAGGTATCAAACTGTCATAAAATACTAAATATTGAGGTCGTCATTTCTCGATGGACGAGTGTATTCCATAGTGCATATAGAAACACCACATCTGCCCTTGTAACCAGCGCCCGGACTAGTCGTTCACCGAGCCGCAGTCATATAAGCGGCACCCCGTAAGGATTCCCTAGAATTTTACTATAAGATTAGTGGGTTCGAACCCTAGTGTCTAATACGGACATCCTATCCTATTATCAGGATATGACGTACGATGGACGACCGACTATAGTAAAATTTTAGGGGATCCCTACGGGTGGTGCTCAAGCAGTACAAAAAAACAAAACAATATATCGAATTAAGTACCTACATTCGTACCTATAGGTATTATTATAATATAGGGAAGCAATTCCCCCCCCCCCCCCCCCTCCCGAATCACCATAAGTACTGTATTCCGACCAATTCTTTTTTAATGATAGAAAAAACTACACATAAGTATCCCCCCTCTTAGCAAAATCCTGAATCCACATGCATAGAATATCTAATCAATAGTTAGCTAGGTCAGTACCATTACGCTTACAGCACCTACCTACGCGAAGGGACTGGCAGAGGCAAACTACATTTCGCCAATCGTATTTACCTAGTCTGCATGTAATAGAGGGCAAGCCTGTTGCTATCATACCGGGTATATTCATGCCAAAGGGGTCATAAGCCCACCATCCTGACCGAGTGCGTCTTTTGGAAAACGTGTAGGTTCCCTCACAACGTTTGTCTGTACGGTGTAGCAAGTGATAATCATTATTGAAAATGAGATTTACACATGAAATCCTTAGTGCCAGAGTAGTTAGCCGAGATACCTATGAAGTGTTTTCAATGCGATTTTTCGACCAACCTAGTTATCATCCCTTATAAGTAGGTAAGAACCTAGTTTATTTTTATTCCATTTACATAAGTAAGTAGCAAGTACCGACATGGCCTTTGCTATTTTTTCGTGTCTCGGTTTCATGTCATAAACAAATGATCGTGTCATGGTTCTGATAGCCGATTTACTCATGTGACCATCATTTGTGGGTAAAAGTTTACACAACAGACAACACGTTTTTACAATAATCAAAGGTTTGGCGTAAGTACTTGTAGCGACTACTTCAACCGCACCACAAGCTACGCAGATGGCACTACAGACGCATTCAGAACAATAGACAAGTGAGGTCACAATCCTGAATTGCGCTATCAGAGTTTTCGGAGCAAGTAGCATATATACAAGATCCCGACAATAACCGTCGGGGCATAGCGGCCGCCCCGCCAGGCATACCACCCGCCTGGCTGGAAGATCTTTCCTTTTCCGCTAAATGCGTCTGTAGTGCCATCTGCGTAGCTTGTGGTGCGGTTGAAGTAGTCGCTACATACTTTCAAAATATGTAACGTAACCGGAAATTATAAATGTTGTTCATCAATAGATACCAGTGTTTTTATATTTTTATACCAAGAGCGCGAGCTATAAGGTTATATTACACTGTCATATATCTATGACATACATGTAGGATCATAGGCAAACTCAGTATGTAATAAATAGGTATATAGATATTAAACATCCATGATTCGGGTACAAACAATCGTGCTCATCACACAAAGCTTGTTCCTACCAGATTTCAAACCTGGGACCCTCGGCACAGAAAGCAGGGTCACTACCAAATGCGCTTATCAGGTCGTCATAAGCATCTATTTAGTTACGCGTGACTATGACATTATCATATTGCTCGCCGAATCATTTCTGAACATAGTCATAGGACATTGCCCATGACCTAATGTCCTGATTTTCTTATAATGCATACTTACTATCACCAATGTCAAAGCGTGCGCCTCAATAAGCGTAATATGGTCGGATTCGTCATATTTTTTTATTGTCTCCGTAATCACGAAAGTCTGTGAGACCAGTCAGTTGGCAAGCGAACATGCAGCGGCCGTACGCGCGTCGTCGGTATCTGGCACCAAGCAACATGCACGAAGCCTTTTATGGCGGTAAAGTTTAAAAAAAAATACATTATTGAATGAGTTGTGTTCGTGGCGAGGGAACATACGTATCTATTTTTTTTTAAGTGTCGGAGTGTTAGGCATAGGGATCTTTGTGGTGGAGCACAGTACCTATAAAATCATAAAAGTTCAAAAGACGTTAGTTTACTAAAGAACCTAGTCATGCCTGGCCTATATTTTTAATTAGCTAGTCCTGCAAAGCCAATAATATTATTTTTATTTTCAGATTTCGAATATGTTGTGACAAAGAAAGCCCCGCCGCCGCTATGCTTTGGCACAACTCTAAAACGAGAGGTATTGCCAACTAAAGGTCCAGCGCTGAGTCCCTTTATGAGGCGAATTGCTGGAGAAACGAGGGGCAACTTGGGACCAGGCACCTATGACAATGATCGCGATGCGTTTTACGATCTAACGCATAGAGTAAGCAGTTTAATTTACTTTGTAAACAGTATCTACTTTACATCTATACTTCTATACTAATATTATAAATGTGAAAGTTTGGATGGATGGATGGATGGATGGATGTTTGTTCCTCTTTCACGCCCGAACGGCTGAACGGATCTAAATGAAATTTGGCACAGAGTTAGATTATAGTCTGGAATAGCACATAGGCTACTTTTTATCCCGGTAAAATGTATGGTTCCCGTGGGATAGATGTTTTAATTTTTCATACTTTTTATCGCGGGTAACACCGCCGGGCGCAGCTAGTTGGTTATAAAAATGGCATCTAGGTAGTATACTTACGTATAAATTTAGTCGATGATTCTGCTTACGACCATGTTTTGGAATATTGGGAATAGAGAGCTTAACTACCTAAGCTCCGAAAATAACTATACTTAAATAGCCTTAAAATTCTTAGGCTGTTAGTCATAATATTTTCAAGTTTACCCTAATTAAAGACTTATCCACTGGACTGCTGTCACTTCAGTGGAAATATCACAAGTAGATGATAGTTTATCTGACCTCTTAATCGCAGCTCACGGTATCGAAAGGGCCATTAGATCTCATTATTTAATAATTAACAGAAATACAGCAAATTTGGCATCGGTCCACGGAACCCACGTTGGGTGGTAAAGCATGAGTACCAGCCGCCACCGCAGGAACTGCCGCCGAAGAGACCATTCCCCCAAAACTGCGCACCATTCAATTCCACTTCAAAGAGAAAGGGAATATTCTCTTCCACCCCATATCCAGCGTAAGAACAAGACAATTATTTTGATATTCAACGATTTGTTTTTAATGACGTAAGAAAGAAATTTGGTATATGGAAGTCTACCGTAATATTGAAGGCTCCTCGGTATTTGTAGTAAGATACGATGATAGCTGCTATGTAGTATGTACGATGAATGGCACTATACCATACGTTTCCTTCAAAGGTATTCCCGTAAATAAATCGTATACTACTTAATTATCTGTATACAAACTTTAATGTACTTACCTATAATTGTAAATAAATTGTATTTATATAGGCCCTGTGACTACTGTCCAGAGTATAAGAAGAGAGAAATCAATTTTACATACTGTTTCTCTGATAAGAAGATGTTACGATGTGCCGTTGAGGTGAGGGAATTAATACATGCCCATACATACAAAAATCTTCTAGATGGATGTATTTTTTTGTCTTTTTAGTTTTATAACTTTTTTATGCTTCTAGATAAAATGTGTACCGTACAATCTGGACGCATGTGGTGCTTGTGGCTGCTTGTGTTCAGCACAAGGGGATTACTGGCAGTTTGAAAACCGAATATTCCTCTGCAGAAAACATTACGACGAATTCTTCAAACATTGTCTGGCCAAATTTCAAGGCGCGAAACTTGCGGAGTTCAAGGTAATTAATATTGCCTAGAAATTATTAGATTGTGTAAATGAATGCTAATGTACTTATAAGATTTAAATAATCGGTTTACTCATTCATGCTTCTTTTTTGTATTCAGTCGGTAAGAGATTGTTTCTTCGCACATGCACACAACAGTTGCAAAGCTTCCGTCAAGATTATGAAGCATGAAGAAATTGTGAAAAAACTTCGAAAGGAAGCGTACCTTGATTTATATTTTCCACAACGTCGCTTCTGTAACAATTAATGTATTTCATCCTTGTACTATTTTAGGTATTTATTTTATATTGTACTTTTCGGTAGATTTTGAGAATTTCTAATGGCAACACTCAAATTATCAATCATCTGACTCTTGGTCAACCTGTCTTAAGTTTATTATTTATTTTGATAACGAATCGATATTTTGGGTGACTAAAGTAAGTCTAAATCATGAAATTGGACTCAAACAACAAAATGATAAGCAGTGAAAGTGGGGCCGACACGCCCGAGGACGTGGTGGATCCGAGGCAGAACGCCGAAGATATTATTGACGAAATACTCGCAGAGTTTACAGAGTCGCGGTCCCCTGACACGGCGAGAAATGGCAACGGGCTACCGGAAAATCTGTTCAACATGATACAGCCACCGAGGACGCGAACTCCCGCCAACTCTTTCTCGGAGAACGCTACAATTGATGACATTGACCCCACGTCTGATCTCGGGACATCGATAAGAAACAAGTGTTTGGAACTGGAGGAGATCCTGCAGAGCTTGAAATCCAGACTTAACCATGTTGTGTTGGACGAAAACATCGTTCTCAGTCCCGAAGCTAATTCTTTAGAGGCCCAGCTAGAACATGACTTGGATACTGACTGTCAGGAAGACCTATCACTTCAAGAGTTTCTCGAGCTACTTCAGACACAAAATAAAATAAGCCAAACGGGTGTACAATAATTGCTCGCAGGACCATAAAAAATATTCTGTAAGGCAACATTAATATGAATTTATTGTGTGCAAATTTCAATTTAGATTTTATTGAAGAATTATTAAATATTCAGTCCCAAGGCGTTTTAATATTTATTGTTTTGCGGATTGCTAGTAAAATAAAGGAATAGAACAAAATATTGTATTTATGTAAATTTTACAGGCTTAACAATATTACACGAGTATCAACAAAAATAATTGCTAGTTCCACTTGCATTTTCTTAAACTATGTTTTCAAGAAGTGTTTAAAAATAATATTTGTTCACATTTCATCAAAGATATCATTGATTTCTGATCTTATTGTCAGTTCAGTTGAATCCGGTACAGTATCATTCTCATACAACTGACTATCTTCATGGCTTTGAACATTTTCATATGTGCTCATACTGTTCTCTACTTTCAATATCACATCAGCACCCTTCTCTTTGATTAAGTTTACGACTTCTGTGTTTTTGCGTGCATATAATTCCAATTTTAATTTTGGAATCCAATGGTTGTAGGCTGTGGGATCTGTTTTTATATGTTCAGTCCTTAAATACAGCATAGCTTCTAATGCTTTCGAATAGTCACCATCTAAGTTAGAGTATATTAGGCTCTCAATTGCTTTGATCATCTCAGGAGTTAGATCCACCAAAGTTTTGTTATTGCCCAACAACACTTTAAAATCATCAATAGGGTTCAATGTGCCAATATTCCTAATATCATCAGAGGATTTGATAATGGGTAAATGTATCTTAGGCATATTGTGTGTTGTTGTATTGCTACCTGATGGAAAGTCTGCCTGTACGTCTGAAGGGAGGTTATTGTCATCAACATCCATATCCTTTTTAATACTTCTAGTTTTAACTTCAACTTTGTTCAAGGTAAACCGTTTTTTCAGCTTTTCAATCGGTTCTCTTGACCTCTTTTCTATTGAGGGTGGCATTTTGAACAGAGCCATGATTTCATCTCTTGGTTCAGGCAATGGTTTGTCTGGGTTGAGTGCCCGGTGTGCTATACAATCTAGTATGTATTGAACAGACGGACTGACAGTTTCAGCTATAGGAAAAGCTTCAGTATCATCAAATGTGTCATCATATGCTTTGGTCAAATCCATTGCTGCAATAAGTTCTTTGAAAGCATTCACTTGATCATCGGAACAAAAATATTTTTTAAAGCTGGTTGAAGGGAATGACATCTGTTTTATGTCATCCTTAAAGCATATGGTAGCCATTGATAAACCAATAAAATTATTGGAATCAATTACAGGCATCAGTGCAAACATTTTTGGTGCATTGTTTTTGTTGTGTACTTTCCTCACTATAGCAACTAAATTTAACTCATGAAGGCATTCTACAAGGCACCTTATGGCGAGCTGTGCTTTCTTGTCCTCTTTTCTAGCAGAAACGTATGTAAGTCCATCAGGATTAAAAGTCTGCCAACCAATATTTTTTGCATCTGTGAATCCATACACAGATAAACATTTTTCTCCAGACTCATAAAGCAGTTTTTTATCACATTCTGAAAATGGTATTATTTTGTGTCCATAATTATGACCAGTAACTTTATCAGCAATATTGATCACTTTTTGGTTTTCAGGATTTATAAATTCTTTCTTCTTCACAATAGCTTCAGTAGCACTAGATGTGGATGTTACGGGGTCTTTGACTGTTTTACACCAATTTTTAACAGGGGCTTCATCCTTAATTCGAATAAAAGCTGAAACTGGTATTTTTATGTTTGGACCAATGCTCAAATCAACATTCCAGAGGGATGGATTGATTTCTTTCTTCTTATGAAATAGAAGGTAACTCATAGTGTGCTCAAAGGTGGCTGTTGCACCATTAGTAGCTTCTACAAACTCCCTAGCCAATTCAAACTTCTCATTATTTTGTTCTTCTGAGTAAATATCAGGTCCTATGACATCAACTTCTAAGTTATCACTTTTGAATCCATCAATAATCTAAAACATAATGAACATAGATTCAATAAATGGATAACATACTTAAATGAAAAAAAAGTACCAAAGTGATTAACAAGACAAGATTTAGGGTGCTATAGTCACAATTTTAGTTATACTAACATTGTCCATCAAGTCTATCAAGGAAGGGGTCAATCTAAATAAAATAATACCTGTTCAATGTGATTCTTATCTAAGGAGGTCCTTTTCAAGAAATTTGTCATAAGGATTATCTTTTTATCAGATAACTTGACTCCACTGAATACATTCTTGAAGTAATCTGCTGCAACTAGTAGGCTATCAACCCAGTCCCCTTTGCTAGTTGAGCCCTGGAATATAGTAAAATTATTTTTAATCACAATTATAAGTTTATGCCTTGCATTTAAAACAAAACAATGTTAGAATGAATGCACAAATTTAAGGCATTAGTTTTTTCAGAAGAAAACTACTTTGTAAACAGAAAAACACTTTTTATAAATTTGGGGATTAAATCTTTTACCTTATCCTATATTTATATAAAAGTAAGTTCTTGGCTTGGGAATGAATAGTTGTTGCTTGTCTAGCAATATTATATTATTTCTAATAATTGCAAAGAGGAAGAACCAGTACTTACAGTTTCAGGTAGCTTTCGAATCATTTGCCAAGTCGGCTCTTGAAGTTCTGTATGTATCTCAATGTGTCGAAAAGCACCCTCGTACTGCTCAGCCATGTTATTCTTTGTATTCTTCGATCCCAACAACATTATACCGACCAGGTTATTACCCTGAGTCATTATTTTGCGCTCTATTATCCGTAACGTGCATTCTTTAGCCTTTTCAAAGAAAGTCTTCTCGTTTTTTTCGTTTGAAGTGGAAACATTACGTCCTACGTCCAAAATAATAATCGTACCTTGAATCTTTTTCGGAGGCATGTTCGCTCGCCGGTAATAAAACGCAGTACTAACTAGGTAAGTTGTATATAAGGTATTTTTTTCAGTGAATATCCCAAGAAAATACAGTATTTCGGCAACTTTTCCTGGTAATGTAAACAAAAAATGAGCTTCTTCAGCTTCCTGCGACCAAAAATAAACAAGTTGTGACAAGTTTTGTCCATAAAGTTCAAAAGTCTATTTCATTCACAGACCAATAAGAGAGAGAGTTTACTTTTTAAAACATTATGGCTTCCAACGATTTTAGTCGAATGTTTCAAAAAGTGATGTGGATTTACGGAATTTCGTAAGAATCTAGAAATCGAATATATGAGTGAACTCACTGACATCTCATCTAGTTTGTGTATATTATAGCCCATTTTGCACAACAAGTATGTAGTTGGTTTCTGTTTGGAACTTTTGAGTACGGTACCCTAAAAAAAAGGACCATCTTCTTCTCCTTTCTTTACGAAATGAAATGCGATGAAATAAAATGGATATGAATATGGCCTCACCCGCAACTTAGCGGGTATTTTGCAAGTGTCAAGTAATTAATAGCAATATTAAATACACATTATAAATAAAATAATGTATGTGACATATCCAAATAGGACCATAAAAGCAGGCATCAATATTTTTTTCTGTCATAGAAACGTCACTTGAATGAATGTCACTTTTTACGCTATTGATTGTTGTTTTGTTGTTATATCTGACCTCGTATTTTGTTATACCTACGATACAAACAATTGTATTTAAATTGTAAACATATAAATAAAGTAATTAACAAAACATACATTCACTGTTATAATGTCATTGACATGTAACTTCTACTAGTATTACATAAAATTTATATAAAATGTCGACAACCTTTACGAGCAAGAGTAAAATAATAACAGAAATTATGAAGTTCTCATTTCACCACAGAGCGTTTTATTGTTATCTTGGAATGAGCGTCTGGATTTTCTTTTTAATAACAGGTACCTAAATAGAAGTAGATTGAATATTAATTGTTGGTTGCTATATTTATTATTACAGCTTTTTTTGTTAAGTAAGTAGAGGGTAGACTGAAGCCGACTACTACAGTCTAGCACTGGCTTATTGAGTGAGATATTGAGAAACAATTGCAAATTAGACTCTGAAATCCTAGTAGTGGGAATATCTAATAATAGTTCCATTTGTCAGGCTTTTAACTGCTTGTAATGACTGCCGCAGATGTTAGAATTGGGACTGCTAGTTTAATGTTCTGAAGCATAGAGAAGGTTAGATGAGAGTGATTTAGCCAATTTATCAGGTCCACAGGTCTGCTGACTCAAACCTCATAATGGAATAGGAATGGCATAAATTGTCACTGCTATCAATAAATACATATAGTCCTGGTGCATGATATATAAATCTTTAAGTTTAAAAAAATAAAATGCTGTACTATAAATTCCTGAGCCCAATTTTCTGTCCATAGTAATGTACAAATACATGTCGGTTAGTGAGGACACCACAGCTATTAAGAAGCTTGCACAAAATGAATACATATCAAAGAGTGAATCAAAATTCAGGAGGCTCTATTTGAGAGCTTGTAATCCGCCTGACAGCATCATCCGGGGATCTGAAGGTATGTATCTACCTGTGGCATTACTTATCATAGAAGGATTGTTTAATTGGTATAATTTTTTGCCATTTTCAATAAAAAAAACTGGTATAAAATTTACCCATAATACAAGTCATGATTTAAAGCATCTGTCCACAATTAGAAAGAAAAAAAGAAAGAAATATATTTATTTGTGCAAACACATTTGAACATAGGTTATCTACATTTGAACATAGGTCCCATATGGGACTACAAGTTTGATTGTGTGAAGAAAAATACAGTATCCCCTGTAAAAGTGTCATATGTTACAATAAATAGATTGGGTAGTTAGTTGAATAAAAATATAGGGTACTTTTCAACTTTATTAATAAATAATGTGAATAAAGTGGGTAGATGAATAATATTATGACAATCTCACATTTATTGTAATGGCTACCAAGCAGATTACCTGATTCACAGATACAATATGTTTTAATTAAGTTCAGGACTTTACAAAGACTATAAAAAAGGATCAGCTACTTCACACATCTTCCTAGAAGTAGAACTGGTTAAGTTCACTCAGATACTGTTGCCTTGACTGTGTAGCCAGCTATAATCATGATTGAATGAGTTTTGCACTTAAAACGCCAGAGTCCATATGTTAATTGGAAACAGGTATCCCCTAAATCAAAATAAATTTTGTTTATTTATAAAGACCAAAAGTACTTGTGAATAGTCAAATGTTACCACTGGTTTGGAATGTTGATTCCACTGAGAAGACCCACCAACAAACTAAGTGATTACTCTTTTGAAAATATCTTGTGCTAGGTAAATTCACAGGAAAATCAACATCATACAGGCAGGCAGCAACATAGCTAGGACACTAGTAATGAATACTCAAGCAACTTGGTACACAAAGGCTACTACGGACGAGTTTTATTTTGCAGGAGTGGTGGATACAGATATGTGGTTATTGCAAGGTGTTTTAGTGGTGACGAGACACGGCGACCGCGGCCCACTGACGCACCTCAAGAATGGAGACAAGCTGCCCTGTGATGATGTGCCCGTCTCCCCACTGCTGAAGAGGTACTATCATACCCACATGTGCACCTGAGATCGATGACGTCACAGATAGGCAAAGGTCAAAGCTTCTATGAACGGCACATCTTGCTACTCAATCTGGCGTACCAATTGCCATGTAAATGACTAGCCAACTTGCCTCTTGAAATGCCAATTTTTAGGCACCAAGTAACCTTACAAGTTCAGTGCCAAGAGCTTTGCAGTACTAGTGTGCAAGCTAGAGTCAAGACTGACGAGAGTATCGAAGACAGACGTATTCCATATATCCACGTGGGTGCACAGTTATGTTGGTAGAGTAGTAACATAAATAATTTGATTAAGAAGAATGAGCAATGAGCGCAACCGTCTTATAGAGTGCGGTCAAATAAAATTAAAAAACATTGCGGCTCTGCACATATCTAATTGTTTACAAAGATTACATAATCAATACGTTTTAATTGTATAATCCGGCATGCATAGCACGTCATCTTTGATTCTTTTATTTGACGCGGCCTGTACATAGCGTCGCGGGAACCATACATCCCGCTATAACACCACAGGTTTTGTAAATAAAAATGACATTCACAGCATGCTTTGTCGATGACGCTATAATGCCATGTCAAGAGTTGTTGCTTATCGTACGACACCCTCCAGTTACGAGGAGTTCGTATCGAACGGCAGCGCGTCGGGTCGCGCGTGGTGGGTGTCGGCGCCGGGCCCGTTCCACGGCTTCCCGTCGCTGGCGGCGCGCACCGCCGGCACCAGCTGCGCGCTGGGCCAGCTCACGCCGCGCGGCCTGCTGCAGATGGTCACCGTGGGTGAGTGCTGGAAATGCTGGATTGTACCAAATGTGTTGTGTGTGTACCTTAGGGCGCTCGTAAACGGGCTACTTTCATAAAAGGCTACTTTAAAAAAAAAATAAACTAGTAGTGAAATTATCCGAAACTACCCTTAAAGCAACTGTCAAGAATGTTAACTTGATACTGGCAATGGTGGTTCTATTTTGTAGCGTATTGCCATTTAAAAAAGAAGAAGTAATAACAGCAGTAGCCACGGAGATTCTTGTCCATTCTTATCTTTCGACTAGTGTCATATTTTAAAATATAAGAGCGATTAGTAGTACTTACACCTCCGCCGCTCCTGATGTAAACTAATAGCAAACGCACGCGCAACCGTATTGCGCAACCATACCATAAACTAAAAACTTTATTTTTATTTTTAGGTAACATTTTAAGAGAGGCATATGGAGAGAAATTGAACCTGGATAACATGGATCCGCCTGGGAAAAAAGACACAGGTATACAAATCCTTCGTAATATATATAAATGTCGTGAGACGAACTGTGTGGACTCAAACTAAGGAATGCTTGTATTATGTACCGTACAATGGACCGGGGGCAATCGCAGTGTTACCCTAGGTCACTTACAAAACTACCATTTTCTAAGTTGATGGTCTAGAAAACAATGGTGCTGAAGAATTGAAAAAAAATCAAAGGCTAGGTTAAAGTTTGTAAAAAATTGACAAATTTAGCAAAAATAAAATATGAATAGTCTGACCATGACAACGTTGGGGACTGTAACTCAAATCCCCCTCGCATTAAGGGGAGGGCTGTGCTCAGTGGCCGATTGAATGGCTAACGATCATAGTATCCCATTGTGTGCAGGCGAAGTGGTATTGTACAGCACCCGGTACCGGCGCACGTACACGTCGCTGGTGGGGCTGGCGTGGGGGGCGGCGCGCGCGGCGGCCGGCGCGCGCGCAGCCGCCGCGCGCGAGGCGCACAGCGTCGCCTTCTGCTTCCGCGACTGCGCCTGCCTCGCGCACCACGCGCTCAACAAGTGAGTATACCATCCCCACACCACCTAGTGTGGGGCTGGCGTGGGGTGCGGCGCACAGCGTCGCCTTCTGCTTCCGCGACTGCGCCTGCCTCGCGCACCACGCGCTCAACAAGTGAGTATACCATCCCCACACCACCTAGTGTGGGGCTCGCGTGGGGTGCGGCGCACAGCGTCGCCTTCTGCTTCCGCGACTGCGCCTGCCTCGCGCACCACGCGCTCAACAAGTGAGTATACCATCCCCACACCACCTAGTGTGGGGCTGGCGTGGGGTGCGGCGCACAGCGTCGCCTTCTGCTTCCGCGACTGCGCCTGCCTCGCGCACCACGCGCTCAACAAGTGAGTATACCATCCCCACACCACCTAGTGTGGGGCTGGCGTGGGGTGCGGCGCACAGCGTCGCCTTCTGCTTCCGCGACTGCGCCTGCCTCGCGCACCACGCGCTCAACAAGTGAGTATACCATCCCCACACCACCTAGTGTGGGGCTGGCGTGGGGTGCGGCGCACAGCGTCGCCTTCTGCTTCCGCGACTGCGCCTGCCTCGCGCACCACGCGCTCAACAAGTGAGTATACCATCCCCACACCACCTAGTGTGGGGCTGGCGTGGGGTGCGGCGCACAGCGTCGCCTTCTGCTTCCGCGACTGCGCCTGCCTCGCGCACCACGCGCTCAACAAGTGAGTATACCATCCCCACACCACCTAGTGTGGGGCTGGCGTGGGGTGCGGCGCACAGCGTCGCCTTCTGCTTCCGCGACTGCGCCTGCCTCGCGCACCACGCGCTCAACAAGTGAGTATACCATCCCCACACCACCTAGTGTGGGGCTGGCGTGGGGAGCGGCGCACAGCGTCGCCTTCTGCTTCCGCGACTGCGCCTGCCTCGCGCACCACGCGCTCAACATGTGAGTATACCATCCCCACACCACCTAGTGTGGGGCTGGCGTGGGGAGCGGCGCACAGCGTCGCCTTCTGCTTCCGCGACTGCGCCTGCCTCGCGCACCACGCGCTCAACAAGTGAGTATACCATCCCCACACCACCTAGTGTGGGGCTGGCGTGGGGGGCGGCGCGCGCGAGGCGCACAGCGTCGCCTTCTGCTTCCGCGACTGCGCCTGCCTCGCGCACCACGCGCTCAACAAGTGAGTATACCATCCCCACACCACCTAGTGTGGGGCTGGCGTGGGGTGCGGCCACTGACGTCCATGATACAAGTACGCTAGACTAATGATACCCTTTAAAATGACAGCTATCTATTTTGCCTATTTGAAGCGCCCCCATCGTGGGGGAAAGGAACTAAATCTGACGTAAATTGCAAATGGCCGTTGTTTTGTTTACATTGTCTCCGTGTTTATAAAGTGATTTTGATGGTTTAACGCGATTAAACTTGTTTGTTGTGTCGTATTAATATAGTTAATACATAAATAAGTGGTGTTAGTTAATAGGTTAACAATGAAAGAGTGCGTGTTATGCAAAACTCTTTACCAGAAGGGAAGTGGGGTTACATTCCACAAGTAAGTGAATTTACGGATAATATTCAAGAAATTAAAACTTCTATTGATATTATAGGCACTTAAAAATATGTTACTAATCTTATTTATACGTGATTACAACGCATTTGTCTTTGTATTATCGGTTTTTTATAAACAATAAAATTCTATAGTGCTGTTAAAGTTCCTTGTCGATAAAATTTATCGATATTTTTTCTATCAATATCTTAAATAGATAGAACATTCAAGAACGTAAAAATCGCCGAAGACAGATTTGTATTATCAAATACATATTATTTTAAAACAATGTTTACTAATTCACAGGTTTCCGACTGACAATAGAAGACTAGAATTATGGCTCAAAAACATTGAAAAGCCTAGTTGGCGTCCGAAAAAATATGATTACATCTGTTCAAAACACTTCTCTGATGACTTTTATTAAACATAACTCATGTACTACTTTGATGATTTTTATTTTCTAATAATACCTTACCTACTCCATTGCTTCCCAAACAACATTACATAACCTCATTTCTAATTAAAAAACAATCCTTATTTAAGTAGGATCTAGCTAGTCACACACCACCCTTTAGTCCGGTTTCGGCTTATCCTAAGATTACCTACCCTACCCATGAGCGATTCGGCTAATCATTATCATTATTTGCTTGATCTTAGTATTAACCACTCGACTATTTTGGACATTAGCCATTGTTAAAGCAATGGATCATAATTATTTTCATTTTACTGCATGGGTAGGTTTAAGCATAAACATTTTTATCGATGTATCATATCACTGTCCCATCTCTATTATTAGTTCCATTCCCCCTCACTGCCGCTATCAGCGCCAAAATGGCGAAAATCAAATAGGCACACTATAACCGGGCTTATGATTAGTCCAGCGATGTATACCATAGAGGTCAGTGGGTGCGGCGCACAGCGTCGCCTTCTGCTTCCGCGACTGCGCCTGCCTCGCGCACCACGCGCTCAACATGTGAGTATACCATCCCCACACCACCTAGTGTGTGGCTGGCGTGGCACGACTAACGAAAACCCCAGTTAGCTGGCCAGTCTGTTGCATTTCAGCATAACGTAAACAGAACCTTATTCCTTCTACAATCTTATTGCAGAAAAATAAACACCCAAACGAAGAATCGCCTCGCATCTCACCCGGTCATAAAGGAGCTAGTTAGCCGACTCTCCAAAGTGCTATTCGAATCTCGAGAACGGTCCGATGCGGACGTGGTACGGGACGCGGTACTAGCATACATGTGCCACGACGCCCCCCTCCCGTGCACATCAACCCTCAAAACCGAGCCGAAAGCAAAATTGAAAAAACATCGAAAATTCAAAGACACTATCCCGTCTCGTAAAATTCTCGACGTCGATATCGACACTTTGAACATGGAATTGGATTACATCAACAATCAAATGGATTTCAACAACGAAATTGGTAGAAAAGCGAGAGATATCATTGGCAAGTATTACGATAGTAAACAGAAGGTGCCATTGGACTTCGACGCTCAGATGGAGAAGGAAAAACTTTTGTACTACCAACAGAGATATTTGGACAACGGTGATGGGTACGAGGATGTTGTCATAGTGAAAAAGAACTTAGACGCGGACTTCAACTTTCCAAACGACGCGAGAATGGACACAGACTTCGACGAAGACTACAAAGAACCGACCCCAGAGAATACCGAAGACTTCTGCATCAAAAAGGAACACGTCATCTCCCTATTCGCATACTTAGAATGGAGTTATAGACAAGAGATCAAGAATATACATAATAGACGACGAGGTTTACTAGTTGCGTACGGTTTGATACATAATATTGTACAGAATATGATACGAATGATCTCCGAGAATAAGCCCAAGTTTGTGATATACTCCGGGCACGATAAGACGTTGCAAGCGTTGATATTGGCGTTGGGCTTGAACAGCTATCAACATTACAATGTGCAGTACGCGGCCCGAATGATATTCGAAGTGTATAGGAAGAAGGATTTAATGGACGAGTTTAAGTTTACAAAGCGGAAAGCGATCGCACAAGACTTTTACTTCAGAGTCGTGTACAACGGCGAGGATGTTACGAGCAAACTTAGTTTTTGTAAGACCAGACACAATGTCGCTATGAAAGTCGTGGACCCGATGGATGATATGAAGACTTACAACACGTATTTGTGCTCCATCGAGAATATAGTGAGGTTTATTCACGACGATTACTTCGCGAGTTTCAACGTTACCAACTTTAAGGATGCGTGTGCGACGTACGGTAACGCGAAACATATATATTGAATAGCCATTGTGAAGATGGAGATTTGGAATCAAGATGATATAGTTTTATGTAAATTTAGTGATTCACATATCGTTTTCTTATATTTACGCGAATACTACACATTAAAATAGCAATCACTAAATTGAAATGAAAAATTTTTTTTCGAATTTTTTCGCGTTATTTTATGGTTTTATGTTCCCGACGTTTCGGCTGCTTTACAGCAACCATGGTCACGGGAGGACTCCTCTTCGTCTCGTCCTCCCGTGACCATGGTTGCGTTAGTGGGATATTCTCACTAATACTACATATTATTTATCATACCAACATTTTTTTTTTCGAAATATAACAAAATTGACAACTTCGCGGTTCAATTTCCCGCCGAAAAGACCTGTCTATGGGCCGACTTATCTATTGAGAATTTTGTTAATAGCCTAAACTACGTTTCTGAGTAGAAAAACAATTTCCATAAATCAATATTAATAAGGTATAAAAATATAAATGATGTAGGATTATTGTAATATTATGAATAACAATGAGATTCATTTTCGAATTTATTAATTTACCCGCCCTAATTTAGCTTACCGTATGAGATTATTTATGATCACAGAGGAAAATTAAATTTTATTAAGTCGACTAATTTTAGTGTTTTATGCCTTCCGTATACTAATTTAGATCTCAAATAACATTTAAATACGCCATTTTAAATTATTATTTTCTAATTAATATCTTAGTAACTATAATGCCGTAAACATATCTTAAAAAATATCAGCATATTATTATGGTAAAAAATTAAAAGACTGCAGTTAGGACCTTTGGTTGTAAGTTTGCAGGTGATTCTGTATGGATGGATAGCCAAACTCTGAACTACAGGGAAAAGCGAAAAAATGCCTTAACGATCCTCAAAATCGATTTGGAAACGTCAATTTTCGAATAGTTTTTTTTATTTTTTTTTATACATTATAGGCAAGTATTTGATCTCGATCTCACCTGATGGTAAGTGACGATGAGATCTACGATGGAGCATACTTGCCTTGCATACTATAGTAACGGTACGTACGGTTTATGTATAAAAATATAAAGCATTTAAAAAAAATGCCTTGTCTTTAGTTTGCCGTGGGGTATACCTTCTCAGAACTTGTACCTTATTAGCGATATTACCAGATGGTCTAATAATACAGTTGTTGTTTTTTTGTTTTAAAAATCAAAGGGTTCAATTCCTTGCTTAGTATTCTTTCTTTTCTTAGTTTTCTTCAGAATCGGCCTCGTGAGTCCTTTAAGTATTTTTCAGTGTTCCCTATGAATTTGGCCATCCACGCCCACCTGAAAAAAATCATTCTGTACATATCTAATTTATTTATATAATTTAATTATTTAGTTTAAGTAACATACTTATAAGGTTATTATTTATTAATGATTGCTTTAAACATTGTTAATAGCGTTTTTAGGAGCGTTTATGGGGTTATAATAATAACGCCAGACGAACACAACTAAAGGTACGGTCCCAAACTATGCAATGTTTGTATTTATGGGTTGGTACCGTACAATGTACTGGGGGTGATCCCAGTATATAATACTTATATAGATAGTATATATAAGTAAATATTCATCACACAAAGTTGGCCCCTACTAGGACCCGAACCCAAAACCCTCTACACAGGCCATACTGTTAAACAAACAAGATGACGTCAAATAAATCATGAATCTATCCTGTTATTTCAATAAAAGTTCCTCAATGATTTAGTAGAGTAAATAGACTTCTAATAAAAAGCAAAATGTATTAAAATAGACCAAAAATGAGTGTACAACACCAATATTAAAACCAATGTTAATGTAATTACAACACAATTAAATTGGTTAAACTAAATCCGTTTTATTTATAAAAAAAAAATACCAGCCCTTTTTAATGTCCCACTGCGGGGTACGGGCCTCCCCCAAATTGCGAGGAGGTTTAGGCCATTGTCCACCACGCTGGCCCAGTGCGCGTAGGCGGACTTCTTTCGAGGGGTTCTCTCAGAAATGCAGGTTTCCTCGCGATGTTTTCCTTCACTGTTTAGCAAGTGATAATCATGGTTGAAAATGAAATTTGTACACGTAATCCAGAAATCCCAGAGCTGTGAGCCGGGGTTTGAATCTGCGATCCTCGTTACCGAGGCAAGCGTTCTACCAACTTTGCTATAACTGCTACCTGTTTTATTTATAGGCTCAGATAAATCTATACTAATATTATAAATGTGAAAGTTTGGATGGATGGATGGATGGATGGATGTTTGTTACTCTTTCACGCCAGAACGGCTCAACGGATCTGGATGAAATTTGGCACAGAGATAGATTATAGTCTGGAATAGCACATAGGCTACTTTTTATCCCGGTAAAATGTATGGTTCCCATGGGATAGATGTTTTAATTTTTCATACCTTTTATCGCTGATAACACCGCCGGGCGCAGCTAGTAAATAATAAAGACCGAGTGTCGCGACCAACATATTAAAAAACCAAGCTGATTTGTGTAGAACACTAATTCGCGTATACTAATAAGCGGCTTGGTTTTTGTTACATAGCCGCTGTCTCTACTCTACACATATAAACCCGCTTGAATAATATAAAACTTCGCAATCTACTCTAACAGCTCTAATCTTAATTTTATCCAAAAATATCATTGCTCTATATAGTTTGCTGGCTTAATTTAATACTACTGTACGTTTTATCGAAGATAAGCGTCAATGAAACTGGTTCGCAGTGTTTGTGTCGGTTGTTATGTGAGATAGCTGTTGCTATATTATACGAACGACGCAGTAGTCATGATTTCAAGGTCGATGATCGCTCATCGTTGATGCGTGCCATTTTTTTTTATGTAGAGCGATAAAATGATTTAGTTGTTTAGCGAGCTGAAGGTGTGTTGTAAAGGCCTCTAGGAACGGCATAACTTAGCACCCAAACTGTAGAGCTGATTCGTTGTCGTTTTCGTCTCTACCAATTTGATGTCTTCTTCTTTCTTTACGAAATGAGATGCGATGAAATAAAATGGACAAGAATATGGCCTCGCCCATAGCGGGTATTTTGCCAAGTAATTAATAGCAATAACACATTCAGTAAATACACATTATACATAAAATAATGGATGTGACATGATATTAAAATGGCGTGTCCAATTTGGTGACAATGACTGGCCAACTTACAGCTTGACATGTCAATTTGTCAACTCTACAAATCGGCCCTACAGATTGGGTGCCAAGTTGTGCCGTTCGCGGACGCTTTAAGTATTAAGTATCTACTTGTATAACGTTACCTAGTGTATAATATAATAATAATAATTCCAGCCCTTTTTATGTCCCACTGCTGGGCACGGGCCTCCCCTCAATGCGAGGGGGGTTTAGGCCATAGTCCATCACGCTGGCCCAGTGCGGGTTGGCAGACTTCACACATCTTTTCGAGAGGTTCTCTCAGACATGCAGGTTTCCTCACAATGTTTTCCTTCACCGTTTAGCAAGTGATAATCTTGGTTGAATATGAGATTCGCACATGAAAAATCCCAGAGGCGCGAGCCGGGGTTTGATCCTGCAATCCTCGTTACCGAGGCAAGCGTTCTACCAACTTGGCTATCACTGCTATTTACCTAGTGTAACTAGTTTAAATTCACAGGTAAGCAACAAAGTAGGAATAAATGACGTAAGATTTCTATTCGAAATGGTGTGTCATCGTACTAGAAACCTTGGCCGAGTCGCGGATGATGAACGAGGGCGGAGCATTGACAATGAACTCATCTGCCTTGTCCAGTCTCTGACGTCGCTGTGGAGGTAGATATGTACCCAGTTAAACTATTATCTTGAGAGCAGTGACTGCATGGTGACCGCTGAAAGTATCCAGTTTATTTTTTAATTACACGTGCAGAGAGCCATAACCCAAAACGATCTTCTAAAAAGCTTCTAAAATTCTTAATTTGGAAAAAAAATTAGCCATCATCTTTCTTTATAGCAGCCTTTCCCAAAGTGGGCGATATCGCCCCCTTGTGGGCGCTGCAACCCTAAAGGGGGCGGTAAGAGACCCAGTAAACAAAATGGGGGCGTTGTGTAGAGGCTTAGTGGTTTTTAAGTAGGTGAAAAAATGGTGGCGCTAAAAAATAATTCATTCTCAAAGCGGGCAGTAGACAAAATAAGTTTGGGAGCCCCTGCTCTATAGCATCAAATTAACCCTCACTACGCATGATGCAAAAACTTACATTCTGTTCCGGCCCGTTGCCAAGTAATTATGTGTGCACCTAAGCTGCTGCAAAGAAGTTGACCCACCTGGCGGGCAGCCCACTTACTGTGAATACCTACTTAGTTACTTGAAAACGTAAATGCAAATTTGTTTCTAAGAAAGAACAAAGCAAAGTTTGAATGATATAACTCTGAAAAGAGAAAAGGTAGAGTTAGCCTATATCTACAGCTTTTTGCGGTCTGAGCTTATCATGAAATAAGTAGGTAGTGCACATATAAAATCTAGGTATAATTCCGGAAAGGAAACCGCAAACTTTATCAATATTATAAGTTATGTAACATTTGTTTTTGTTTGTGCAGAAACTCGCGCTAGTCACGATCCGGCAATCATTTTATCTTATCTGACAACTTTCGTACGGATTTAGAAAATGATGTCTGTAACAAATAATCTCCCTCATGTGTGTGTACTTATGTACATTTACATAAGCACTACTTATCATCAAAATAATGCAAATACCAAGAAATATTATTTATATAGGTAAATAAGGAAAAGGTATTAAGCCGAGTTAAAATAATTCCAGACTTTCATGGTTTGTGCTCATCACAAAAAGTTTGTCACTACCAGGATTCAAACACGGGACCCTCACCACAGAAAGCAGGTTCACTACCAGTTTCACTTATCATCTATTTAGTTATGTGCGACTATTAGCACAGTTGGCGCTAATCAGACCGTCAAACTGCAAACAATTAGGCAATTTTTTTTTTCAGCGAGTGATCTCCGTTTTATCTATAAAGTAATTACATCACAGATCACGAGAGATATGCCGTGCGTTTCAAAATGTATGGGAACTCGCTGCCTCCGCTTTGTTCCCCACCACTCTCTAAAACCAACCAATACGAAGTCTCTTCGGTGCGTGCTGCGTCGCCGCCGTATACAGCGGCCGTACCACGCGACGCACCAGTTTATTCAAAGTATCGTTAGACGATCTATACATTGCCTCGTACATTCACTCAGTAGCGAACATAGGTGGTACTTAAAGAGCCATGTATTTTGTACAAAAATAAAAAAGTCGTTGTGCTACATGAAAACTAAAATAACATAATAAAGGCATTAAATATTTTTTGATTTGTTGTTTTTAATGATTTTAAAGACGAATAAATAAAATACTTAATTCTGGCTGGTGAAATGAGATTCCATCTTTCGCGTAGTTCACTTTGCTGCTAGTATTTTTGCATACAAACACGGAACAACCCGGCATTTTGAAAAAAACTAGAGCACCGGCACCGACGTGCAGTTGCAGTGGACTGACGGCGAAAATTGTAGGTTAGCCAAATGTACGCTAACTTTGTGCGCAAGCCCACCGCTTTCATAACATATCTCCTCTAATATATCTGTGAATTACATCATTGGAGACTTGCGCGTTTTCATGAGAAATCATGAACACACGCGAGTCTCCAATGTTGTATTTCACGCATTATCCAATTCGTATGTGAACATGTTCGCACTTCCATGGCGCGCTCGGCCGCGCTCGGCCTTGGCATTGACCGGTTATACAAAAGCATGTAACTTGCACTTCGCTACGCATTCCTCACGCCTCGTGTCGGTTTGATGACATTACAAAATTTCAACTGATTACGTGAGAAAATACAAGAGAAAAATTCTTTCAACTTCAAGTACCTAATATATTTCTCCGATTGAAAATTCTGAAGCTGTGATTCACGTTGTCCCTTCATATGGTTACCAGAAAACAGATGCATCCACTTACACTTTTAATAAAGTTTCTTTCAATACATTATGTACAATAGTTATTTACATGGAAAAACAAAAGACTAAAAAATACTTATTAATAGGACATTGTAAAATAAAATAAAAATAAAATTATATACGCAAAAATGCCTCCACATCGTCGTCGATGCCAAAAGGGCCCAGCAGGCTGGCCGCGTTTCCGCGCTGAATAGCGAGGCTCACTCTCTGCGCGAAATAGAGGCCAGCCCGCCCGCCGGTCACGGGTAGCGGCAAAAATTCGTGTGGCAATCTCCTTGTAAAGGAGGCGAGCGTTGGGGCCACAAGAACCCAAAGGGCTCAAACAAATAGCCTCCAGGGAGGCTACTGTATTTTTGCCGCTTCAAATTTTAAACTTAGGTACACTTGGGTAAATGAATAGGTACTTACACTAATTGGTAGGTTTTTTATTCCGTTGTATGTAGGCCTCTTTTTAAATCATTGGAAACATGGAGGTGTTCGACGAATGGAGGATTCACTGACGAAAGTGTATTGCGTCAAATGGAACCTATATCGATGGTGACAAAATAAACGTAGTTGATTGGAGTGCTTTTAATCCAAAAAATCCTGTATTTTTTTTTTTCACATAGACTATTAAGTACAGTACTTATGAATCCTCAAAAGTTACGAAATATTATGCTACTACTTTACCACCCGTTCGGAATGCCGATCCTATGGAGAAGAACGGGCAAGAAAAAAAAAGATCTTTTACATTTTTTCACAGAGTAGTCATTAAAATGAAAGTAAGTAGGTATTATATAAGTGGATGGTATGTATATATACTGTGGTATATATCATGTAGAAGGAAGGTAGGTATATATATCATGAATCTTGTTTACGTTTATTTACGTAATCTGGTAAATTCTAGGTATGTTAATAATTTGGTACAGTTGAAAACAATGGCCTATTATTTTTTATCTCAAAACATTTTGCGTATTGCAAAATTGGTATATGTTTCCGTTTTAACCACGTGTTTATGTTTTGTTGTTGTGTCGCAGTAGTTTTTTTGCGTGTTGTTGTTACATTATTGTACAAAAACTATTCGGTCGGTAAAAACAAATATAGTTTTTCTACGGTCGTATCGACAATACGGTAGTTTAGTTATTTTCATAATTAATATTATTTCAAAATACATTTTCTGACAAAGAGATGGCGGGCAAAGAGATATGAGGGCGGGCTCAATCATTACTCAGTGGATGTTCACGGCGAACTTGTTGCAATTTAAATCTGCTACAGATCAATGAAGACACATCTACCTTCTTAAATATTGTCCGAATGACAGTCCTATCTATGTATATATACCTATGTACATTATGGTACATGTATACACTGTAACATTAACGGCCTACGTCATCGGCCACACGACCAATGAGCGATGTTAATTATATTAAAGATATCAATTACTGGTGTACTGATCGTCACATAGTCTTGGGACATCGTCGGGAGGGAAAACTTGCCATTTATAATTTTACATTAGCCGAGCGTAATCAGTGCCACCAAAAATATATCAGCAAAAGTTGCAGCATTCATCTTATCTAGTAGGTTCTTAGGTAGTTCTTAATCTTGTTGTTTAAGAATAGTGTAACTAAAATGTGAACAACAGACTGACGGAGACACATTTTTGTTTAAAATTACTTTTAAAGAATTTCATCTGGCACCAACATGGCGCCTCTATTATGCCGTATGCAAAGACGTTTCCTGGTACACGATTTATGGACGAATGCCAAAACGAAATTACACAATATGTTTACAAAAATATATCACCACTCTAACTGGTGTGGCGGGTTCACCTACGCTTAACATGACCTTCCTTAATAGTCAAATTAATAAGCGACGGGCCAAAAGACGGTCCGCCATTTTGAATACGAGTTCACTAGTTTATGCTTGTTGCTTGTATCAACCTATTTTATATTGATTTCTTATATTTACGCGAATGTTACACATTAAGGGGGAAGCTCAAGGTCAGGGCGCGAAATTCAAAATGTCAATGGTTTTTATTTTTTTACGAAAAATTTGGACATCTTTACGATGTCTTTTAAGCAAACTTAATACATCGAGACATCCCATGCAGAATGTTAATATCGCAAAACACTAAATGACATCGTAAAGATGTCCAAATTTTTCGTAAAAAAATAAAAACCATTGACATTTTGAATATCGCGCCCTGACCCTGAGCTTCCACCTTAATTCTTGATAATCTAACAGCTTATTGCTGTAAGTTGGCACAGTGTGAGTAAAGAGGCCCTGTATGGTAAGAGCGTTTCGGCCAATTACTTTCAATGCTTTTCTAAGACCTTTCCTAGGTTTGGTCTCTTCTACCTAGCACTTATTAAATAGAGTAGGTAGTATACCTGCTGGAAATCGATAGAAGAAATACAAATTATATTCAAAATACGAAAATAAGCTCCTGTATCATCGCGAATACTAATCGTAGAATGTCTAGACAAATAAACATTGAGTTGATAATGTGGGTAATAATAATATCTAATAATTATAAGTGTTAACAATAATAATGTAAAATATTATAAGGGGTCCATTGGCAGGCCATAGAGGTCAAATGCTCGATTTTTTTATAATAACACCACGTACCTATGCAAAACATCATGTCGTTCCTGTGCTCTGTGAAAAAATTAAACAAATCTATCCCACGGGAACATTTAACTGGGATAAAACGTAGCCTTTGCCTATTCCAAACTATAGTCTATCTCTGTGCCAAATTTCATCCAGATCCGTCCAGCCGTTCTGGCGTGATTGAGTAACAAACATCCATCCAAACTTTATAATTATAGTGAGATTATACGTAACCATCCAACTCAGATTCCCGAAGTTTGTTTTGTTACAAACTCAATAAGAAGCTGAAATAGCCAGCATCCGTGTCTGTAGGTACCTATATCCAATTGGCATAGTTACCTACAAACACGGTGGCCATGACCGGCTGAACCATCGTGCTCGGTCAGATAATTCTGGACTTTATTACCCAAGCTAAATAAACTATTTTCAAATGTACCTATACTTAGGAGTCAAATATTTATTATCTAAATGTAGAAGTGGCGATAATAATGTAAATTCACACAACCGAGTATTATTTTTTAAGGTGTTGATGGAAGTTATTTGGTGTTTGCTCGAAAAAGTCTATATTTAGGTAATAACTTTGTAGCGACCTCTTCAACCGCGCCACAAGCTACACAGATGGCGCTGCAGACGCATTCAGATCAATTGACAACTCTCCATACAATCCTGAAACGCGTTATGAGAGTTTTCCGAGAACGTAAATATATTATACTAGCTGTTGCCCGCGACTTCGTCCGCGTGGTATTTAACAAAGACAACCGTTGACAACAGCCTGCTCTCCCATTCTGAGCCCGCGGGACGCATTGCAGGTTGCTATCAAACCTAATCAGGCGCTGCGCTGCAACATTGGTATTAATTTTTTTTTCGTAAGATCCTATTTTTTTTCTAAAATAAAAGTAGCCTAAGTTACTCCTTGTTACATCAGCTATCTGCCAGTGAAAGTCCCGTCAAAATCGGTCCAGCCATTTCAGAGATTAGCCGGAACAAACAGACAGACAGACAGACAGACAGACAGACAGACAGACAGACAGACAGACGGACAGACAGACAGACAGACAGACAGACAGACAGACAGACAAAAATTTAAAATAAAATTGTTTCGGTATAGGTAACGTGTATACATCCAAATGCACTTAGTAAAAAGCTGTTATTTTAATATTACAAACAGACACTCCAATTTTATTTATATGTATAGACAAGATCCCGACAATAATCGTCTTATGCCCTGACGGGTAATATCGGGCTCTTGAAAATATGTTACGTGCTTGTAAATAAATATTGCATAAATATATTTTATACTAGCTGTTGCCCGCGACTTCGTCCGCGTGGTATTTAACAAAGACAACCGTTGACAACAGCCTGCTCGCCCATTCTGAGCCCGCGGGACGCATTGCAGGTTGCTATCAAACTTAATCAGGCGCTGCGCTGCAATATTGGTATTAATTTTTATTCGTGAGATCCTATTTTTTTATCTAAAATAAAAGTAGCCTAAGTTACTCCTTGTTATATCAGCTATCTGCCAGTGAAAGTTCCGTCAAAATCGGTCCAGCCATTTCAGAGATTACCCGGAACAAACAGACAGACAGACAGACAGACAGACAGACAGACAGACAGACAGACGGACAGACAGACAGACAGACAGACAGACAGACAAAAAATTTAAAAACTGTTGTTTCGGTGTAGGTAACCTGTATACATCCAAATGCACTTAGTAAAAAGCGGTTATTTTAATATTACAAACAGACACTCCAATTTTATTTATATGTATAGATATGTTGTCTATACATATATCTTGTATATATGATGCGACAATAACCGTCATATGCCATATACGGTCAAATATTTTGTCGCCAAACCATTTGACACATCCAAAAATATTGCCCGCTTGCTCACACATTACGATTAAGCGAAGGATGGTGCGATACAGTTAGCTTCGAATGCTATAAAAGCTGCATATATTTATGAATGTGCTAATAAAAACTTGTCAAAAGTCTCACAGATATAGGTAATATCAGAGATAAGGTACTTATCTTGCGACAATATTATAAAGATTAGTTCCAAGGGCGTCCACATCGCTTGATATTCATACAAATTGAGAATTCTCTGAATCGTCTCGTCGACTGAATATCAATGATGTTTTTGACATTCGACCCGCGACCGAGTAACGTACAGGCAGGCGACAACTCACATTTAAATTTCGAATGCATTTCATAAGAAAGAATTGATTCTGTGAAGTCTGTTCCATTGAATTGTCATTGGGTGTACTTTTTTTTATTAATAATATTATGTCGTTAATGAGGTAACGCGCATATTAGGTGTTTCTTTGAAATTGTAAAATGCAGCTATCATTTTCTTGGTCTTTATCCTGTCTGTAGCTGTTATTAATAATAATAGTATGGAAAGTTAATACAAAATGTAGGTATGCTGATTATTATGCTACAGCCATTGTTGAGATGTTTGGAATTTAAACAGCTGCTAAAGCCTTGAACCATTGAACGTGTTTTATTTAAAATTCACTTTTATTTTGGCTTCAAACGAATAACATTATTTATAATGATAATAAAATTCGCCGCTCCACTGCGGGGTACCCAGAAGACTGGCAGTAGTTTACTAGTTTTTTAAGACCAGCGGCTTTTCACTGACCAGCCATTCAACTGCCATAGAACTATTTGGTATTCTGCACTTCAGTCGCGTATCAATATAATGTAGCTAAGTAATGGTATTCTACTCGTTATCTGACGCTTCTAGCAGTCGACACACAACCATTGACAC
This sequence comes from Pheosia tremula, assembly GCA_905333125.1. NCBI lineage: Eukaryota > Metazoa > Arthropoda > Insecta > Lepidoptera > Notodontidae > Pheosia > Pheosia tremula. Next base: position 7,896,494 of record HG995411.1, read on the forward strand.
TGAAATGAGACTCCATCGAGACGAAATTCAAGTTTTAGCAGAATAGCCAATCTGTCACAGTCGTAATGGAACCTCAATAGTGTGTCGCTGCAATGGCAATGGCATGTCATTTTATTTGGTATGTCATTTTGTTTAAATTAGCAGAATTGGGCCCCAGGTCGCGTGTTACGCCTCCGGTCTCACCACAACCGGCGATCGCGTGATAACAGCCTTGAACGTGTTTACCTGCTACTGCGCTTCAATTTTCAGTTACATAAGCAGTGACTCAGCGAGACACGCCCCCTCGTGTGTGTACAATGGGGAAATTTATAAATATTTATGTGCCTGACACGTGTTTTAATGATCATTGAAATTAATTTGATGTAAAGTGATTGTACCTCAATCATCAATGATGCCACTTCGTACCACAGCTCGCTATTATTATAAGGTATTTGTTTAATTAATTATGTGTAGGTAGGTACTCGAAAATGTTCTGTCATTCGTTTGTCCATCAATAAATGTGTTGCAGGCTGGTCAGCCTTTTAAGTTCTTAGGGAGTCCCGTAGGAAATCTCTTCAGTTCTTCTCTCTTCTTTCGTTCTTATGACTTTATATATATATGTATAAGGTTTAACAATAACGGTGTACAACAATATTTTGAGAAAGCAAGCCAGTACAGTACAGTTTCACAGCGCATTTAGTACCTAGTTTAGGGGTCAGAAAATGACATAGGCTAATTTTTATCCCGGAAAAATGCACGGTTCTTAGGGGATCGCATACAGGAATCGTGCATGTGCCAAAGGACATGAGGAAAAAGACATACTTTTTAAACGTGGGTAACACGGCGGGGCGCAGCTAGTTAGTGTATAAATATATGATCGAAGGTCAAGAATATAATTAGATCGAATATAATCGATCGATCGAGAAGTATCCACAGCAGGGTGATTCAGAAAGTGTATACTAAACCTGGAACCTGTGCTTTTTAGCGTATTTGTAAACACTGTGTTTAGTCAGAATGTCGATTATAAGAAATAAATTTTGTTTACAACAAGACGGTTATTGTGATTTTTTGTCAACAATTTCTATTTTTAAAAGAGACGTATCGAAGGATATTCCGTTGCTCTTTTAACAACACATTTTTGAGCAGGTTTGCATTGTTATAGGCATGTGAGAACAATGTAGGAACGGCTAGGCATGCTGGTTGTCTGAATATTCTAAAAAGTCTGCGGTCATATCATGAAATATTGGGAAATAAACTGACACATTACAACATGCGCATTTAAAATAAATGTGTGCATCCTATTTTATCGACGTAGCCTGCTTTACCATGGGTAATTTCCCCACGAGGGTGAGGGGAACATTTACCCTACATATCATAGTGAAGCACCTAGCAATGTAAGTTTTATTTTGTGAAACCTAAATTGAGCTACACACAACTTTTACATTAACAACAGTAGGTAGTAGGTACTTCAAAAAGTACATTGATTAAAACATGTTTTCGACAATGGCAGTTAATGTGTGTTGTAGACACATTGTAAGTTCAGTGACGTCGGACTTCATCATTGTAATACCTACCAATTAATAGGTATGCAACGTTGTCTGCTATATAATATTATGTGCGTGGATAATGTTTACAAAGACGGTGGATTTTTCGAATTAATTCATTTTTCTTATTGTATTCAAGGTGTGCAAACTGAATTGACTCATTTAGACACAGCGCAGATAATACGAGTATATATGACACGGTTCATAAAAAAACAATTTTGCGTATCTGTCTTGTAAATGCTTTGTAATGCAAATGCATTCAACCTTCTGTACATCTGACTAAAAGTTTTTTATTATGACGCAGGTTGCAAATAGGTTGTCAATAATTTTATTTAATCAACATTTTACTTCATGAACATAGCACAGGTGTTTAAAATAAAATATAAATTTCTTATATATAAATACTAGCTGCGCCCCGTGGTGTTACCCGCAATTAAAAAGTTTGTCCTTTTTACCGGGATATAAAGTAGCCTATGTGCTATTCCAGACTATAATCTATCTCTGTGCCAAATTTCATTCAAATCCGTTCAGCCGTTCTGGCGTGATCGAGTAACAAACATCCATCCATCCAAACTTTCACATTTATAATATAAGTGTGATAGTGTGATTAGTATGATTGGAAGAACATAATGAAAGTATTAAAAATAAAAGGTTTAACCAAAATAGTGTAAAATAATTTAACAGGGCCAACAGTTGGTTTTAAAGATAACATTCCCACAGAAATAAATCAAATTATTAGACATTTAAAAATGACACGCCGTACTGAGCGCACGGCCGCGCTAAAAAAATATACATAAACATACTTAAGTCATCCTCAACAATTATAGATTAACTTTTCCGTGTTAAAAGTGAAAAAAAATACTGATAATGTCACAAAACTATATTAAAAACACCAATAATCCCTGACGATAACCCTTTTTTTATGTTTTTTTTTTAAATTTGACATCACCATAGGTATTTTGCCAGTGCTGCTAATTCGCTTGCACACTCTCTAAACTTAATTAAACTAGCTAAAATTTTAAGTATAGTTTAGAAATCATTAAAATCTATTCTGTTGTTACATCGAACTTAACTTAAATATCGTAATTGACAGGACTAATTTGATTTTGACAGCACCTAAATTGAATTGAGGTATGTTGCCAGTATTTAAAAAATATATCTGAAGAATGAATGAAAATAAGGTGAATGGATAAGAAAATCGAAATAACATGATTAAATTATTTTAAAATAACCTTAAAATATGTAAAAGTTTAATTTAAAATATATGTCGGCGTCTAAATATTTTTATTGTAATTTTTTTATGATATTTACAATTATAAATTATAGAAAGTTGTTCTATATCGTCTGTGGTTAAGTGTTCCATATCTATTGTTCTGTGGTGAATTCTATTTTGTATCTGTTGACAGTAGGTAAACAAAACACCGTTTTCAGATCAGACGGGTGTGCTACATTGTAATTGTTGTAATAAGTTATCTAGTGGCTTGAATCTAATATGGAAAACGATAGGAATCGGTCTAACAACATCAAAATAGCGAGGGGTAAGCATTTTAAAGGATTGAAAGTTTTGTTTTACTTATAAACAATCAATGGTTATAGTTACATCGACGCGCGAGGACATCTATCTAAAAATCAATTATATTTTCAGGAAACCAAGCAGATTCTGCCGAGGTAGATTTTTAGGGGGCCCTATCAACCACGACGAGCTCAACCAACTCGGCTGCAGAAGAACTGCACAGCAGTGAGAGCATGTAAGTTTTGTGTTCTGAATGTTATGCATTTTTTTCGTCTAAATGGTTTTTATATGGTTTTTTTATCAACAGGTTTGGAGTGTGTGGGTGGCGAAGTTATAGACCAAGGCTCGCAAGGTGCGAACTTCAATAAGCGCCACAGGTGGCGGTCCGGCAGGAGGAGCCCCGACAGACATAGAATCCAAAATTTTGGATATTGTTGGGCATGTCTATGTGGATGGATTTTGCCGCCTGGAAGTGTACCATAATACTATGTAATAAGTTAGTAATACTAAGCATTTATTGCATAGTTGTTATCTTCGGTAGTGCCATTTTCATTGAGTGTGGGCAACAAATGGCCCCCATGTGCAGAAGCTTGTTGTTTAAGCCTTTCAAATTCTATTACTTACAAATTTGTTTATTATTTTGATTGTTAATTATTTTTAATGTTGATGTTTATTATTGATTATTGATAACATAGTAATAAGTAAAAAGCTTTATTATAATAATTCAGAAATTAAAGTCTTGTTTATAATTTGCCATACTTTTATTAATTTTGAGTAAAATAGTGTTTATTAACACTTGCCAAATGTGTCTTGCTTCAGCAAGGAAATCTGTTTCAATGTACTCTTCCACCATAGATAGCTTATCAGTATGATCTAAATCAATGGTATAATTCTCATCCGTATCTGCAAAAGTAGAAACATTTACATGTTATAACTTGATGTCAAGATATTTTTTTATGCTAATATTATAAAGACAAAAGATATATTGGTTCGACGGCCTGATTAACCTAGTGGTAATGACTCTGCTTTCTGCGCTGAGAGTCCTGGGTTTCAATCCTGGTAGGGACACAAGCTTTGTGTGATGAGCACGAATGTTTGTACCCGAGTCATGGATGTTTAATATGTATATAAGTATTATAAACTGAGTTCACCCGCAGTCCATTGTACAGTACCCACAACACAAGTGTTAAGCTTAAAGTGGGACCGTTTGGTTATGTATTCGTATGGCGATATTTATTTATTTATTTGTTTATAATGTATGAGCTCAAAAATTACTAAACAAATTTAGTGGATATGAAATTAAACTTACTCAGTTTTTGCAGATTCTTTCTCCGTCTGTGTGGTAGGGAACTTTATATTATGGGGTGTCAATTGTTGCACAATTATGTTCAACACTATTCCCAAACATCTACTCACTGCTGGTTGGCTCAATCCTGGCAAACTATCTTGGCCTACAGCAGCCTGATAGCTCCCATGAGCGTAAAATTGCAGTGCTGTTAAAATCTGCAAAGTGTCATGTTGATGTATTTATAAACAAGTAAAAAGTAGGTATGTATCTGTATAAAATATTAAATCGCAAACCTTTATATGTTTTGGGATGTGCCCCTCCACTAAGAGCGGATCATCTAGAGTATTCAGTATGAAGTGCTGCAAATGTGCTCTTAAACCTTCGAGGCGTATTCTTTCTTCATAGTTTCTACGGCTAGAAAGCAAATTGCCTTAATTTTGTTTTTAAAGTAAGTACTTTGAAGTAGGCTCTGTTTTATTATTATTTTGGTAAAATTTGCACTTTCAGATGAATCCACAAGAGCCGCAACCACATATTCCTCCATCGTGTTTGATAAAATCGTTTTTCACAACTTATCTTAATAAAAACATCACCTGAAAACCTACGAACTAAATTTAGATGGCACCAAATTAGATGCCGACCAAATAAGGCGGATTATAGTTTGACGTTTCTAATTTTAGACGCAATTTGACGTAAAGTGTGTACAACAGAATACAAAAATTACCAACTAAGCTAAGTTGAGTAACTAAACCAATTTTAGGAGCTGTCAAACCAAAATTAGTCTAATCTGCTGTTAACAGAATAGCGAACGCCGTTTGACAGGAGTAAACTATAATTTGGTCTAGTTTAGGCTAGTTGGTGTCAAGCGAATTAGCAGCACTGGTGCTAATTCGCTTGCACACTCTCTAAACTTAATTAAACTAGCTAAAATTTTAAGTATAGTTTAGAAATCATTAAAATCAATTCTGTTGTCACATCGAACTTAATTTAAATATCGTAATTGACAGGACTAATTTGATTTTGACAGCACCTAAATTGAATTGAGGTATGTTGCCAGTATTTAAAAAATATATCTGAAGAATGAATGAAAATAAGGTGAATGGAAAAGAAAATCGAAATAACATGATTAAATTATTTTAAAATAACCTTAAAATATATAAAAGTTTAATTTAAAATATATGTCGGCGTCTAAATATTTTTATTTTTATTTTTTTATGATATTTACAATAATAAATTTTAGAAACTTGTTCTATACCGTCTGTGGTTAAGTGTTCCATATCTATTGTTCTGTGGTGAATTCTATTTTGTATCTGTTGACAGTAGGTAAACAAAACACCGTTTTCAGATCAGACGGGTGTGCTACATTGTAATTGTTGTATAAGTTATCTAGTGGCTTGAATCTAATATGGAAAACGATAGGAAACGGTCTAATAAAAGACAACAGGAGTTGCTTGTGGAGCGACTCCGCAACAACATCAAAATAGCGAGGGGTAAGCATTTTAAAGGATTGAAAGTTTTGTTTAACTTATAAACAATCAATGGTTATAGTTACATCGACGCGCGAGGACATCTATCTAAAAATCAATTATATTTTCAGGAAACCAAGCAGATTCTGCCGTGGTAGATTTTTAGGGGGCCCTACCAACCACGACGAGCTCAACCAACTCGGCTGCAGAAGAACTGCACAGCAGTGAGAGCATGTAAGTTTTGTGTTCTGAATATTATGCATTTTTTTCGTCTAAATGGTTTTTATATGTTTTTTTATCAACAGGTTTGGAGTGTGTGGGTGGCGAAGTTATAGACCAAGGCTCGCAAGGTGCGAACTTCAATAAGCGCCACAGGTGGCGGTCCATAGACACGACGACAGACATAGAATCCAAAATTTTGGATATTGTTGGGCATGCCTATGTGGATGGATTTTGCCGCCTGGAAGTGTACCATAATACTATGTAATAAGTTAGCAATACTAAGCATTTATTGCATAGTTGTTATCTTCGGTAGTGCCATTTTCATTGAGTGTGGGCAAACAAATGGCCCCCATGTGCAGAAGCTTGTTGTTTAAGCCTTTCAAATTCTATTACTTACAAATTTGTTTATTATTTTGATTGTTAATTATTTTTAATGTTGATGTTTATTATTGATTATTGATAACATAGTAATAAGTAAAAAGCTTTATTAAAATTATTCAGAAATTAAAGTCTTGTTTATGATTTGCCATACTTTTATTAATTTTGAGTAAAATAGTGTTTATTAACACTTGCCAAATGTGTCTTGCTTCAGCAAGGAAATCTGTTTCAATGTACTCTTCCACCATAGATAGCTTATCAGTATGATCTAAATCAATGGTATAATTCTCATCCGTATCTGCAAAAGTAGAAACATTTACATGTTATAACTTGATGTCAAGATATTTTTTTAATGCTAATATTATAAAGACAAAAGATATATTGGTTCGACGGCCTGATTAACCTAGTGGTAATGACTCTGCTTTCTGCGCTGAGAGTCCTGGGTTTCAATCCTGGTAGGGACACAAGCTTTGTGTGATGAGCATGAATGTTTGTACCCGAGTCATGGATGTTTAATATGTATATAAGTATTATAAACTGAGTTCACCCTCAGTCCATTGTACAGTACCCACAACACAAGCGTTAAGCTTAAAGTGGGACCGTTTGGTTATGTGTTCGTATGGCGATATTTATTTATTTATGTGTTTATAATGTACGAGCTCAAAAATTACTAAACCAATTTAGTGGATATGAAATGAAACTTACTCAGTTTTTGCAGATTCTTTCTCCGTCTGTGTTGTAGGGAACCTTATATTTTGGGGTGTCAATTATTGTTGCGTAATTATGTTCAACACTATTCCCAAACATCTACTCACTGCTGGTTGGCTCATTCCTGGTAAACTAGCTTGGCCTACAGCAGCCTGATAGCTCCCATGAGCGTAAAATTGCAGTGCTGTTAAAATCTGCAAAGTGTCATGTTGATGTATTTATAAACATTTATAAACAAGTAAAAAGTAGGTATGTATCTGTATAAAATATTAAATCACAAACCTTTATATGTTTTGGGATGTGCCCCTCCACTAAGAGCGGATCATCTAGAGTATTCAGTAAATGAAGTGCTGCAAATTTTGGGAAGCCAAAAAAGTTTTTTTAAACTTCTCCTCTGCTAATTCGAATCGAATTCGAATTCGATTAAACCTTCGAGGCGTATTCTTTCTTCATAGTTTCTACGGTTAGAAAGCAAATTGCCTTAATTTTGTGTTTAAAGTAAGTACTTTGAAGTAGGCTCTGTTTTATTATTATTTTGGTAAAATTAGCACTTTCGGATGAATCCACAAGAGCCGCAACCACATATTCCTCCATCGTGTTTGATAAAATAGTTTTTCACAACTTATCTTAATAATAAAAACACCTGAAAAACTACGAACTAAATTTAGGTGGCACCAAATTAGATGCCGACCAAATAAGACGGATTATAGTTTGACGTTTCTAATTTTAGACGCAATTTGACGTAAAGTGTGTACAACAGAATACAAAAATGACCAACTAAGCTAAGTTGAGTAACTAAACCAATTTTAGGAGCTGTCAAACTAATATTAGTCTAATCTGCTGTTAACAGAATAGCGAACGCCGTTTGACAGGAGTAAACTATAATTTGGTCTAGTTTAGGCTAGTTGGTGTCAAGCGAATTAGCAGCACTGTCAAGTAATATAATATTTTTCTGTTTTTGAGCATATGCACAGGCACAGGCCCAAAGGCTAGGCCCAAGTAAAATACCCCTCATCCCTCAATCATTAAAGTGATGGTTACTTTACTGAAAGATTTTTCATGGATTTTTTGTGAGAAACTGAAAAGCCATGTTTCGACACTCTGTTTCAATTACCTACACTTGTGCACTTTACCGAACTCATAATGGTTAATATTCCACTTATATCACGCAGTATAACTCACAGGAACAGTAGTTTTAAAAATTAAAACATAACTGATGCCATGACTTTTCAGATTCCCGCCAAAAAAACCTTTTTTCATGTTCTTCCTTTCCCGCCTTTTTTTCCCAATACCCTTCGTTTTCTTCGCCTGTCATCCACCTGCCAGTGTCAATCTCTAGTGATGCCAGTCTCTTACGACATTGTTGACTATTTTCTTATATCTAAGCACACAAAATTTTATTTAGGAATTGCTTACAAAAGTGTTCCTTACTGCGCAGTAAAGTATTAAGTTGCAGGAAAACATACAAAACAATCTATTATACTCATTTTTATAATAATTATAACTCTACTAATCATTAATTTATATGCGTCTGTGGTTAATATGACTAGCTACTTACTAGAAATCCAAGCAAGTTATGATAATATACATTTTATAGAACGGAAATAATATATGAATGCACATGGAGGTACACTTGGGTTATTTATTGGCGCTATCAAACTCTTGGTACTTAAGAATATAATTTCTTTACTTTTTTTTTTATTTATTTTTTATTGCAGTATAGGCAAGTATTTGATCTTGATCTCACCTGATGGTAAGTGACGATGAGATCTACGATGTAGCATCGTAGAAGGTACCTGTTCACTCTCGACTTGAAAACACCCAGATTGAAGTCAACGGGGAACAAAGACGCCGGTAGCGTGTTCCATTCCTTGGCAGTACGCACGATGAAAGTAGAAGCAAAACGCTTAGTGCGTACCGCAGGAATGTCCACAGTGTACGGATGACACTTGTCCGTGCGTCTTGTCGACCGACGATAGAATGGAGATGGGGGAATTAATTCGTGTAATTCCGTCGCACACTCCCCGAAATGTATTCTGTAGAAGACTGATAGGCTGGCAACCCTACGTCGGTGTTCCAGGCTCTGTAGCTTTTACTAAACGGCCCTTAAAACTAAAAGGCTTCGACATTGCCGGTCGACAACGCTACGGAAGATATGTAGAGCTGACCACGTGTATATGTCGCAGCCGGATTGTAGAATCCGCTTCTTTACAAAATGGCTAGGCGTTTTACAAAACGTGTCAGTTCTGTGAAACGGCTGATTAACGTTAGGCGGAAAGTCGAAACAATGCGTTCAACAAAACGGCTGACAAAGTTTAATTTTTGATCAATCATGATCAAATGCTTAGTCATTCGACAGTGTCATAGCTATCCCCAACATATCTCTATACTATAATCTAATGAAATTACTAGGTCGACGGAGCTTCGTTTCGCGGCGCTCCTATTTCTAGATGTAGAATCATTAGGATCCTAACACGAAGGGGATGACGCGGGCTTAGTTCTAGCCCTACTAGCCCCCGTCATTCCCTGCGAACCAAAACTAGCTAAATAATGGTGCCCCAAATTCCTGAGCTCACCTTGCTCGTTCATGCGTGCCCGAACCCATGAGTAATTGGGGCGCCAAATTACAATTGGGTTGAACGTCAAAAGCCGCATTACAAAAACGACTCATGCTAATCAGCCGCATTGTAGAACGCAAAACACCATTACAATTCGGGTAGCCGCATTAAAATCCGCCTAAACGTTAACCAGCCGTTTCATAGAACTGAGGTGATTTGTAAAGCACCAAGCCATTCTGTAAAAGAGCGTATTCTACATTCCAGCTGCGACATATTTATATGTGACCAGCTCGAGATAACCAACACACTAATATATGTATGTACATTTCATTTATACGGTTATGTAGGTCACGTATCGTACGATTAAGTACATTTATGTAATAAGTACGTATAATAGAATTAGAGCTGTTTATATGTATACTTATTATTACTTATTGGGCAGCTATTTTTAACCGACTTCAAAAAGGAGGAGGTTCTCAATTAGGTTGTATTTTTTTTTTATTTTTTAATTTGGAATATCTGCACTAAAGTCAATCTTATGTTAAAACATTATATATGCACGTTGAATACGTTTTCATGTTGATTAGTATTTAAATAGTCTGCCTAAGTAGAACTTGCCATTACGTTAAGTAAATATACTTAGCAAGGTTTAGCATTCTGATACTTATATCAGAAGATAATAAAATAAAACTAATTTTAAGGATTTTATCGCGTTTATATTATGCTTTTTACGGTCCCGACGTTTCGGCTGCTTTACAGCAACCATGGTCACGGGAGGACGGAGTTGGTTGACGTCCTACCTAGTGTCATAGTATGGCCGGGGTACTCTCATATTTAGTTGTTGTTTGCGGTCCGATCTACGCGGAAAGTGCTCACAGTGTCTTGAGGTCTTGCAATGGTGAGTTTGGTTTTGTATTTAATGTTATTTATTACTGGATCCCAAGTTGGTGGTAGCATCCATCCATCTTCCCTATTGAAATTAGGATGTTTTTTTTCAATGGCCTCGGGGATACGAATATAGTATGAAATGCCTAAACGTGCGAGCACAGAAATTTAATACTGGTATAAGGGCATGTTTTAATGGCTCGTAACGGCCGCCGTCGCCCTTCGTATGAACAGAGTCACAGCCAAATAAAACAAAGAACACGCATTACAATGCTTCTGTGTACTAACGCGAGACTTGGAATTCATAAAAACATAATACCGTTATTACCAGTATTGCAGGACCTGATGATTGTAGAGAAGTAAACATTCTAACGTATATCCACACTCAGTATTGTTTTAAAACACGCGAAACGACACTGGATTTGGAATTAATGGTGGGCGGGCGACGGCCGTTCGGGGCCCCAAGTCTGTTAACACAATCGATTTATAATCGAACAGCAACGGCATAGTAACTGTCACTTTTGACAGATATTGTATGGGTTATCTGTCAAAAGTGACAGTTACTATGGCTTTGCTGTTCGATTGTGAATCGATTGTGTTAGCAGACTTGGGGCCCTGTTTTATTTTCTCTTCTGTTTACTAAATCTGTGCACCGGACGGGCTATTTCTGTTTGGGATGGTGGCGTGTATTGGTCGTGGGAGAACTAGAAATAAACGAGCGAATCGTGATTACATGCGGATGGAAATAACGACGGCGCAAGAGTAACGTTGTTAGAATATATAGACAACACGCGGCGTGCGCTACAAGTAAAGACTAAAAATACTCTGGTCTAAAACATCCTAGTCTATGCTGCACCATTTATAAGGCAAAATGTTGTGTATGTGGTAACATTCACAACTACAAATGCTTTAAAAGTGGCTTCTCTTTGCTAGTGGCAATGATGCGTCTGACCTTATAGACAAGTCCGTGGAGTTGATTAGCTGGGCACGAGGTCCTTAGTATGAGTTTTGAACGTAAACAACAAGATGGACGTTCCCACTTTAGGGGCGCTGCTGTTAAATAGACAGCCTAATTAGCGCAGTTGGTAGTGACCCTGCTTTCTGCCCCCAGGGTCCCGGGTTCGAATCCTGGTAGCGACAATGTTTGTGAGATGAGCATGAATGATTGTATCCCAGTCATGGATGTTTAATATCTATATAGGTATTATATACTGGGTTCGCCCTCAGTCCATTGTACGGTACCCATAAAACAAGCGTGTTTAGCGTGGGACCGTATAGTAGGTGTGTTTGCGATATTATATAAAAAAAAGTAAAGTATGAAAATTCGTTCATTTTAGCGGCCAGTTCATTAGTTTTCAAAGTAATGTATTAATAAATTATTCATAGACGTGGTCGGTATTTAATCCGTTGATTGCGAATAGGTAGGTGTGGCGGTGTACTCACGATCGTAACGTTGACATACTAATTCTAATTTTTGCGATGATGCTATGAAAAAAAGCTTTGGAGCGATAATAGTTGGACAAGGACAACCGGTTTTTTATCTACCTCGCGTACCCACGTAGTAGTGGACTAATCTATGTATATTTTCACGCCGAATTCTATGGAGGGTGAGCAGAAACAGCCGACGAATTAAGAGCTTTTGATTCTTATTTTTTTTCCTTAGTAAAAAAAAGTATATAAAAAAAACTTACGATGGATGGAGGTGTTTATTGGTGGGATAATTTACTTCTAAAATCGTGTTCATAAACGGACACAACTGGAGGTAACTTATACCTTGACTCAATTTTTCTAAGATATGCAAATTTTCATTAAATTATATGTACAGCTTTACTGCTATAGCTTAGGGGACTTATTTTATCATTTTCATCGTCATCAACATGATTGTTACCACTAGAGGTACTTTCACTAAAATCAAACATTAAAAAAAAAACAGCACTGGCATAGTGGCTCTCCTGGCTCTATTTTAAAGTCGATTGCCAACGAAAAAAAAGACAATCAATAGTTTCAATTCTAGAACACAGATTTCTAGATTACCTGAGGGACACGCCATTTTCATATCATCATGTCACATCCATTATTTTATTAATAATGTGTATTGATTGAATGTTCTATTGCTATTAATTACATGACACTGGCAAAATACCCGCTAAGTTGGGGGTGAGGCCATTTGCATATCCATTTTATTTCATCGCATTTCATTTCGTAAAGAAAGAAGATTGCATGAGTTATATACACTGATTGCCAGTGTAGATGTTAATGTTTCAGTCAAAATGATCGTTGCAGTGAACTTGACCCACATTGTAGTGTGTATTTCACAAACACTGGTTCATCTGTGTGGTTTATACCTACACTTGTGTCACGTGCACCAAAACACGGCCACGTGTGCAGAGGAGGTTAATGTGGCTAACCTTCGTGTCGGTAATTAATTACATAATGTATTTAGACTAAAACATATGTTATTTACAACCCGGGAAATGTGTCGGGAACACTGGGCGGGCGGTATAAATGTATATTGTGCATTGGCGCGAATACAAGGTTTGGACTAACGGGGGACCATTTTCTTACTTTTTTTTTGAATACTTTTTCCGTGTAAACAAAAAAAATATAGAAAGTAAATGCTAATGACGTGACTCTTGAGACTCTTGAGTCAAAGGGGAGCAATTGCACCCATTACCCCTCATCCCTTTGTATCTACGCCATGTAAATTCAGGTATTTTGAATTTAAGTAAGTAACAGAATCCGCTAAAGGAACTAAACCCCATGCTAATAACTGCTTGTTTGAAGTGCTTTGATGAATGTATTGTTACGATGCGTGTAAAAGAGGTATCGATAACTCGAGAAATAGTCATCGAAGCTTCTAGAAACAAAAACGCATTGTTGGGTCCAAGGTCCCCTGTCGATCTGTGAAGAAAGATCTAGAATCGTCAACAATGTTGCAACCGGCTTCCGGAATATACCTCATATTATTATTAAAATTATTATTAGTAAACAAAAGGCGAGGACAATGTAATTCCTGGAACTGGGAGTTCTCGGAATAATACCGATTTCACGAATGCAGCTACGTACACTAGAACATTCTGGACCCTCCCTATTACCGTGTAAATAAGGTTCATTTTCCTTATGGAACATTTGTGTTTAGTAGGTTTTTATCGACACCTTTCTGGAAAGATCCACCCTCGCTATTTTCGGATTATAAATAGTGTGCAGGACCAGCGACAAGACAGTTTCTATTTGAAAGCGATAGTGAACACATCTCTCGGAAGCGAACCTAGAAGACTATACCGGCGACTCTAGCGAATACTGTGGACTACTGTGTTTCTAAGTGATTTGGTGAATTGTGATTTGAGTGTTTACTAGTTAGTGTTCTGGTGTGTACTATTTTTGCCTTCTGTGTGGAGAGCGATTAAAGTAATTTTCACGAAATCGGCATTTGATTACCCCCGCACGTAACAGTATTATTCTCTGGCGAAAGTCTCTTGCGTCAAATAATAGTCTATTTCGATGTAAAAGCATTTTTTTTAAATGAAGTATCCCCGATACTTATTTGACAGAGTAGTATATACCACCTATTAATCTCAACATCCTTGTGAATTCGATATGTTAACAATAACAAATGTTATGGGTTTAGGCAAAAAACGTTATCGACATTCGACTTGTTTACGGAAAATTTGCCCAAGTTTAATGTTCCGGTTTTCGATACGGCTAGCCCACTGACTAAACAGAGTCCGATAACTAATGTGTGTACAAACAGACATACTTACTGTAATACCTAGCTATAATTATTGAGGTTGATGAGCTGATTCAGATTCTGATCATGATCTTATAAGAAAGGAAGTTGTAGTTGTAGAGCGTGCCTCTCTATATAAAACGGTTACAACAACAATCTTATACCTAACTATACTCATCTCAGAAATGTAACCAAGTTACTTACATTTAATTTTCTAATTAAACGCCACAAAGATCACAGTTAAAACTCTCAACTGTGAGACAGTAAACGCTTCAATAGAGTCAAAAGACATTTCAAGTCCACGAACTCTAGATTTGCGGACAGCGCGGCCATGCCGGCCGGCACGCTACACTATCTATACATATAAATAAAATTGGAGTGTCTGTTTGTAATATTAAAATAACCGCTTTTTACTAAGTGCATTTGGATGTATACACGTTACCTATACCGAAACAACATTTTTTAAATTTTTTGTCTGTCTGTCTGTCTGTCCGTCTGTCTGTCTGTCTGTCTGTCTGTCTGTCTGTCTGTCTGTCTGTCTGTCTGTCTGTCTGTCTGTCTGTCTGTCTGTCTGTCTGTCTGTCTGTTTGTTCCGGGTAATCTCTGAAATGGCTGGACCGATTTTGACGGGACTTTCACTGGCAGATAGCTGGTGTAACAAGGAGTAACTTAGGCTACTTTTATTTTAGAAAAAAAACATAGGATCTCACGAAAAAAAATGAAAACCAATGTTGCAGCGCAGCGCCTGATTAAGCTTGATAGCAACAACCTGCAATGAGTCCCGCGGGCTCAGAATGGGCGAGCAGGCTTTTGTCAACGGTTGTCTTTGTTAAATACCACGCGAACGAAGTCGCGGGTAACAGCTAGTAAACAATATGCATATAAATGAGTCGCCATATACACAACACCAGCTAAACTACGACGCATTGCCGCGTTGCTGATGTGTGGGTGCGATGTCAGACAACATGCATGTATGTGTGTGTGAGTGATCAAAGAATCGAAAGATAGAGGTAGAGTTTTTATTTGAAGAGGGGTAATATAGATTTAATGAATTTTATTAGACTATATAGAGCTATTAATAAGCGTATCCTGGCACCTCAAGTCCGCTGGTACGAATTTGCGATAAAGAACAACTTACCATTCCTCTTCAATATCGTAAGTTATATCCAATCTGGATGCATTCAATCGCTTTATATGACCACCTGGATAGCTCAGTTGATAGTGCCTTCTGTGCTGAGGGTCCCGAGTTCGAATCCTGGTAGTGACAAACTTTGTGTGATGAACATGGATGTTTGATATATCTATATAAATATTATATACTGAGTTCGCACCCAGTCCATTGTACGGTACCCACAATACAAGCGTTGCTGAGACCGTATAGACAGTGTGTTCGTTTAGCGATCATATTAATATTACTAGCTGTTACCCGCGACTTCGTTCGCGTGGTATTTAACAAAGACACAACCGTTGGCAACAGCCTGCTCGCACGTTCTGAGCCCGCGGGAGGCATTTCAGGTTGTTGCTATCAAACTTAATCAGGCGCAACGCTGCAAAATTGGTTTTAATTTTTTTTCGTGAGATCCTATGTTTTTTTCTAAAATAAAAGTAGCCAAAGTTAGTCCTTGTTACATCAGCTATCTGCCAGTGAAAGTCCTGTCAAAATCGGTCCAGCCATTTCAGATATTACCCAGAACAAACAGACAGACAGACAGATAGACAGACAGAAAGACAAAATTTTTAAAAAATGTTGTTTTGGTATATGTACCGTGTATACATCCAAATGCACTTAGTAAAAAGCGGTTATTTTAATATTACAAACAGACACTCCAATTTTATTTATATGTATGTATAGATACACCTTTCCAGATTGTTTACCGTTATAGATAACAATTGATTAACAGCACAATTATCACCAACTGTCCGCTCTCTAACATAATCTATGGCTGTTTTGATGTAGCTCGCTCACGTGTGACGCGTTTACGATTCAACATGTGTGTGTGTGTGCTAGCGTATTTATTTTCGGTACAGCCACACACCCGGCTCAGTCCTTGTCGGCTTATTGAGCGACGAACAGTGTCAGTGAAGTTATTGTGTTTTAAAAACAAGTTTAAAAATGTCTGCATCACCGGTAGCGAGGCAAGCCACCCACAGCCAGGCGATCCCGTCGAGGAGGGTCCTCATCACGGATCCCGCGCAAATGCCCGATGTGTATTCAAGCACGCCAGGCGGCACCGTGTACTCTACAACACCTGGAGGTAATAAACTCGCCTGGAAACTTATTATCAATAAAATAAATAATGAAGAGTATCCTATCGCCATTGGGTGTAGATAAAAGCAAATACAGTCTTATAA
The DNA here is from genome assembly GCA_905333125.1 of Pheosia tremula. Taxonomy (NCBI): domain Eukaryota; kingdom Metazoa; phylum Arthropoda; class Insecta; order Lepidoptera; family Notodontidae; genus Pheosia; species Pheosia tremula. The sequence goes on from HG995411.1 coordinate 7,913,114, forward strand.
TGACAGGAAAATAGTCTCAATTTTACGCATGGTTTAATAAACGCTGTTTTCTTAATCATTAGTGCTGAGCGTCGCTTGCGTTAGGTTTTTTTTTAATATCGCTCCCATTGCCTATACTAAATAGAGTATAACTATCAATGAGTAATTAAGTAAATACTATGGTGAATAGAGTATTTATATTAGTTTTATTTCGCAGTAGAGACGTAGGTAGAGCGAGCCTTTTCTAGGTACTTACGCAGCGTAGTTCATCTCTACTTGACCTTTATGTGCTCCTAGGGCTTATTTAAGTACCTACAAGAACTTTCCAAAAACTAGAGTCGCTGCTTTATTATCTATCATAGGCGTTAAATTATTCCCCATAACTATGGGGACTAACAAGTCGAAATAGTCCTAGTTCAGAAGTAGTAAACGACTTTGAATCGGTATAATGTCTTAGATCTTACCGCGCTGTAAGACAGCTAGGTACATTTTTTTTAAATATTATATGTTCCTTTACTAGTTTTCAATTCAAATAATATTATGTAATAAACGCACGTAGTATTATAAGTAGAGTACACACGTACATAATCTAATTGATAGCATTGTAGAGATAAACACCACTCTGGATAGAGATTCTAAGTATAGTTCAGGTATAACTAGATTAGTAATCAAATATTTATAAAAAAAAATGTAGAGCAATTTACACAAACCAAAAAACGGGAATGGAAATATAATGGGCCAAAAGTATTACCTACTTCCAATTTGTAATTATGATTACAGTTGTGTTAAACCTCGTATCGTGTCGAGTGGTTCCGAGAGTTGTTATCACAGCAAATAGAGTCGATGTTTATAAAACACGTTGCCAAGTGTGTTATATAACAGATCCAACACATGGGTGTTACGCAATGCTGTCACGTTTCTGAATGATGGTTAATTGGGATTATTGTAGAGCCCTTTATGATGGTTGGTAACAATAGAGTTGAAAATAAAGATTAGTATGTCCATGTTAATATTATAATATTATGTTCTTTTGTTGTACCTACCTAGTATGAAGTTTGTTGTTGTTATCTACTTTTTTTATAATATCTACCGATAAAAATAATTTAGTAATTTTATTAAAGAGTCTGATTATGTACGGAATTTAATATAGTTGTCAGTGCCCAAGATATAGATAGTCCCTGTTTGGGGTTTTTTTTTGCGTCCCGGCCCCAAATTACGCGCTCGAGGGCCAAGTTTGGCTTGGGCATAGATTCCAATTTTTGAGTGGAATCTATGCCCAATTATATAAAAAAAAACTAGTTGAGTATTCGCGTAAATATAAGAAATCAATAGTACGAAAATAATTCCTAAATTAAGTACCTGGTATTTAGTGTACCTTTAATAAAGTATATAGCTATTTCTTATTTAAATGTAAGTATTTACAATTAAAGTTAAAGAAAATAGGAAAATAAAAAAAATTAAAACAACCTATGTATCAAAATCACCTTGACCGCGTGAAATGGTGGATTAAATAGCTATTTAATATGGATAGAGATAAAAAAAAGAATAGTATATCTTCAGCACATTGTTTACATGTATTAAAAATTGATAAACAAGTTAATCAACCATGCTTGCCCTTGACTCGGGCTTGATATACCCACCTATCAAAAAAGGTATGTAATTATTGTTGTCGACACTGCGAGCATATGTGTTTGAACATTGACTCACTACGATTGATGCACTGTAAGAATTGCTTGTGGCCACCTTTGTCAACAATTACTCTGTGGCTCAGGAATGTAGAAGGTTTTTATATATTAGTCCAAGACTGTATTAAATTATTTTTATGTAAGAAACAATAACAATACTAGCAGCGCCCTTAGTATGATTTTTAAATACCGATCGTGTGATATATTGGACTAGTATAGTAATCAATGAAGTGATCGAGAAATCGAAATGTAATTTTAATAGTAAAGCTGCACGATTCCGCTAGGGGCGTTCCTGTAACATTCAATCACTCTATCGGTATTCGATGCTGTAAAAACTCGTACTAAGCCCGTGTGTCTAAACAAGTATTCGCATATATATTTAAACTGCTAACTCGTGTATGAAGTGTAAAAATAGTATGTATCTATTGGTAATAAATAAGCCACGGATAGGTACGCATATTTTTATAATGCTCCATTTAATAGGTACGTACTTACAACAAAATAATAAGGACTAAATAAATGTCGAATAACAAAACATCTGCTTACAAAAGTCGAAACGGAACATAAATTAAAATAATAACAACGACATCAAATGAACTGGAAATTTAAACATCATTATCGTTTAAAATAAAACAAACGCAACTGGTTTCGCTGGTATTGTAATTTTAAATAATAAAGTTATTTAATTTTGTCCGCCACTATAATTCGCTATACCTTGTAGATTCAGAATAATTAAGTAACTATTAACAAATACGTATTAATGCCTCTACCAGTCGACTCTACATTTTACATAACTAAGCTCAGTCGAAGAAAAGTTTAATTATAACTTTGCAAAAGATTTGATATTATTTAGGTACAAGTTATGCCTATGACTAGAAAAAAATCTTTGTGACCGGATAACAGTTATCTGATATCACGTTTTATCTCTTTCCAGGCACCAGGATTGTCTACGAGAGGTCGTTCATGATGTCACTCCGACAGTCCCCCATCTCCCAGACCCCGCCCAAGTGTGCCCTGCCCGCGGCGCTGTTAAAGAACCCAGGGTCGGTACCCAACGTACTACAGCCCTCTCCTGCCCAGAAGGCTCGTTCCAACTCGATATCATTCGACGAGTCACAGGAAACATTCAATATGGATCTCTAAATTAGGCTAAGTTCCGAAGTCATTCAAAACTGTTTTGTACATTTATTTTTATTCGTAAGTGAATATCTATAGAAAGTACAATTAACAGTCAACGCTGAGAGAAATGTCATTCTCTTGGTGCCTATAATAATTAATTGCTTACCTAAGTAATATGATTTAGTTTTTAAATGCGTGACTGAACTTTATAAATGCGTTCAAAACGCAGTCTTTTGCCACTCCCGCCAAAAAGATTATTAAAAAAATATATATAATACAGACAATGTAAAATAAAATAAAAAAAAACAGTTTTTTAACGATGGATGAGTTTATGTAATAGTGTGAAACCAAATATAATAATTATTGTTACTTACAAACGTGGCAAGGGATTATTGTAAATAAATTATAAATAATTTTATGCGTTTAACGCACATCTTAGGTGCTTAATTATAGTTATTTCAATAAAAGCATGTGCCATGGAACGGGGGTTAATTCGAGGAAAATAATTTTCTTCCCGATGGTGTGCTGACAGTGTTATGAAATCTCAGATTATTTCAATTTATCTGGGACTTGAAATATGAATATTTTTTCGTTAAGAAAACGTAACAGTTTAGTTACTGGTGTTTTTTTTTGTTTACTCAAATGTTTAATGGTATCAATCTGAAAGAAGAAAAGAGGACGGGCTACCCAAAAATTGCAATATAAAAAAAAGTTAAGTTTGATATTTCTGAATAAGTGGGTATCCCTGTATTCTAAAGATTGTTGTTCGAAAGCATTTATATGAACTTAGTGCTATAATAGTAGGTACCTATTATAGTCTCTCTTGTTATTATTAAGTGAGTGTTCAATGTATGCAAATGTATGTTTTCTGTCTGGTTCATGCGTATGGAAATTATTGATATTGCACACGACTGCCAGTATAAACTGTGGAAATAAAGAATAACTGAAATTTTATTTTGCCCATTTTCATTGAATTACGAACAATAAATTTGAACGTCCCGTACACGTAGTTTGAATGTTCCGAAACGGAATAAAAACATGTAAGTACGTACTTCCAACATACATAACAACAACAAGAAAAATGCACAAGAAATATCGGATTATATCTTCCGAAATTACAATTCCACAAAACAGACAGGCAAAATGGTACAAACGTAGGTATAAAAAAGAATGCTTAGCTTATTTCCTTTGATAAAAAAATACTGTTTGGAAACTGTGTGTCAGATAACTACATATAAAAATAGTGCGGATCCCTAAAATAAGGGCCGTGAAACACTCACCTCTTCTTCTTTCTTTACGAAATAAAATGGATATGAATATTGCCACACCCACAACTTAGCAGGTATTTTGCAAATGTCAAATAATTAATAGCAATAAAACATTCAATAAATACACATCGATGTATAGATATATACATCTATACATATAAATAAAATTGGAGTGTCTGTTTGTAATATTAAAATAACCGCTTTTTACTAAGTGCATTTGGATGTATACACGTTACCTATACCGAAACAATATTTTTTACAATTTTTGTCTGTCTGTCTGTCTGTCTGTCCGTCTGTCTGTCTGTCTGTCTGTCTGTCTGTCTGTCTGTCTGTCTGTCTGTTTGTTCCGGTTAATCTCTGAAATGGCTGGACCAATTTTGACGGGACTTTCACTGGCAGATAGCTGATGTAACAAGGAGTAACTTAGGCTACTTTTATTTTAGAAAAAAAAATAGGCTCTCACGAAAAAAAATTAAAACCAATGTTGCAGCGCAGCGCCTGATTAAATTTTGATAGCAACAACCTGCAATGCGTCCCGCGGGCTCAGAATGGGCGAGCAGGCTGTTGTCAACGGTTATCTTTGTTAAATACCGCGCGGACGAAGTCGCGGGCAACAGCTAGTTATAAATAAAATTATGGATGTGACATGGTTATATGAAAATGGCATTACGCTCAAAAACACTTACCTGTCTCTATTTGATAAAATGATTATGAGCCATAGAGCAAAGAGCAAGTGGCGCCACCGTTCCAGTTTCACGGTAACTACATACAGCCGCTAACGATTAAATTTTTATAAATGGTTAGGTTATGTTAGTTCAACCATGGATCGGTGTTCTTAGATGTTAATCTTAACGGTTAATCTCAAAACAGTATGTTGGTAAAATATAGAGTAGTTCTGAGTAATTGAATTAAGTTTAGCGATAGTATATACTTGGATTAGATTTATTTATCTTAAATAATCAAATACTTATAGGTACTAATAATAGCCCAAATTATGTGGGTGAGATATATAATACAGATATTTTATAAGTAAGGAAATACCATATACCGAATGATTCAAAAAGGGTATACTAATGCTTAAACCTGCGCTTCTGTAGCGGATTTGCAATGATTATGTGAATTCAGAAACTTTGTTAAAGAATAAGGAAATAAGTATTCAAACACGTGATTTGCAATTTACCCAACACCACGAGGGATTGGAATGGGGTCCCAAAGTTTGTGGAGAGAAACCCCATAACGTCGTAAATTTGGTAACATTGTTCCTGAACATAAATAATAGACACGTGTTTTTCTGTTACATTATTTTTTAAATCTGTCGTTTCAATCCGTGTTTGCGCCATAATAATTCGTCGAGAACGTGATGTGGGTACCTACCTAATTACGAAGGCTTTATCTTCTTTGGTTGTTATTTACGTACTTGATTTCATTATTTGCTTATGATGAAATCTTAAGATCGTCATTGGAATTATATTTTTTGAAGGGTGTTTTTATAACACACCATGTTAATCCCGAAGTTGGTATTTTTTAATTTTAGTATGTTTTTTTGTTTGGGACTAGGCCCGCCACACACTCCCACCACTGCTACTCCTGTAAGCCAAGATTTACAGCGAAGATAAATATAGGAGGAGTTGGAAGAAAATTATACACTTTAGTATGTAGAGTCGGAATAAAATGTTCGCTAAGATTTCTTATATTTACGCGAATACTACACATTGAAATAAAACTATTTTTTAAGGATTTTATCGCGTTTATGACACCAGGACGTCAACCACCTCAGTCCTCCCGTGACCATGGTTGCTGTAAAGCAGCCGAAACGTCGGGAACGTAAAAACAAAAAAACGAAAAATAAACGCGATAAAATCCTTAAAAAATAGTTTTATTTCAATGTTCACTAAGGTTGAAATTTAGAATGTTATTTGTTCAAATTAATAACAAATGACGAAAATACAACTTGCCATCCTATTATGTGCAAACGATTTTCGATCTTGAGGTGATAAAGAAATTTCTTGGTGAACTCTACCTATGGGCACCATGCCCCCTTTAAAGCCCTTCTAGGGGGCTGATCCATACATAACGGCTTTTACAACTTAGACGAAGTTGCAGTTAAAAGTTAGTTTAAAATAATAACGTGCTATTAAACCAAAAGTTCATCGAACTGAACCCTTCTAGCATCTACGCATTGCACGATTCATTTGGACTCGAATCGATCAATTTTAGACTTAACTACATCGCAATACAGTTTTATATCGTTGAATAATGTGATTATAGCCGACGTTATTCAGCCTTCGTTTCACCCTCGCCCCGTGACGTTATTATGTGTCTGGAACTAATCGGTTCTGATGGTTGCCTCACTGTTTGCCTCGTAGCGGTAATAGGATCAGAATGGATCAGAATGACATGTGCAGGCATGAGATAAATGGCTGTTCATCTTATTACCTGTGGATAGCGCGTAAAAATGATTACAGAGGTTATCAAGCAGGCAATATTTAAACATGACACTGGCAATATACACAAACGTGTGATGCCAAATAAGAAAAAAAATGAAAAAAGCATTGATGGCTCGCATCAATGACACTTATGTATGAAATACATGTGTGAATATGTGTGTAGTGTAATAGTGCCTTTTTAACCGAATTCAAAAAGGAGGAGACTCAATTCGGGTGTTTGTTTTTTACTATGAAGGTCGTTGCAAATTAAACTCATTGAATAATCTATACATTTTATTTATATCCTGAGGTTTTTTAATAGTGTATTTTTTTAACAGGTCGTTCAGTAGGTTTTGAAGACAAAGGTTTAAAAATTATACCGTGAAACACTACTGGTTGGCCATTGATCCTACAGTTTTATTAATTGCTTAATTTAGATCAAAAAGAAGCATGATAGGCGTTTTTAGTATGGAGCTTGCATAATGTAAAAATGCACATCAGGACTTACCTTTCATCATTTTTTTTTTACGAAATGAGATGCGATGAAATAAAATGGATATGACTATGGCCTTACCCACAACTTAGCGGCTATTTTGCCAATGTCAAGTAATTAATAGCAATAGCAATAGCATAGCAATAGCAATAGCAAAACAAAAAAAAATACAACCGAATTGAGAACCCCCTCCTTTTTGAAGTCGGTTAAAAATGGCATCCCTTTCATCATTATTAAGCTGATTTTCTTCATTGACAGAAGAATTGTTGACGCAGATCGTCAGTCAGTAAACAAACATCGGCTTACATCGCACCGAGTACATTGAGGGGCTTCCTAAACATAATTAATGTCGACTTGGCCTCGTGCGGCCACGGACAACCTCGTGGCGGCTCTGATTCACTCCCAAGTCTATGCCACTGGTTATATTTTTGTATTTAATAATTTGTAGTTATTACTAAAATTGTTGTTTTGTCGAATATAAAGCTGGTTATTACTGTATAGATAGATTAGATTTAATAATAGGAAAATTTTATAAAGAAAATTAAGAAAAAGCAGTGATAGCCAACATGGTAGAACGCTTGCCTCGATGACGAGGATCACTGGTTCAAACCCTCCAGCTCGCACCTCTGTGACTTCCGGATTTAATGTGGGAATCTCATTTTCAACCACGATGATCACTTACTAAACAGTGAAGGAAAACATCATGAGGAAACCTGCATATCTTATAGAACCCCTCGAAAGATGTGCGAAGTCCGCCAACCCACACTGGGCCAGCGTCGTGGACTATGGGCTAATTAATCCCCCTCGAATTCAGGGGAGGCCCGTGCCCAGCAGTGGGACATTAAAAAACCGTCACGATGTTTTATATATATAGATGTATGTATAGTACACATCTATACTAATATTATAAATGTGAAAGTTTGGATGGATGTTTGTTACTCAATCACGCCAGAACGGCTGAACGGATCTGGATGAAATTTGGCACAGAGATAGATTATAGTCTGGAATAGCACATAGGCTACGTATTTTTATCCCGGAAAAATGCATGGTTCTTATGGGATAGCATACAGGAACCGTGTTTTTTAAACCGAACTTTTTAATCGCGGGTAACACCGCGGGGCGCATCTAGTATATATATATATTACGGTAATTAATACATAAATGTTATCACCTACTTGTTAACCCCTTCAAATATTTACATAATTCTTGTTAAACCCTACATAAGTATACAAGATTCCTACTCTCCTTTGAGAATCCAGTCATAAAACATGATTTAACAGCCTCATGACGCCTCTCCCGGCGCAGGCGCCACGATTAACATTCAAAAGCAATTAACTAGGTACCAAGCTTCGCTATTGAAATTTTCATGATTTTGCATAATACGGAGGCTAGTAGACAGGCAGCGCTTTCATTAGAGGCCGAAGATTTTCATGGAGTAATGAATGTTAGTCAGAATTCTTGGGTATTTAGGAAACTTGTCCTTTTAGTTCTGTTGCTCACTTGAGCGAATTTGTAGGGCTATGCACATTATGTATAATAGACCTAATTAAATATTAACGGCCTGATTAGCGCAGTGGTAGTGACTCTGCTTTCTGCGCCGAAGGTCCCGGGTTCGAATCCTGGTAGGGCAAACTTTGTGTGATGAGCACGAATGTTTGTACTCGAGTCATGGATGTTTAATATGTATATAAGTATTATATACTGAGTTCGCCCTCAGTCCATTGTACGGTACCCATAACACAAGCGTTGCTTTATATGGGACCGTATAGTTGGTGTGTTCGTATGGCGATATTTATTTATTTACTTAACCAGTTTCCCGATGCGGGTTCCAGGACAGTTAACTAGTCCCCGCGTCGTGCCGAGGGTCAAACCTCTGTGTCTTCGTTGGTCACTGCTGTGGACCAGGCTTGCAGGAGTAACAGTTGTGGGAGTGTGTAGCGGCGAACCCTAAACAAAGACCGAATAAAAAAACAACTCCGAGAATAAATGTGAGGGTACTGCCGTCGTCCCCGTCGTCTATTAAAATTACAACTTAAGGAGCACCCGTAAGTTCAATGTCCGAGCAGCGTTTTTCAGGGCACTCACTCTCACCACAGATTTTTTAAATAAAAAGTAATAATAGAGTTCTATCCACAAAGGTATATATAGAGGTTTTCTAGCCATAAGGATCCACCCTCTTTAATTAATCAGACATCGGTCACTACTACGCCGTAGCACGTTGCGTAGCACGTAGCCCAAATCTCTCGATCTGCTGCGTAAATAAAAGAGGTCGTAGCTGTCTAGCTATGACCTCTTTTATTTACATTCCAATCATAATACAAACATTGTGCAGGCTTTTTCCAAGTCAGTAATATCATTTTTATTTGTTATTACTTATTTCTAGTTAAATTTTGCGATTCAATTGAGATGTTATTGTTGTGAGAAAATAGAAAGGCAACGTTCAATCCATAATGCATAATTATTCCACGAATTTCCATATTATTTTGCATAATTCCTTAGCCCTTAATTCCTACCTTATCAACAATTCGATCTTTGAATAATCGAATTTAATTAAATGTGTAATTAGGATGATGTCTGTTCTAACCAACTTGGATTTTATTTGAAAATAAGTCGGTTGTATCCAAACGACTCGGTTGTATCCAAACGACTCGGTTGTATCCAAATGACTCGGTTGTATTCAAATAACTCGGTTTTATCCAAACGATTCGTTTGTGTGAGGTGCTAGTAGGCTCCTGACTGTCGGGTTTCAAGTACTCCCGGGGGCCCAGGCCGCTGGGGACCGCATTATTATGTAACATCCGCAATAATCCTAGTGGGCACGTGTTCTAGTGAAAATTTACCAAAACTAAGTATACTTACTTTTATATACAAGAATTTGAAGTGAAAACACAGCTTTTATTATATATGCAGGTAATCTATTGGCGACTTTGGGTGGGCCAAGATCCTATACTTTGTACTTCGATCCATCAATGAAACAATATTTCACAATCCTACGTTTGTATTTCCACGAAAGCTTGAGCAACGTACCTACAGGTACTTCTAGTGATTCCCATAGATTTTGAACCATGAATCGGTGCGCTTAGAACTCCAATAACGTTTTTCGACATCTACTGCGCTACGTCTCCAACGCTTCATCTTAATTAAAATTAATAACCGATAATTCCTTGATTCGGTGGCGTGCAGGCCGCGGTGGTTTGTTTACCGGGAAGGGTGTTGAAGGGTGGGCATAGAGGAGGTGATAAAGGGTGAGGTGGTCGGTCAGCTGGGTGCGCGCGCACGGGTCGATAGGGCGGCGGCGGGCGGGCGGCGCGCAGGCGCGGCGCTATCGAGCCCACACGGTCCGCCGCCGCCGCCGGCCGCGCACGTCATGCATGCGGGCACCTAGCGGCATCACGCCCGCGGGCCTCATGGGCACCGTGCTGAGCTTCAGCCCGCGCGAGCGGCGCCCGCCCGCCGCCGCGCCGCCACCCGACCGCGCGCCGCTCGCATACTCCTACGAGCGGCTCAACAACGCCAAGAACCGAGAGAATCGAGAAGTGCCTCGCGACGAGCGGCGCGCCACGCTCGACGACGCCGCCAAGATCATCTCCGAGAAGACCGCGCTCGAGAAGAACTTGAAGAAGCACTCGCTCTTCATAAACGCGCTGTCGTGGAAGCGGTTCTCAACAGCGAACAATAATAAGAAGAAGCTGGAATGCAAGAGCAAGAGCGTCGCGACGTTCCGAGCGCCGTTGACGGACAACGCGCCGCTCGATCGGAACAAGAATGTGAGCGCTGGGGTGTACGCGCGGCCCGCGCCGGTGGCCGCGCCGCCGCCGCTGCCCCCGGCCGAGGTGGTGCGGGCCAATGCGCTCAACAACAACATCTGCTATTCAGAGAAGCTTCCAACCACGGCAGTTGGGCCTGTAGTGGCGCCTCGGAAGACGGTGATCCAGGCGTCCACGTCGGAGCTGCTCAAGTGTCTGGGCATGTTCTTGCACTCGCGCTGTCATCGATTGCGCGATTTCCAGGCGGGTGACGCTGTCATGTGGCTGCGGACGGTAGACAGGTCGCTGCTGTTGCAGGGATGGCAGGTAAACCGCGTCTAGCAATGGACAAAATATGACCAACCGTCTCCCTAGCTCTAAATAATAAAAAAACGTTTGGGCCAAAATATACCCAAACTTGTAAAGGATTTGTACAATAAAAACAGGGTCGTCGCAAGTTCACATTACCACAATTAGATTAACATGATAATTTAAGGAAAATCTGGTGCTGAAAAAGCAATCGATCGATACTACAAATTATACATAGACATGAAAGTTGTCGTTGTCGAAACATTTAATTATTTTCGAGTTCAATGAGTAGGATCTAGAAACATTTAAATCAGTTCTCGTAGGAATATCATTGTCAACACACAATGGAAATGCAAGATGTAGATATGTGCGCTTATGCGGTTTGCGAAGTCCATGACACGTTTGCGGCGGCCATGGCTCGCTTCCCATACACGTTTTGTTCTATTTAGCTAATTCTAGTCTAACGACGTCCTTGCCTCGATTGTATGACATTCAAACAACCTGTTTGTTCACATTATGAATGAGTTTACAAACATAGTAACTAAAACGTGCTCAGAAATAGATGCATTGCATGCATGGAGATTAGAACCCTAACCTACCAATTTGTTTATAATCTATGATATTATAATACGCTAATTTAGGGCATAGTAATTTTTGTTTAGAGTGTACCTGTATCTCCTACAGTCAAAGTCGATAATGTCATGCCTGAGTACGTTTTAGAAAGAATCCCAGCTTTCCGCCTGCATGCTGAAATTTACGGTTACACGGAAATAAGAATACCAGTTTTCTCGAATGGATCTTAAATATCTGATCTGGCACCATACATTTATATTTGAACACTCTACCCCCTAAATCCAGGATTTTTTTTTTTAATATATAATTCCTTGGCTAGAATAATAACAAGGTTCAGTTTTTAAGTATCAAAGCTCAAGACAGCTCATATGCTCAGAAAATTGGGTAAAATTAAGTAAGTGTGCCCAAAGCTTTGGTCTCATACACCTATACTATTGAAATACCAAGATTACCAAATAGTAGAGTCAACAGTAAACTGTCATAGCGCTATGTTCCATTTAGCATTATTTAAAATTATGCTTTGCTTTGATGCAAGCCCGTAGCCAAAAGAATTCACTTGGGGGGGCGGGGCGGGGGTCGAAGAGATATTTCTAACCCTTAAAACCTCCCTACCTACCACCTTGGTTTGACGTAACTGCAAGACCCAAGACACCAGCAAAATATGTCACGTCTTCACTACAATCCAGTAGTCTGCGATCGTATTCGGCCTAGTCTCATTAGAAAAAGTCAAAAAAAGTAGTCTTCGTCTAGGTCGCAATCATTTGCAATTTAAAAGCGACTCTAAGATCCTTCTTACAGGCACCTAATGAGAACTTTGTAATCACATAATTCATTTAACATTATTTAGCTTCGTGATTATACAAAAAGCTCTGCAGTTCGCTAAAGAGAGTAGCTTGAGTACATAAAGTATGCAATAAGCTAAAAGCACCCATCTTAAATGCCGTCGTTAGTCTTACTCATTCTCAACCATGTATAATATATCGTCAGTAAACGGTAAACAAGTTGTAGCTTCATTCAATATGGATGGGGGACCACGAAAAGCGTACGTCAGTGGGAAAATCGATAGAGCGTTATGGCATCCAAAACTTTGTGTTTTCTCTCCTTCTTTAACGATTTGGGGAGTCTTTGTTTAGAGAGGGACGGCGATACTGTCAGATTTTGTGTTTATTGTCGAGGTTTTTTATTGACAATAGTACTTATACCAGTTCAGGCGTTTGGTATTAAAGAAATATGTTAAGAGTTGGTTGTAACAAAAAAGGTTCTGGTTTTAATCTACATATGGTATGTACGTCATGATCTAAGTGCTCCTATAGTAATAATCTCATGTAAATAGGATCTTTTCTTTGTGAATTTCCATTTGGGGTCCATTCTGTTCGTTGTATTATGATAAACTTTGTTTTGCTTCGTACCGAGTGATCAATTCGGTAACAAAATAGGATTTCGTCCAAGGCATGGTCGCCCGCCATCAATGTTTACTTGGACCGAGTTTTCTTCGTTCTCAGATACGATTTGTCTGTCATTTGTTCATCTTCTGTAACTTCTTCCCACAGAAAATTAATTTCTTGCTATTTGGCTTGGCTAGGAAATTCACTTAGCTTTTCAAAGGCACACTTTTTTACGACAAGCGAAGCAACATGCTCGTTTATATATAGGCTGCTAAGTAGCACCTTCTCGAAAGAACTTTGTGCTTTATGCTATTAGGAAATGTGTAGAAAGTAGTGCTTTTATCCGCACAAACATGAAAAGCTTGTTAAAAAGGATTTATTTAATCCAACATCCTTGTAAATTTTTGATTGTGTATTCATTTGAAAGCGTTATGAAGTAGCATGAGGTATTGACAGAATCAGAATCAGAATCAGAATATTTTTTATTCACGTAGACCATTATTGTACAGTACTTATGAATCGTCAAGTTACAAAAATATTATGCTACTGCTTTACCACCCGTTCGGAATGCCGTTCCTATGGAGAAGAACGGGCAAGAAACTCCATGGTTGCTCTTTTTTTTTAAATAGATCTTTTACATTTTTGAGCAATACATTGTTATAGGTATGTGAGAACAATGTAGGAACGGCTAATCAAACTTTAGCAGCAGGTCAAAAAAAACAAAAAGTACTAACTAAGTATAAAATTACAGTTAATGGCTACATGGTTCCCACATTTACAAATTACTTATGTAAATGAAAATAAGAAGGAAGAAGAGAAATACAAAATCTTAATAGTCTGCTCAAACAAGGTCATTTATATTCCTGAGGAGCCGGACCAGCATCCAACCAAGCATTTTTATCCTTAAGATAAGCATCTAGTGTATAGTATGCCTTCTTACATAGCGTACGTTTTATGCACGCTTTGAATTTATTTTCACTAAGTTCGGTAATGTCAGAGTGTATTTTATTATAAAATTTAACACAATACCCCATGAAAGATGTGTGAATCCTTGCTAGTCGAAAGTGTGGTTGATCTAATTTGTTTCTATTTCTTGTATTATAACGATGTTGATCACCGAGCCTTTTAAAGAGAAATAAATTTTTCCTAACATACATAATGTTTTCATAAATATATTGGCATGGTACTGTCAAAATATTAGTTTCCTTAAATAATTCTCTTAGGGATTCGCGACTGCCCAAATTATAGATGGCCCTAATAGCCCGCTTTTGTAAAATGAAAACCGATTCTATGTCAGCTGCTCTCCCCCACAATAGTATTCCATAGGACATAACACTATGGAAGTAGCTGAAATAAACTATTCTTGCGGTGTTCACATCGGTTAGTTGCCGAATTTTCCTAACAGCGTAGGCAGCGGAACTAAGTCGTCCCACTAAGACTCTGATATGAGGACCCCACTGTAACTTAGAGTCGAGCGTTATCCCTAAGAAAACCGTGTCGTTAACAAATTCAAGCTTCTCATTATTCAGTACTACATCGCAATCACTACTTTTGACATTTGGTAAAGAAAACCTTATACATTTAGTTTTCTTGCTATTTAACGCTAAGTTATTAATAGTAAACCAGTTATGTACCTGAAGAATAGTGTCATTTACGTCGTCAAAATTATTTACATGTCGTCCCACTTTAAAAATCAAGGAGGTATCATCAGCAAATAACACTATCTTCATCTTATTTTGAATTATATGCGGTAGGTCATTTATATATACTAAAAACAGGAAAGGACCTAAAATCGATCCTTGCGGAACACCCATTTTTACTGCAGAGCCTAACGATTTAGTACCATTTATAAGAACACTTTGCCGTCTGTCTCCTAAATAAGATTTTACAAGATTAAGAGCATTATCTATAACACCGTAGTGCTCTAATTTAAGTAAAAGGACTTCATAATTGACGCAGTCAAATGCCTTTGAAAGATCACAGAAGACGCCAATAGCATCCTGTGAGTTCTCCCATGCATCATAGATATGCTTTATTAGGGTTACACCGGCGTCGGTTGTGCAACGTCCCTTGGTGAAACCATATTGTTGATCGTGCAGGATGTTATTTGCGTTAAAATGATGTAACATTTGTGTAAGCATTATCTTTTCAAACACTTTACTAAAAACTGGCAAGATAGAAACTGGCCTATAGTTGTTAGGATCTTTACTATTACCGGACTTAAAAAGCGGTATTACTTTACTGTACTTCATTAAATCCGGAAAGACTCCCTGATCTACACATTCATTAAAAATTAAAGCTAAATAAGGGGCTACAGTATCAATAATAGTTCTACATGCTTTCACAGACATTCCCCATAGATCTTCTGTTAGTTTAATTTTTATATCATTGAAAGCTTTAACAATAGTTCGGCCACTAATATGGTCAAACTTGAATTTAACAGGGCAATCAGCTATGTTTTTTTTAAGAAGTGAAATTGAGAGACGGGGGGAGCAGTTCAGAGATTCTGTTGTTTTTACAGGGATGTTAGTAAAAAACATTTCAAACTCCCGTGCTACCTCGGTATCTGAGCATATGAGACCGCGTGGAGTCTCCAGGGTATAATCTGTACTGCGCTGTTTCGTCTTCCCAGTTTCACTGTTAACTATTTTCCAGGTGGCCTTTATTTTATCATCGGCAGATTTTATTATTTTACTAATATATATGGCTTTAGCTGCCTGACATACTCTCCGAAACATTTTCGAATAATTTGAAACATACTGAGTGAAGGCTGGATCACTAGTCTGGACTTTTAGTTCATAAAGTTCAAATAACTTTTCCCTACTCTTACGAATTCCTCGTGTCGCCCAATCACTAAAAGTAAATTTAGGTTTGATAATTTTAGTTTTGAGTGGGAAAATATTATCAAACTCAGTGTGTACAATTGAAAAAAATTCTGAGTAAAATCTATTAGGATCAAAGTTACAACTGGGAGAACCTAATTTACTATTCAAAATGTTATTATATTTTTGCAAGTTCCCAGCTGTTACAACCCTACCTTTTATTTTTATATTTTTTAAAGTGGAGGTAGAATTGATGGTGATCGTTTGTCCACTATGATCTGATGGTAAATAATTAACAACCGCTTGATCTAAGTATTTACAACTACAAAAGATATTATCGATGCATGTGGCGGAAGTTGAAGTTATTCTAGTCGGTTCAAAAAATACATTTTTCAAATTAAACGATTTAAAAAGGCCTAACAGTCTATCACTATAACAAGTATGTTCCAAAATATTAATGTTAAAGTCACCACACACTATAATCGACTTCTTACTAACAAAGATTTTTTTCAACACATCTTCCATTACAGTTTCAAATGTATTAAAATTCTGAATGTGTGGGGGTCTGTAAACACTCAGTATGATGTGCTTATCCAGCTCAACACAAGAAATCTCGATAACTTGCTCAATCGAGAGCCCAACTATTTCCTTTCGTTCTCTTGACTTAATATTTTTCCTAATTAATATTAGTGTACCACCATGAAGCCTGGACTTGCGGCTATAACAACTTACGACCGAATAATTTTCATAGTTTATTAACATTTCATGTTCTTTAAGCCAATGTTCGCAAATACAAACAATATCATATCGCATTCTTTCTAAAAATAATTCAATTTCTAATGTTTTGGAAGCAAATCCTTGTATATTCTGATTAAATAATGTTAAAGTTCCAGGCCTCTCTTCCTTCTTATTACAATTATAATCTGTACATTTTTGTGAAACGCCAGAGATACGAGTACTAGGACGTATCTCTATTGTCAGTCTCGGTAGTTTAAACAGTCTATCACAGCATTATTAGAATTACTAGATAATACTGACTCGTCTCTTATTCTAGGCTTTGTTATATTACTTATAACAGAGTTAATATTATAGGCTAACAATGTAGCAATCATGTTTTTAGATTTTTTAGGAAGAAACATTGCTTCCTGAGTAAGTTTAAATCCACTAATAAACTTGTTAGTGTCAAAAAATAAAATATTGTCATTATGACATGATATCGTGTGCATTAAATTATTAATATACTGAATGCACTTATTATGCCCTTCTGAAAGAGAGTCAGAGTAAGGAAAGGCACATAGCATGAGTTTTCCTATATTTAGTTTTAATAAGGTGTCAACACCAACCACAATGTCCCTTTTCCTAATTCCAAAACTATTACCTAATAAAACAATTACAGTGGTTTCGCTATCAATTTCTGCTTGAGCTATTTTGTCTATTAATAAATCGAAAGGCAAGTTATTATAGCAGAAATTAGTTACATTATGACTAAGCTTATTACATAATAGTGAGCCGAAACCTATACCAAAACTATCTGAAAATATCAAAGTTTTGCTTTGACTTTTTTGTTTGGAACAGCTTTCTACCGGATGAGTTGACTCTGGCAAAGGTAGATCATGCTGAGGTTGAGGAGATGACAAAGGGGCGCAGTTGCACGAGAGATTGTTAGTCAGCGACTCGTATCTCTCGGCATTGTACCGCACCAAGTCCATCAGTTCCCCGGCCTGCTGCATGTGCTCGCTTAGTTGACTTTGAGCAGCTTCATATTTATTAAAAATATCCTTCATAGTTATTTCCCTCAGAATCAATTCATCCCGTAGATGCTGTGTATCTATATCATATACAGATTGACTGTACTCGAGATCCGTTGTACATGACTCTAATTGATTTACTAGTTGTGCACGCTCTTTCATAAGGCAAATATTTGTCTTAAAATATCTTTGCCTTTTCAATGCCTTCTTGGTTTTACGTATGACATTTTTGATTCTAATATATTTTTTTATCTTATTACTGCTTTTGAAAAGCGGACATATGTTGGAGTTGGTGTCGTCACCAGTCAAGTCAATAGTGATGGCTCGCGAGTCACACACAGCGCTGGACCCGCCACATACAACTAACATACATACATAGTTATATACAGACATAGTTTGCTATAGATCGTACAGCCTACTACCGAATTGGGTTACTATAATTTTAATAGTATTAATCTGTGTCAACGGTTCTGAGTTCTAATTCCGGTGGGTCAGGGGCGAATCATTAGTGTAGGCTGGCATACATGTTGGTATTTTTCATCGAGCTATTGAGACATGGGCGCCGGTAGGACTATTTATGGCAATTATTGTATTTGTAATAGACGGTGTCTGTGTGGATGAATATAGTATTTTCTAATAATAAAAAAATCTACACCATCACGCCAGTTATTCCCTTAAGAGTAGACTGGTAGAGGTGTATTTCAGTGTACCCACATTTCGCCGATAGTATTTGGTCCTATTGTAATAGGGGCGAGCCTATTGCCAATATACCGGGCACACTCCTCCTCAACATGGAGAGGATTTAGGCTATAGTCCATCACGCTGGCTCAGTGCGGTTTCGTGAACTTCACACGAAATTCGAGAGACAGGCAGGCTTCCTCACAATTTTTGCCTTCATTGTACACCTATTTCATTCGCACATAAAAAACGGAAAATCTCAGAGGTCCGGCCGGGGTTTGAACCTGCTCACCTTGTTTCCATGACAACCGTTGTACCAACTCTGCTCACAATAAAAAACATTCAAATATTCAGTTAGAGCAAGCCTATATAGGTACGTACAATCATGCTTCTCAATTTGGGCATTAGGGTCCTATATGTCGATAGATAAAGTTCAAAATACTTATAAATATCTTCTATTTTCCAGGACGTGGCGTTTATAAACCCAGCGAACGTCGTATTCGTCTACATGCTGGTCCGCGAGCTGGTGGACGGCGAGAGGATAGCGCGCCCCCAGGACCTCCAAGCCGTGGTCCTCACCTGCCTCTACCTCTCCTACTCCTACATGGGCAACGAGATCTCCTACCCGCTCAAACCATTCCTAGTCGAGGACTCTAAAGATAAGTTCTGGGACCGGTGTCTGCTGATAGTGGACCGACTGTCGTTTAGCATGCTGAGAATTAACTCCGAGCCTGGGTTCTTCACTGAAGTGTTCACGGAATTGAAGGCGTGCGGTGCGGTGGAGAGCCCGCCCCCCGCGCCCTCGCACCCTGCGCCTGCGCCGCCGCACGCGCTCGCCGCCGCCTGACACACGGAGGTGTCCGTGCTGAGGTTGGCACTCACCGACCGTCCCAGTCGCGTTTGATCTCGGCCGCCGTCGGTGGAATGTATTGGTCAGTCGTACTCAATTTAGCGGTTCGCAGTAGCACTACGTTTTTTAGTTTCGGTGCCTCGTTTGAACGGTGCAGTGTCATGACAACGTCCTCTAGCTGACTCGAAAGTTGGATAAGGTTTGAACTATCGGTGCCGAGAGCGACAATCCTATCTCGTGCATGAGCGTACTCGTGCACGAGTTAAGTGGTACATTGTTATAGTTAATACCATTGTAGGTAGTGATTATTATGATAAGTAGGTAAGTATAAAATATTCATAGTATACTTATCTGGAATTGGCAATGTCTACAGAAAGTCTATCCATCACTTTGTTGGAAAACGATGGGAGGGAAAACGTTGCGTCCAAATTGGGGGGAAATAGTGGCGGTCTATTCTGCAAATATTTGAATTCGAACCAAAGTTTTTGTTTGAATGGTAACCGTTATGGGCTCGCTAGTGCTTTAAAAAATATATTGTTGTCTTCGACTTATTTTTCCGAAGAGGTGAACCTACCTGCATGAGGTACCATTTTCTTGAAGCGATTTGACGTTTTTTTATCAATTATTATTTTCTCCGAAGTGCAATATATAACTTTCTAGTCAAGTAGACTGTATTTCTAGATTTATTAGTTCTAACTTATTTATGGATGTGGTAAATACATCTAAAGTACAATAAGGTAACCGTTGCTGCGTTCACTGATTATAATACTCGAGAAAGTGTTATTGCTCAAGACAATTCCAACTAATTATAGTAAGTAGTTAACAATAGTATGTTTAGATTGAAAATTGACTCGATTGACCAAAACTTTCTAAGTCAGCGCAATACATAGGCGAGTACGAGTGACCAAAGTGACAAGAATTTACGTACGTAGGTACATTTGATTAAATACCACTATGAACAGCACAACTTGGCACTCAATTCGATTAGCGCAGTTGGTGGTGACCCTGCTTTCTGTGCCGAGGGTCCCGGTTTCGAATCCTGGTAGAGACAAA
Organism: Pheosia tremula; assembly: GCA_905333125.1. Lineage (NCBI taxonomy): Eukaryota > Metazoa > Arthropoda > Insecta > Lepidoptera > Notodontidae > Pheosia > Pheosia tremula. The sequence continues at coordinate 7,933,248 of HG995411.1, forward strand.
TTTTGTGTGTTGACCACGAATGTTTGTACCCAAGTCGTAGATGTTTAATATCTATATAAGTAATATATGATGGGTTCGCCCCCAGTCCATTGTACGGTACCCATAAAACAAGCGTTGCTTAATGTGGGACCGTATAGTTGGTGTGTTTATCTGGGGATATTTATTATTACTCTGTAGGACCGATTCGTAGGGTCCGTACCAAATGGCATATAAATTATGGCTAGTCATTTTAATTTGCAGGTCCTACCAATCGGTCCTACAGATTGGGTGCCAAATTGGGCCGTCCGTTGAGGCTTTTATTTGACTATCAAAGCAGTCCATCTGCAAACGTACTACTAACTTAAAAACTTAGTTAAAAATTCCATAAAAACAATATTTCACTGCACTAGGGAAGCGTTGTATGATTAGGTAACTAATAAAATGAACAACAAATATTACAATACCATAGTTCTAAAATCAAATGTAGACGATTCAAAGTCAAACCTTCGAATTTATAGACGTTTTATAACTTTATCAAACGTCATAGAGTACTGCGCAAAGCAAAAGTCCTATGCGCAGTACTATATGCCTTTGTTAATGTTATAGAACGTCTATAAATTTGGGGGAATGTCTGTATACAGACCGGCCGTGCAGCCTTGCGCTTGCATGATAACAGCGCTTGCGCGAGGCAGTGCGAGCGTTTGCCGCGGCCGAGCAGGTTATGTGTCAATTGCTGGCTACTGTCAGCCACACGAGGCAGCACGCGAGGCACCACGCGAGGCAGCATGCTAAGCTGACAATGTTATTCGTCACCTCTCGCCCCGATAGTAGTAGAGTTATCGATTGGTGAAGTGCTGAATTCTTTGCAGATACGTGGTGTAATGTGAACCGCGATAAATAGTTAATGGTGCACTTTCATTGTAGGTAAGTTGGTAACATTACGTAGGTTCATGGTATAATGATATGCTACGCCAGGCATTATCTTCCGACGATGTCCCCAAGACTACGCGCCTCGTGATCACTGTGGCTACTAATTGAGGGCTTCAATATAATTACCACCGTTCATTGGTTGAATATGGCCGAGACGTATTCTTGGGCCAATCACGTTTTCCAGCTGTCACGGCGGAGAATACCAATGTAAGCGGGAACTCCTAATGTAATCGTAACGTCATCGAGAATCCAAGCTGTCACTGTCAAAATTATTTATGACGTGAGTCGCGAGATCTGTGGCGTGAGAGGGATCGATGACGTAACGTTACCGAAACCGTACGTAAAAAGGATTGTGCTTAAGGTACTGGCGTAGTTATTATACCATGCGTAGGTCATTGGTTACATGTATGTCTTGCCGCGTCCTCAAGCGGTGTTTTAGTCCATTACAACAACGGTTAGTTAGATAAGTTACAGAGTTCGTAATCGTAGTAAAATTATTGTATGCCATTATAGTTAGATGATTTTAGAGAAAAATGTCTGGCAGGGCAGGCGGGGGGATGCAATATGGCGGGAATTTAATCGTAATATAATCCGGTGAACCCTTCTATGAAGTGTACGTATTGAAATAGCCGGCTTAAAGCGCGGGAAAACTATCAGTGCATTTGGTCGCGAGCTGGTGATAATCTAGCATCATCGACTAGCTAGACCTAATATCATAGACAAAACAATAAAATAGTGTGGTCTATCCCTCCTTTGGGAGGTTGGGTTGTTCGGTAGGTATCGATATTTGTTATACTGGTTACCGAGATACAAAATTATTGATACCTATATGATTGGTACCCGAGTTCAAACTATAACACTAGGACATCAACCACGTCAGTCCTCCCGTAACCGTTGTTGCTCTAAAGCGGCCGAAACATCGGGAACTTAAAATAGATGTGATAAATCCGCAGTAATAAATCCGCAAACATAGTTTTATTTCAATGGCCGACAGAAATAAATAGGAACACTCTATTTTACTGTTGTTGTTAATGAAATTAGGGGTAGGTATCGTTATCGATGCTAGATTATCGATAGCGCCTGACCAAATGCACGGTATAATTGAGGCAATGTATTAATACCAATTAGGTCAAATTTTGCGAATGAATAAGCGTTTTGTACAGTAAAAATCGTATAAAATAAATATAACTAAAACTTAACCGTTAGTACCTACATATAGTTTAAAAAAGAACGGCATGTACCCAAGCCTGGAATGGCACTCGGTCTGTTGATAGTGAAAAACTCATGGTAAAGCATGTTTTTTTTTTTATTTTAGAATAAATCTTGCATGTATAAACGAATTACTTAAATAATAATTTGCCGTACGTCAAGTGCGAGATTATTCGTAAGCTAATAGAATGCTTTAAATACCGTCCGTTAGTGGCGCTTTTCAATTCTCCATACAACATTTCGAAATACGGTAGACTATAAAGCATACGGTTAGCTCGCATTTGACGAGCTGGTATTATAAAGTTGGCACGAGTTAATGCCGCTTAAAAGTTTAAATGTCTGATACAATATAACTTTAACCCTCTTGGGTTATCAGGTTCATAATTGGATAGACTAATGGATTCGCAGCTAGGTACTTAGTTGGTACCTAAGTATAAAAGCTACAGCATAACTTGACTGCGCCGAGTGTCGTGTTTAAGCTTAGTTCGGACTATACTCGAGCAATGAGTTTTATGTATGAGTAATTTTAAAAAATGGGCTTACTAAATTACGTCAGTAATTAAGGTCGCGTTCAGTAATTGTAGTCATAGAGTTGACGCTCGAACTCGATCGAAAAAATATACTAAAATATAATTACTCAACTAAATCAACTAAGTACTAAATTAATCAACATCTTTTTTGGTTTTTCAGACGTATTTAGTTGCTAGAATACTCACGTCGTCCGAACTAGGCTTTGATCTCTTAGCCGATTGAATGTCATACGAATGATGATATTTATGTATGTAAGCTCGGACTTATTATAATATTCAAGCAACACACAGTATACGCTATAAGTGAAGTCTACAAATACTCTGGTCTAGCGTGTTGTTTAAATGGGAGAGTAGAGTATGTTTAGACTTGATATTCAGCGTACACCGTGTGTTGTCCGATTATTCTAACAAGTCTGTTTAGTTAAGTAAGTACCCACTTGTGTATGTGCGATAAATCTCAGGAATAGGTGCGTTCTAAATGAAACGATTAGGTGAAATTAGGTGTCTGTGATCTTTGTTCGTTTTTCGCTTATTATTTCATAATAAGTATGTATAAGTATTTAAACCTGCTTCATTGTTTTTGTTGATTATAATTCTAAGTTGGTATATTGGATTCAAACTATTTTCCGACTAAAAATAAATAGGTACGTTTCTAAGTAAGTAGGTATGTAAATGAGGCCCCCTGATACATAAAAAATAGACCCCCATATTTATAGACAGTTATAATGGATTATAATGGCATTATAGCAAACTTTTCAGAGGATAAAGGATTAAAATGGCTTTATACTCCATTACAACTTTCTATAAATATGCAAGTTAAACGATTTATTGCAGAATTACAGGGTATATTGTTTATACTTACCTACTTACTTCTGAAAAATGTACCTACTTAATGTTTTTTTTATGAAATTAAGGTATTAGGTATATTTTACTGTTACCTTTTTATTATGTTATTTATTTTTAGCTTATTGCATTAGATAAGTACATATGTGTAGATTAAATGTTATATTTATTTTTGATCTCAATATATTACATAATTATGTATGTGGGTACACAACGTAATCAGGGCCGTAGGCAGGAGTACAGGGGGGGGGGGGGAAGGGGGGGGGGGGGGTGTCGAGCTCTGAACCAGAGACAATAAGCCACAACAACAACAATCCAGAAAGACGAAAATATTTTAGAAAGTTCCTATGTATAAATCGTTGGATTAGCTAAGGCATTTCTGGGGGAGGGGGTAAGAACCCCCCAAAGCCTGACTATGGCCTTGTACGTTTACCTACGTGTCAACATCTGAAATATCCGTAGGTAGCCGTAGGTAGGTAATGGCTGCATTCCAATTCGTATTACGAGTAAACAGCGTTCAGATTATACCAAATTTGATTGTATCTGGAGTAATTTTTGGTAACTAAATGGGCATATTACAATCCTGTGTGTAATACGCCTCCATTTTCAGCATCTTATTTATGTTACTTATGTTAAATCAATAAATCCTGATCCATTTCTTATCGAATATCGATCATCTCTCCAAGATATTATGATAGTGTTAACTTTGATATTTTAAAGTGTGGATGTGTGTTACATTGTCGAGAGGTAGGTCAGGTCTACTACATAAGTAATACTTATTATTCATTGTAACTCACGTTTGTTAATTAATCTACTGTAAATATACCCAATTATTATTAAAAAAACCTTTCGTATGTATAACACTGTTGTTTTATTTATACATTTGCCGTAATTGCGTGAAGCCAACTCGCGCTCAATCCTGCTTTTTATCCTTTTTTACCGTTTTTTGCCCCTCTATTTATATATAAAACTCTTTGTCCTTTATAGGACATACTAATTTTGTAGAAATGATATAGCAAAGTTGGTCGTATACCTAGTAGCTTTCTGTACCAAGGGTCCCAGGTTCGAATCCCAGTAAGGGCAAACTGTGTGTGATGAGCACGGATGTTTGAACGTACCTGAGTCAGGATGGATATCCATTCTATAATTTATTATGTATTGGGATCGCCCCCAGTGCCTCAGTCTATTGTATGGTAAGTAGTTACATATAATACAGGCGTTGCTTAGTTTGGGATCGTCCAGATAGGTACAAAGGTGCACTCCGGCGGTACGCTACCCTTTGGGAAATATTGGCATGATGGTGTTGGTGACTGCTCTGTAAAGAATTGTTAAAAATAAACAAGACAGAGACTGCTCTACACAGATGTCGCCTTTGTTACAGTACTGGCCACTGGCCAGTACGAATACAAGTAAAGCGAGATTGTTTTTTTTTTTATAAAAGAAATACATAAACGACATCAAATCCTTCCACATATTATAGGTAAATTGATGTAATATTCGGAACGAGGTATATATATTATCTACTAATTCGATTCTGAATTCTAGAAACTTGCATTACGCCTGAGTGTTGTAGGCATCATCGAGGACCCTCGCGGAGCCGCGGGCAGAGGTTAGTATGCAAATAATAAAATTGTGAGTGGCTAGCCACTATACTGGAACCGTCTCCAATGATATTTAACGCTTGTTAGTGATTCAATGTTAACCACCTTCTTTTTAAAAATCGGTTAAACCTGTTTAAACAAACTGTAAAATTAAGACTGAAATGACCTTGCAATTGTGTTTGACACTGGCTAAATACCTAAGATAGTAACGCCATATTAAAAAAATTGTATTGTATATCTATGAAAAAATGTTTTCAAAACTTTCGTAAAGCTTTTTGTATAAAGAAAGGAATTAAGTTGCATAAAGTTGTAATTTATAAGGGTACTCACCAGACCCACAGTGCACAACTATTAGTGCTTGTGTTTAGTGGGCTTACTACCAGTTTCTATAAATTACCGACAAAATGAGTGACTATCCTGATCCCGACGAGGAATATGAGCTGATGTACGCAGATGAGCTTGAGATGATAAGGGAGGAGCAAGAGCATACAGGTATTGCGGCATACCAGCAGTACCTACTGATGTATAAATGAGATAATTTGATTTTAGGTTATGTTGATTTCCAAAACATTTTTCTGTTGTTATGGATTGGAAAACTAAATTAAAATTATTTGTAGTCTGTATGTTTATAAATTACTATTAAATACTCTTTGAATAATTAGTAATAATAATATCGCCAAACGAACGCCAACTATACGGTCCCACACTAAACAACGCTTCTATTATGAGTACCATTCAATGGACTGATGGCGAACTCGGTATATAATTAAGTTTATAGATATTAAACATTCATAACTTCGGTACAAACATTCATTCATCGCACAAAGATTCTCTCTAACAGGATTCAAACAGGATTTGAATTAGTATATTGCAATGAAGAGCATGTGTTAATTTGAAGTTATAGTAGGTTCTACGGACACAAGATTTTTTGTAGGAGTCTTATTGCACTAAACTAAAGTAGAAAAACATTAAATAAAAACAAAAAAAATATGTCCAATACATAAATAACAATCTGCTGTTTCAGAACCAAATATCATCAAAAAGAAAACATTACCAGCCAAACGGAGTTTAGACTTCTCAAGTCCTGTCACCCAAAAGCCTAACAAAACTACCCCAGAGATAATAAACACCCCACCTATCACAGAATTACCTTTAACTCCACCCTTACAACATGAAGAAGACATACCACCAGTTTCTTCAATTGTTACTTCAAATAAGAGAACAGTTGAAGATCTCTTTGGTGACATTGGGGATATAGACTTCAATGTGATAGAGTTACCCAGTAAGAGACAGAAGACTGATGAAGAGAACGACATGGACTTGATAAACAAGATCCTTGAGGAGAGGAAGCTGAAGCAGTTGCTCTTGGAGCCCAAGAATCGGAGGTTGTGTGAAAAGTCAAGTTATAATGTGAAGGAGAATATATCCATAGATATACCAAGGTATTGGTGTAAATTAGTTTACTGGACAAAATGTGATTATACCGTAACCGTTAACCGTGAGCGTGATATATCTCATCGTTGGTGGACTTCACATTTCATTTGATATCTATTTAGATTCTCACTGGATTGCAGGTTTCCCCAATGTTTTTACTTCACCGCTGAGCAAGTGATTATCATGTATGGTTGAAAATGAGTTTTAAAAAGCAAATAATTTAATGTAGCTGGACAAATAAACTAAGTAATATTTGTATTATGTTACTGTGCAATGGACTAGGGGCGATCGCAGCATACAATTTGACATCCATGACCCTGGTACAAATATTATTGTCCATCACACTAAGAAGTTAGTCACTACAGGGATTCGACTTCAGAGCCCAAAAAACAGAAAGTGGGGCATTACTCACTGTGCCTATTGTTTTGTTTTTTATTGCCAGATGGTCATTCATTCCAATTACTAACTCACAAGGGGACAGAATGTATGTGAAGTTTGAATCCGAGGAAGCTTGGGAGAAATCGTTGAACATAGCACCTGAACAGCAGTCCTTGCATGCCACATACGCTCAGACTTGGGAGGAGGCCAGGAAAATTGTGAGTCAACTTCATTCAGGCTTTTGTCAGTTTATCTGTATATACTTTTGCTTATAACAAAGTATATGAATAAGCGAGCATGTGTCAAATCCCGCGCTGGCCACACGCGGGGCGCGGCGAGCCTCCACCGCTGGCCGCGGGGCTCCACTTGGCTTCCCACGCCCGGGCCCCGGCCCCGTTCTGTTGACTTCACGCATTATAAGACTATAATTAATTGAGAAACTTAAAATAAATGTAACCACAGATTTAGCGCCTTTTTTATTGAATTAAGTCCTCTGCCACCAGCTATCGAAGGATGGAGTGCGTTCAGTAACATCATCGTGGCGCACAGTAAATAAAAGAAATAATAACATGAACTAAAATAAAATTGTAACAAAACAACATAGAATTGTTAATAAATAAGCACATCAATTTTAAAGTCATTGACACACACACTTGTAAAGATGAAAAGTAAGGAGGGAGAAAAAAATAATACGACACAATAATTATGTAATAGTCTGTTGTTTGAACAATAATCCAGAAAACTAGAGGGCGCTGATTCTATTTGCGCATTTTTGATTTTGCTAGTTTGCACTGTAAGAATTTTAGGTCTGTGTTTTCACCACTGAGGCTTTAGAACATAATTTGCAACTCCCAAATTGTCGATTAAGATAACACCATAGAATGTCTCTCAACTCTGAAATCATTATTTCCAGTTGGAAACCAAACAGCAACAAGTGATATCAACTGAGTGTCAGTCCCAGCCACTACCCGAAATGGAGTCAGAGTTGAACGGCAACTTGCTGTGGGTGGAGAAGTACAGGCCGCAGTCGTACCTTGACCTGCTCTCTGAGGAGCCGGTGAACAGGGCCCTGTTGCACTGGCTACATTTGTGGGACAAGGTGAGAGCTATCTAGTATCTTCTTTCATCAACTTCCTCATTGGATACCACTAGATCCTATTCAAGAGTAGTTGATTCACCTCAATATTTTGCCTTGTATATGCCTCTCCTCTTATAGGTCATTTGTTCTGGTCCAGTACTAATCTAGCCTGGCTGGTGGTCTGCTTCTCTCTACGTCCACTTTAGGGCCACCACTCTGTTACCGTGCTGATCCATCTTCCGCCTATGTATCTAATCCATTGCATTACTGTTCCCAGATAGTCTTCAAAAAGGAGGTCAAAATTAAGGAACCGCAGCAACGTACGACGTTCAGTAAGCGTGCTGGAGAATTCCAATTGTCTAACAAGTGGAAGGGCAAGAAGGAGGCCGAGCCCGAGATGGACGAGGACGGACGGCCGAGGCATAAGATAGCGCTGCTGTGTGGACCACCAGGTGTTGGGAAGACAACACTTGCACACCTGCTGGCCAGGTTAGCTGGTCAGTATTCATTCTTAAATCACTTTTATTACTCATATTAATGGGGAAAGAGAAATTCACCACTAACCGTCAGGATGTAAACTTTTCCAATTATAAACCAAACATTCTCAACTAACATCCTAGAGGAGTTTGGTGTTGCGGGCTACTATAATTATCGATCAACTTCGGTTTATAATTGGAAAAGTTGACAAGCTGAGGGTCAGTGGTGGGTTCCTCTTCCCCCATTTGTCCGTCAAGTATCGCCTAATTCTTTTAAATACACTTCTTGTAGTTATTTTATTTTTTCCCTTCTAAGACGAAATGTCGCGAACAATATAATATATTGAAGCTCAAAACCCAAGCTGATTTGTGTAGTCGTAGTTCGCGACACTGCATCTGTATTATTTCTTAGTCTGAGTAACTTAGACTTGGTATTAAAAAGTGGAAATAATGTTCTATTTCCATGTTGGTTGTGTGCAGGCTACCGGGCGGTGGAGCTGAACGCGTCGGACGAGCGCAGCAGCGACGCGTTCCGCACCGCGCTGCGCGCCGCCACGCAGATGCGCGGCGTGCTGGCCGCCGACCGCCGCCCCAGCTGCCTCGTGCTGGGTGAGCAGTGTCTCCAACCATGCCGTAATTACGGTAGATGTACCGTATTTTTCTAGATCTACCACCTACCGTAGACATGTCAAAATCTACCGTAATTTCGTCCGTGTCCATATTTCTATAATGACAGCACTTGATTTAGCAAAATATTACTAGTTTATAACGGCAACATTGCATTGGGATGCGCAACGTAAAAAAAAAAAAAAAACGTCATTCCTGCTGCTTCTGTTTGGAAGAAGCAGCAGAATGACCTTTTTTTTTTTTACGTTACGCATGGGTATTTGATTGTATCATTTTGGAGAAAAATAAGCAACACTGGTCTGCCGTAATTTTCCACCATCTACCGTATTTTTAGACCAGGCAACACTGTGGGTGAGCCTGCCAGTTCATACGAGACTAGTGGCAGTGCAGTGCGGTCCGCACCGGGCGGCACTTTGCCGGGGGCGGCATTTCACAGGTGGTGGTTAGAGAAAAAAAAAGTAAAAAAAACTTGAGAGGTGTCAAGGGACACCCGGATGGAGCGAAGTTCCTTTCGATTAATTAGTGAAGGAATTGTAATTTTTTTTTTTTTATGTTATTTATTATGTACAAAAAACCTGTATACACTCAACAAAAATAATCGTCGCGACACCACACTGTTCAATGCGAAATAGAAATACGAAACGAAAATATCTGGCTTGCTTTCTATAAGAGACAGAGAGAGAAACATGCGCACGCCGCACGGCTTACAAAAAGTGTCGTTACAACTTTACGTCTTAATTTTTTCCGTCTAGCCCCCTTTCGCAACGCGCGATAAGGAACTTCGTTCCAATAAGAGGGCGGCAAATTTGAAATCCGCACCGGGTGCTAATGACCTATGCTACGCCACTGACTAGTGGGTACGGGTACCCCGCATGCAACTACAATGCCAACATAACCTTGGCGGCTTGCATAGAAACTTCAATGTTTGATATTTAAAAAAAAACATTCCGCTCGACGTTGGCAAAATACCTACTCAAAGGGTGGGAGGCCATTTTCTAAAAAAAAAAAAACTATTTTCTCAGAACTTTATTTTGCAATTAAATCCACAGCTATCTTTTACAGATGAAATAGACGGCGCCCCGCTGCCAACAGTGGAGTTGCTGGTGAAATGGTGTACAGCCGGCGCCACTGAGGTGGGCAAGAAGAAATCTAAGACCCAGCCTCTGAAGCGGCCCATTATTGCCATATGCAATGACCTGTATACTAGTTCTTTAAGACCATTGAGGTAACCTTATATTACAATAATAATAATATGATAATACCAGCCCTTTTTAATGTCCCACTGTTGGGCATTGGGCTCCCCTCAATGCGAGGAGGATTAGGCCATAGTCCACCACGCCGGTTCAGTGCGGGTTGGCGGACTTCACACGTCTTTCGAGAGGTTCTCTCAGACATGCAGGTTTCCTCGCGATGTTTTCCTTCATCGTTTAGCAAGTGATAATCATGGTTGAAAATGAGATTCGCACATGAAATCCAGAAATCCCAGAGGTGCGATACGGGGTTTGAAACTGCAATCCTCATTACCAGTTAAGTGACGAGATAAGCGTTCTACCAACTGGGTTATTATTGCTGATATATTACAATAAGAATCATTTATATACACTACCAAGCCTGTAATCTTTACCGAAGATTGGTGGTAACAGCTTCGCCCCCCTATTACATAGGTTTGCAATTGGGGGGGAAATGATTGCCAGTATACCGGCCACACTCCTCCGGAATATGTGTAGGATTGAGGCCATAATTCACTTACACTGTAACAATCAGGTGAGAGAAAAAAAAAACACAAGCCTGCTGAGTTTCTTGCCGGATCTTCTCAGTTGAGGTCGCGTTCCGATCCGGTTGTAGACTTAAGAAAAAAAAAATGTTATGACAATTTGTAAGTGCCCCCGTAGGCCTATACGAAATAAATGATATGCTCATTCCATTTCAAAGATCGAGATCAAAGACTTGCCTATATTGTAATAATAAAAAATAATAAAATATTTGTCCAGGCCAGTAGCACTAATAGTGCATGTAGGTGGCGTGTCGATTAGTCGACTAGCGAGTCGACTGTCCCTGGTGGGGGAGCGAGAGGGCTTGACTGTAAGCCCGCACGTGGCGGCCGCGCTGGCGGCCCGCGTGCAGGGCGACGTGCGGGCCGCCATCCAGGTGCTCAGCTTCATCAAAGCACGGGCTAAGGCACAGGTAATTAATTAATACCATCATGCCTGCTATCCTCCAAGGCAGGACTTCGCAACCGGTGGGGCGTTCCTCCCCCGGGGGGCGTAGAGAGATCTTAGGGGGCGCATGAAGTGTGTGATTTGATGATAGCTCTGTCAAAAACATCCCATTAATAAATAATAAATCGTGTGAATTAAATATCGTAAAAATAATTTGTGTTTTTTATTGAAGCAATGAAGAAAAATATAGGGGGGCGTTATTTTTTTTTATAATCCGGGGGGGCACCATGCAAAAAAGGTGCCCCCCTAAAGATACTACAGTTCGGCTGTCAAGAGAATGCGTTCCAAACATTAATATTACCTATAATATAGGTAATATTAATGTTTGGAACGCATTCTTCAAGCCCTTCGAGCGGTTCTCTCAGACATGCACGTTTCCTCATGATGTCCTCCTTCACCGTGTAGCAAGTGATAATTATGGTGGAAAATTTGATTCGCACATAAAATGTAGAAATCTCAGAGGTGCGATTCGAAGTTTGAACCTGCAATTCTTGCTATGGAGGGAAGCGTTCTACAAACGTCACTGTCTATGCTTGCCTTATAATATAACAATTGTTTATTTTTATATAATGCCCTTTGAAGAATCTTAGTCAGAAATTATAAGAGATATAAGAATCTTCCAAAAAGAGAGAGAGAGAGAGAGATAGAATATAATTTCAGGCACGCAGCGCAGTGCGAGCTTTATTGCATTTTATTTAAATCGCTATTTATTTAAATGTCCGTGCGGGATGATCCGTCTGGACTTATACTAGGTATTCTATGTTAAACTGATATTACATTTACAATATATCTAGCTGAATATTGAAGACGTGGAGAACGCGGCGATAGGCACTAAGGACTGCAACAAAAGCGTGATGCAAGCCTTGCAAGCTGTATTCACCACCAACGACAAAGATCCTGCCGCCATCATGAGGACCATCAACGCGGCGGGGGAATACGACAGGTATTTTAGCCCACTGTTGATCCCACTACTGGGCAAAGGATTCTTCTACACGTGCCCACTGGCCTCACTCAGTAGTTATTATTAAGTAATAGTTAAGTATTTTTGGTTTATTTGATTTTATTTACAAAAAATATATGTTATTAGCTGCGCCCCGCGGTGTTACCTATAATTAAAATTATTTTGCCTATGTCATTTTCTGACCCCTAAACAACCACTACCTATGCGAAAAATCATGTTGATCCTTTGCTCTATGAAAAATTATAACATCTATCCCACGGGAACCATACATTTTACCGGGATAAAAAGTAGCCTATGTGCTATTCCAGACTATAATCTGTCTCTGTGCCAAATTTCATCCAGATCCGTTCAGCCGTCCTGGCGTGATTGAGTAATAAACATCCATCCAAACTTTCACATTTATAATATTAGTGGATTAGTGGGATTTAGAAGCAGGGCTTTAAATGTTTTCAAATTTATCCTGTCAAGTGATTATTTGAAATCTGTGCCCTATGGTTGTAGCTATGTATGTACAGGCGCGAACTTGGGAACCATTTAAGGTTGAATATCGTACAGATAGAGATAGATAACTCTTTATTGCACACCGATTTCATTTGCAAATATCGTACAGCAAACTTGAACCTTAATAGCTACTATTTTACTCTCTCTCTCAGAACTGACTATACAAATTCGACCTTATTGCATTATGAGTGTCATCTATACTAATAATATAAATGTGAAAGTTTGGATGGATGGATGGATTTTTGTTACTCTTTCACGCCCGAACGGCTGAACAGATATGGATGTAATTTGGCACAGAGATAGATTATAGTCTGGAATAGCACATAAGCTACTTTTTTCCCGGTAAAATGTATGGTTCCCGTGGGATAGATGTTTTAATTTTTCATACTTTTTATCGCGGGTAACACCGCCGGGCGTAGCTAGTAGAACATATGTAGGAAATAGGTCCCATATTAAGGTTAGCAATCGTATCATTGAATGTCATTTGTTTACATAATAGGCATAAACAGTTATTGTAGATGTTGTTCTGCCGAAAAAAAAATGCACTCACAGCTATAGGCTTTTTCACGGCTTCCCTCGTGCGAATATTCAGTTTTCACCATTGTATAAATCGTTCAGTTGTAGTTTGTCGTGTTTATTTTGTGTTTTTTACGTTCCCGACGTTTCGGCTGTTTTACAGCAAGCAGCGGGCGGACTCAGGTGTTAGACGTCCTAGTGTATCATATTTAGAAACTCGGGTACCCTCTTATTTAGTTGTTGTTTGCGGTCCGATTTACGCAGAAAGAAAACGCAACAATGATATACTTAGATATGATGTAATTATACTTAGTATTTTTATTTTGTTGACCAGCTTCTAAAGTCAGTTCTCACATACTATAACAATGTACTGCTCAAAAATGTAAAAGCTCTTTTTAAAAAAAGAGCAACCATGGAGTTTCTTGCCCGGTCTTCTCCATAGGAACGGCATTCCGAACGGGTGGTAAAGTTGTAGCTTAGCATTTTGTAACTTTTTGAAGATTCATGAGTACTGTACTTAATAGTTTACATGACTAAAAAATATTCTGATAAAATTCGTAAAACTAATATTACTAAAATTCGTTTTATATCAATGTGTAAATTCAAGTGAACATTACAAATGAATATGTATGGTTCGTTCCATTAGGTTAGCCGATGGGATCTTCGAAAGCTACCTGTCGGCCCGCGTGGACGGGCGGCTGCTGGTGGCGTGCGAGACGCTGGCGTGGCTGCGGTACCACGACGCCGTCAGCGCGTGGACGCAGCGCAACCAGAACTACTCCCTGTACGCCGCGCTCCCACTGTGCCTGGCCCGCTGCCACGCGGTACTCGCCTCTAGAACCCCACAGAGGATCAAATTCCCCACACAGGCACAGGAGGTCAGTCACACATCTTCACCATCATCTATACCACATCATATACATGTAGGAACGCAACGTAAGGTGTGTGCGATGTAAGAATGGTGAGCAAGATGATGAACGTGAAATGAAATGTTAGGAGTGAAAGGGACGGATGGATAGTCAGAGGGAGGAGAGAGATTGAAGGACGAGACGAGCAAGACGTTACATTTAAGAAAGAGTGATCATTTAATAAAATCAAGAAGTTATCAAGCAATCAGACTTTAATTTCAAGACGCCACCCCGACCCCGGCCCCACATAATTGGGGGCTCGTCCAGGCTACGTCCCCACATACATCTTCATCTTTAAAAAAAAATATGTTGCCAGATGAACACAACAATATTATGGGCCCAAGCTAAGCAAGGCACGCTTGTATAATTAATACCGTACAATGGACGGGGCGCAATTCGAGTATTATTATTTATAGACAACGTTTTCATGCAGCTTTTGATTTTAATAGCTCAAAAAGAATCATTATCTGGTACTACAACATGTGAAGCTAGTAAATATATATTGGAAAATAGTTAATAACACCATTATAATACCAGCCTTTTGCATGTCCCACTGTTGGGTATATAAAAATATTTCCTAGATATAATGTATATTATGCCAAAACAACGTTTGCCAAGTCAGCTAGTTTTAGTATATTTTCTTGCCTGTATCTCACGGGGTGTAGGCAGATACTACTGATTGCCATCCAACAAAGAAGATCAAAATATATATATTTGTAACTGAGCTTGAACCTTTTTTTATTTTTTTATTTAATTATAGGCAAGTATTTAATCTCGATCTCACCTGATGGTAAGAATCAGAATCAGAATATTTTTTATTCACGTAGACCATTAAGTACAGTATGTACTTATGAATTGTCCAAAGTTACAAAATATTATGCTACTACTTCACCACCCGTTCGGAATGCCGTTCCTATGGAGAAGAACGGGCAAGAAACTCCATGGTTGCTCTATTTTTTTTAAAAGATCTTTTACATTTTTGAGCAGAGTAACGATGAGATCTACGGTGGATATCACAGATCACGAGAGATATGCCGTGCGGTTCAAAATGTATGAGAACTCGCTGTCTCCGTTTTGTTTCCAACCACTCGCTAAAACCAACCAATACCAAGTCTCCTCGGTGCGTGCTGCGTCGTCGCCGTATACAGCGGCCGTACCACGCGACGCACCAGTTTATTCAAAGTATCGTTAGACGATCTATACATTGCCTCGTACATTCACTCAGTAGCGAACATAGGTGGTACTTAAAGAGCCATGTATTTTGTACAAAAATAAAAAAGTCGTTGTGCTACATGAAACCTAAAATAACATAATAAAGGCATTAAATATTTTTTGATTTGTTGTTTTTAATGATTTTAAAGACGAATAAATAAAATACTTAATACTGGCTGGTGAAATGAGATTCCATCTTTCGCGTAGTTCACTTTGCTGCTAGTATTTTTGCACACAACCACGGAATAACACGGCATTTAAAAAAAAAGTTAGAGCTCCGATACCGACGTGCAGTTGCAGTCGACTGACGGCGAAAACTCTATGTTAGCGCAATTTTGGCTAAAGGTGAGCGCAAGCCCACCGCTTTCATAACATATCTCCTCTCATATATCTGTGGTGGATATATACGGTATATACGTGAATGCAGGTGTACCGCAAGAAGCTGGAGTTGGAGAGCGTGGTGGGCGCGGTGCGGCGCGGCGGCTGCGCGCGCGCCGCGCTGCTGCTGGACACGCTGCCGCTGCTGCCGCACCTGCTGGCGCCCGCGCTGCGGACCGCCAATGTGCAGGCAAGTACACACATTTATCTTAGAAATAAGAATAATTTATAATACATGATTCAGAATGGGCTATTAAACCACTTGACCGTTATTAGAAGCTTATTATATTGAGATAGGCATATCCGTTTCCCGTTGGTTCTTACTTCTCTTTCTACCATATATTGCCGTCTCTTTCGCACCTACTTCCTGTCACCAGGCGTGGTGGGGGCACGCCGCTGCCCAGAGGCAGCGCAGCGCCCTGTTCTTCATTTGGCGTTAAATTTCCCGTTGGGATAACTTGTGCTCCTAAAGTGCTGTCGGTGACAAAAATCACCTCTATATAATTAGTTTTATTTTACAAAGTGTTCAATTCTCAACCAAGCACGTAAGTTGCACAAATATTTTAATGATGAATATCTATAACGGTATTACCGTTCGTTGATTATTTCTACCTACATGATTATAAAAAATAATCGGGGTAGCTTTAATCAGAATAAAAACTTTATTTCTTTCTACCTTCAATTTTTATATGTGTATTTTGTGTGCTGTGTATCAGTAGCGTTTTTTGTTACCTTCTAGGTATGTGAATATATGATACGCGTATTGTCGTATTGTGGTTGAATTGTCGTTAAATTTGGTTATACAATGAATGCCGATAAAACGAATATCACTAATGTGGGTACCCCGACAATAATCATACCGCAGCGCAGTAAATCGCGTTTACGTGAGCAGCGGTCGACATCCACGAGTAGCAAAAGCAGTAGCTCGTCTTCTTCGTCTAGCTCTTCGGCATCTCCACGAGAGATGAAAAAGAAAAAGAGAACACGTCGTCGTCGTCGATCCAAAAAGCACAAGCATGACCGTCGGCTTTTACAATCATTGTCAAAAGAAGTGGGTGAATTACGAAAAAATATTGTCAATTACGATAACAATAATCGTTGCTGCGATAATGATAATGACTCGTTTATTTCTGATGCTAGTCGCGAACTTTACAATAATTGCTGTGTCTCGCCGGTATCTCCTCTTCCGTCTAATTCGAACCCTGTCGTGGAGCCTAATTTAACATTTGATATTGAAACTAAACTCAAAGATCCCGCTGTACCTACAACCCCTCAGGAGTATTTAAAGATGTTAAATGAGGTACAACGATTCGGTGGAAGTACATGGTCTGACGTGAGATATTGTGAAACTCAAAAATTATACAATTATTCACCGGGCTTTACAGAGCTCGAAACAAACGAGGAGGTGAAGGCGTATGACAATATACGCCACTTAGCGTACTCTGATAAAGCATATGCTGCTATAACTTTTTGTATTTTAAAGCAAAAAGAAGTTTTTATAGAATGTTTACGTAGTTTATTAGCGTGGTCTAGAGCACCTGACTCTTCAACTGCTAACCTTAATGAAAAAATTGAAGACATTTTCCTAAAAGGCGACTTTCATAAGGTATCTACTGATCTTTTGCAAATGGCTTGCGGCCATAGAGCTGAGGCTATAGAGATGAGGAGGGATGGTGTTCTGAAGTATGTTCGCGACCCATTAGTTAAGAGCACCTTAAATAAAATTCCTCCAACCAACTCTTATATTTTCAACCCTGAGGCCCTCACAGCTGCATTGGAGAAGGCTGGCGGGGTAAGAAAAACTTTCTGGCCAATAGATCGGTCCAGCAGCGGGAATGCTTCGCGAGCAAAACTCTCTAATGCTGCACGGCTCCCCTCGCATGGGCAAGCACGCCATAACGTACCATCGCGTGGTACATCTGGCTATGACTGTGGCCCTTCCCAGGGTAATACACACTGCCATCATAACCAGCCCTCGCAGGGTGGTTACCAATCTTTTTGTCAGATCAAAGGGCATAATAACTCTGGACAAAACCAGGGCCACCGTAATGTAAACTCTAATAATAGAGGATACTCCTTTCGATCTCGCGGATCAAGGACAAAACAGTCATCACAAAGAGGACAAAAACGCTCCTTTTCGCCCTCCGGCACTAGGGGCAATAAAAGACAAAGACAATGACTCTCAATCATTTCGGGCGGGACAGCTAACACAGTATGTCGAACGTTGGAAAGAAATGGCTGCTCCAGAATTTGTTCTGCGGATAATAGAGGGGTATCGCATACCCTTTCGACAAAAACCGCCTCTGAGAACACCAGATCTGACAAGCAATCGTCGTTGTACTGTAGAGTCGGACAAAATGACGTCAATCGTCAAACAAATGAAACAGCAGGGTGTTCTGGAAAATGCAGCTCTTTCTCCGAGCTTTATTTCTCCACTGTTTCTCGTCCCAAAGAGCGACGGCTCGAGCCGCCCTATTTTCAACCTGAGACAACTAAATCGATTTGTGCTAACAGAGCGTTTTCGGCTCATAAATATGTATCGTGTCCCCGACTTTCTCCAGCCTATGGATTGGATGTGCAAGGTGGACCTGTCTCAGGCCTATTTCAATCTTCCAATAGCTCGGGCACACAGGCGATTTCTGCGCATTCTCTACAAAGACGAAATACTAGAAATGACCTGCCTTCCGTTTGGTCTGAGTACAGCACCGAAGGTTTTCGCGTGCCTAACAAACTGGATAGCGCAAATTCTGAGAGAAAAAAATGTAAGACTCATCGTTTATCTCGACGATTTCCTACTTGCACATCAAGATCCGAGTGTTTTAACTGTGCATGTTGCCCTACTGGTAGATACTCTGGAGTTTCTTGGTTTCCAAGTAAATTACGGAAAATCGGTTCTCATACCGCAAAAAATAATTACCTACCTAGGAATAGTCTGGGACCCCTGGGCGAATCAGAAGTATCTACCTACAGAAAAGTCGGATGCTGTCATAAAAAAGACCTCACATGTGTTAAAAAACGGCAAGATATCACTGAAGGAACTTCAAAGCCTGGTAGGGTTATTAAATTTCGCCAGCTTTGTTGTTCCCCGGGGGAGGATAAATCACAGAGCTGCCCTCGATTTTCTAAACACCCTACCCATACACATTACCTCAACCAGTTACCTTTTGCCGGACAAAGTAAAAGAGGAATTGCGTTGGTGGATACAAAATTGCCGTCTGCCGACACTAATACAGGTGCCCCCAACAACACACTTCTTAGCGACCGATGCCTCGGACATAGCGTGGGGGGCACAACTCAACGATTTCACGATGTCTGGAACTTGGAAACTGGAAGAACAGTACCAGCACTGCAACCTGAAAGAGTTGCTAGCTATCCTGAAAGCTCTAGAACTCCACGCGTCGAGTATGGCACAAGGATCAGTCCTGATTCAGTCCGACAACCGTACAGCGGTAGCTTATCTCCGCAACGAGGGCGGGACCAAATCTCGGAAACTCATGGACATAACACACCAAATACTTCGTATCCTGGACAATCATCAGATCCAGTTCAAAATTTATTACATTCCCGGGAAGTTCAACAATCAGGCGGATTGCCTATCGAGACATCGCCTAACCCCAGAATGGCATTTGCTTCCGAAATGCACGGAGATAATTTTTCCGAAGATGGGAACACCCGTGATAGACCTGTTTGCATCCAAGACTGCTCGAGTGGTAGCAAACTATGCAACCTTGGACCTCAACGATCACGACGCGATGTTCCACGATGCGTTCAGCGTGTGGTGGAATTTTCCGATGGCGTGGGTTTTTCCACCGCCGTTTCTTGTCCCTCGAGTACTAATGCACCTCAATCAAGCCAAAGGTGTATATCTGATTGTGGTCCCTCGTTGGGAAAAAGTTTTTTGGAGAGCGGATCTCAAATCCCGAGCAGTGGCACCCCCGTTCACACTAACGAATTTGAAACGGTTTCTGGTCGATACGACAACAGGGCTACCACCTCCCAGAGTTCAGGACATGATTCTGGAAATCTGGAAATGTGTGGGTGGTCAGGGAAAATAAGATCATGGAGTAGCAACCAGATATCATTGCTCAAATCGTCCTGGCGTCCCTCCACATGGAAAACATATAGAGTCGCATGGAATCGTTGGCTAGACTGGGCAAGACAGATTAGAATAAATCCATTGAATCCTGAAGGAGCCGACTTGGCTAGATTCTTAGCAGATCTGTACCTCATTTATAACTTATCTTATAATACTATTCTTCTTCACAAGTCTGTAGTTTCCACGCTATGCAATGTGGACATGGCTGGTAAATTAAGTGAGAATGTACTAGTTAAGCATATTTTAAAATCCATATCCATAAAGAATCCTAAAACTCCTAAGCCACCTGTTTGGGACACTAACATCCTCACTACATATATGAGTAATTATTCGGTGGACAGTGAAAATGTTTTTCAGACGGTCCGGCATACAGCAGCCCTATTGATTCTTTGTTCAGGTCGCAGAATTCATGACCTTACCTTGTTGAGTGTAAATAGTGATCAATGTACAATAAATGATGATTTTATTATTTTGTGGCCTCTGTTTGGGTCCAAAACGGATTGTAGAGAATATAGACAATCCGGTTGGAAGCTGTTGTCTAATCCGCTAGATCAAAATTTGAACCCAGTGTATTGGATTAATAAAACGATAACTCTCTTAGCTGAAAGGCGTGGTAGCTCTGGATCATCTAATTTGTTTACAACGTTGCGTGGTTCACCATCACCTGCATCCCGCACAGTCATTGCAGGATGGATCAAATCACTTTTAAAAGAAGCTGGCATTACAGCCACACCGGGAAGTGTGCGTTCCGCCGTAGCGTCTAGAAATTGGATAAATAATTTCCCTCTTGATGAAATTTTAGCAAGAGGGAACTGGAAATCTGTTAAAACTTTCCAAAAATTCTATCGCCGTGAAGTTTTAGTTTCCTCGGTAAATAGTTCAACCATTAGTGCCCTTTTTAATCCTGTGATTTAATTATATAATTGTTCCGAATCTATTTACATTGTAGAAAATACGTAATTTTTCTGTTTGATAGGAGGTTACATCTATTATGTTTCAGATATGTACCCCTACTTACTAACTGACTATGGGTCCTTTATTACCTCTTTAATAACTGCCTATGTATTAAAGATTATAGGTTCATTTTTAGTATAAATAAATCAAATAGTTTTCGCACCTGATAACATATCTTATTTGCAATTACCTACCTACCTACTCAATCACATTGGCATTTTTCACCAGGCGATAACAAACAGGTCTCAATATAATAAGCTTCTAATAACGGTCAAGTGGTTTAATAGCCGCGTTTTACCTGAAATAAAACGCATATTAAACTACTTACCCTTATTAGAAGCTTAGTTTTTATCGCTGCCTGGTGTATATTTCGACACAATGAAGAACAGGGCGCTGCGCTGCCTCTGGGCAGCGGCGTGCCCCCACCACGCCTGGTGACAGGAAGTAGGTGCGAAAGAGACGGCAATATATGGTAGAAAGAGAAGTAAGAACCAACGGGAAACGGATATGCCTATCTCAATATAATAAGCTTCTAATAAGGGTAAGTAGTTTAATATGCGTTTTATTTCAGGTAAAACGCGGCTAATATGACGATTAAAAAAATATATTAAAAAAAAATGTCAAAATTTGTGACTTTACATAATGATTTCGAGAGGTCTTCAGAAGCGCAGGTCCAATGGTTATTATACCCTTTCCGAATCATACTGTAAAAACAACGATGAAATCCTGTTTATTAGTAAGCTCACCAATTGAGAACGGCTTAAACGATTTCGCTATCTTATTTTTCAAAATGTCTGTATTATTCCAAATCAGGTTTGTAGGAAAAGAAAAAGAAGAAAAGTTTTCGACGAACGAGACGAGACGAACACCCTAACTATACAGTGTCACACTAGATATTAAACATACAAGACTCGGGTACAAACATTCGTACTCATCACACAAAGCTTGTCCTTAAAAAGGTCGCAAAAAATCATTGATGATTTTTTTTTTTTTTTTTTTATGTCGTGTACAGTTGTGCAGTGAGAGCGAGCGCAAGGCGCTTCGCACGTGCGCGGGCGCCATGTGCGAGTACGGGCTGCAGTACGTGCAACACCGCACGCCCGAGGGGCTGTACGCGTTCGTGCTGGAGCCGGACATACATAAGATTGCATTCTTCGGTCAGTATTATCCATGGATTTACTACTGAGCCTCTACACTTCACACTTTCGAGTTAAGATTGAATCGCAATGACGTCTTGATTGTCCCTTCTCACTGTTTTTTTTATTAAAAAACAATGTAGGGTGTCATTTAATAAGTAACTCAACTCTGTTCACACAATTGAGGAAAAATTTTATCGCAATGACGTCTTGATTGTCCCTTTTCACTGTTTTTTTTTTATTAAAAAACAATGTAGGGTGTCATTTAATAAGTAATTGTGAGATGTTAGTGTCAGGTTTTGGATCTATTAACAATAATACTATCACCAGACGAGCACAGCAATTGTAGGATACCGAACTAAGCAACGTTTTTTATTATGGGTACCGTACAATGGACTGGGGCGAACCCAGTATAGAGGTATCAACCATTCATGACTCGAGTACAAGCATTCGTACTCATCACGCAAAGTTTGGACCCCTACCAGGAGTCGAACCCGGGACCCTCGGCACAGAAAGCATGGTCACTACCAACTGCGCTAGTCAAGTTTATTATATATATTGTATTATTTTCCGTCAACCCGCACTGGGCCAGCGTGGTGGACTGTGGCCTAATCCCCCTCGCATTGAGGGGAGGCCTGTGCCCAGTAGTGGGACATTAAAAAGGGCTGGTATTATTATTATTATAAGCTGCTTACGTAGGTGGATATTGAACTATAGTTATTTGTGGTACAAAAAAAAAAAAAAGTTACCATCATGAATGCGTGAAAAATAGAGGTTAATATTGATAATAGGTCAGATTGATGTTGATAATAGGTCTTCATCTGTTCTTCAATTCTGAGGATTGCAGCAGTTAAGTATCTCTCCAAATATTATTATCACATAGTGTCAGTTAAGTCCGGCAAGAATCTTTAAAATAGGTAAATATAAAATAGGAATTATATTATTTTTTTCCAATTTTGCATCAGGCAATGAAGATAGAGCTCGCCCACCTCCGCCCATTAGGCAGGCGATAGCGAGGGAACAACAACTGGAGATGATCAGGCGCAATGAAGAAATGGTGAGTATTGGACATCGTTTTTATTCTTCTTTTTTAATGTCGGCAATCGGCTACAATCTAGTGCCATTTTGAGCCAGTGTCATGTTAAATGTTTCTTCGTTATGTTCAATGTAAGTACCCCGGATGATAATAATGATCTTGATGAAGATGATGAAGTCTGCTGCTAAACTCTGATTAGCCGTTCTTACATTGTTCTCGCATACTTATAACAATGTATTGCTCAAAAATGTAAAAGATCTTTTTAAAAAAGAGCAAACATGGAGTTTCTTGCCCGTTCTTCTACATAGGAACGGCATTCCGAACGGGTGGTAATGTAGTAGCATAATATTTTTGTAACTTTTGACGATTCACAAGTACTGTACATAATGGTCTACGTGAATAAAAGATATTCTGATTCTGCTGATAAAAGATTGAATTCGAAAGTCAAGCTATGCTGTTTTATTTCAATTTCCTACACTCGTCGGCAAAAATCAAGTAGACATATAGCAAAGATATGTCTATCGCCAGTCCAGTAGTAGTACAGGTCAGTGCTATGAGTAGTGCCGCGACATCTATAACTTACTCCCAAGATTCGTATTTACTACCGCGAATACAGATGGCGCTGTATACAACACTCGATATAATTTAGGAATATCTACTCAAGTCTGTATCAGGTTTTTTATAATATACTGGGTGGTTCAGAAAAACTAAACTACTCTATGAAGATGCGCTTATCATTACATGAGCCCAGGATTTTTATAAGTCAATAAAAAAATTGCTCAAAAAATATCACAATTGTCATTTTGTAAGAAACATAATTTATAGTTAAGAAGCTGACGCTACTTATTCGTAGGAAATATTTTTATAGTTAAATATTTGCGATTATAAAATTGAGACATAAATAATATCCTATCTTTCAAGTTGGCTAAACTGCACACTGTGCAAAATTTTATTTAAATCGATTTAGTAGTTTAGGAGTCCATAGCGGACAAACACTGTGACACGAAGTTTATAATATATATTAAGATATTCTACATATCGAAATTCTGACTTTACATAATGATTATAATTGCGCAAAAGAAGCGCAGGTTCGAATTGTTGCATACCTTTAGCATACCGGAAACACCCTGTATAACGGTGTTCGTTTCCTCAGGCCAACAGAGTAGCCAGTAACACTAAAACCAACTCTTCACAATCAACGGCCAAATCAAGTTCAAAAGATGCTGCGACCAACATAAAGCAGGCGGCTTTACCTAATCATCTTCAGAGGTTGCAGCCCAAGGAGGTGCTGAAGACTACACCACAGGTATGACACAACCCTTATATACCCTGTAGACATAAAACTGGTACAACAGTTAGATCTAAGTTATTTTATTTTCCTTCCCATTGTATTTGTGTACCGATTGACGACTGTCTGACAAACTGGGGCCCAATTCTGCATATTTAAATATAATGACATACAGTTGCCATTCCAGCGACATATCATTGAGGTTCCAATCCGACTGTGACAGATTGGCTATACTGAAAAAACTTTAATGTCGTCTCGGTGGTGTCTCACTGCGGTGACAATGGTTGTGTGTGTACTGCTAGAAACGTCAGATAACTAAATAGTTCAATGGCAGTTGAGTGGTTCGTCAGTGGATGGCAACTGGTCTTAAAAAACTAGTAGACTACCAAATGTTTAAAATCGATTATTTGCTAAATAACTGTAAAAAATACAGACGTTTAAAGGTTCCCTTAAGAAAAAAACCGGTTTTCTAATAATAAATCATAATAGTCACTGCGACAGTGGCCGCGCGGGCGACAACTCATTACGCGATGAATGGCGACCACTCAGCGCGGTTTACACCTGCGATGGAATTATTAACGCTCGTGTACACCGCGCTTTACAACACACGTATTTCATGGAGGTTTTTAATCTGTACACACGATTATTAAGAATATAACTCGGACGTGTATATGTTGAATATTAAAAAAAACGTGGTGAACGTTATTGTCTATAATGAGGTCAACAACGCCTTTTTTAAATATCTTGCCTTGTGTATGTATATGTTGGCGCATCACGGCAAAACTATTGGACGGATTGACACTACCTCAAGCACAATCATTTTTATGTACCGTTCCCGTATGGTAACGTTTTCCATCCCTCTGACACCACAGATTTCATAACTAAGTATGACAGTGACATTATGCTTTCTCGATGACGCTACGATTACATTAGAAGTTCCTGCTTACTGTACAGAGTTTGAAAAATACACTTAGTCAGTGCAATTAAACAAATACGAGAGAAACTAAAAAAAAAATACTCTGTTGTCTATGTACGGTTGAATAAACAGCACAATCTAAACTAATATTATAAATGTGAAAGTTTAGATGGATGGATGGATATTTGTTACTCTTTCGCGCCAGAACGGCTGAACGGATCTGGATGAAATTTGGCACAGAGATAGATTATTTTGGGGTCGAGTCACCTTCGTCCGTAGGAGAATTAAGTACCCTCGAGATACCCTACACGTGACCCTGGGTGGTGCCAACCAGGTGACAACTCTACTGGTGGTAGGCTTCGGCCGTGGCTAGTCACCACCCACTGAACAAAGCCATGTCGCCAAGCGGCCTAGCCGTGTTCCGGCATGATGTTCGGTGTTGCCATTCATGGATGGCGGGTCAGATCAGTTGCGCTGCATGTGCCTAGTGAATGTAGCGTCTCTATCTACTGCCGCCTTCCTATCTAGGCAAGTATGCTCCATCGTAGATCTCATCGTCACTTACCATCAGGTGAAATCGAGATCAAATACTTGCCTATAGCGTAATAAAAAAAATAAAAAAATATTCTGGAATAGCACATAGGCTACTTTTATCTCGGTAATATGTGGGATAGATTTGTTTAAATTTGTCATAGAGTACCAATAAATTTATTTTCTCATACATTTGATTCTGAGGCGGTACGAAGTTCGCCGGGACAGCTAGTAATAAAATGAAGTTGTAACAAAATAATGAATCCTGATATATAATTAAAAACCTCAACTCCTGAAGCATACAAGCGTGCTAAAATACGCAATAACAATGTAATGTTTATCGCAAGTAACAGTCGTTGGTTCAATAAGGTGGCGCACACAGCTCGCGAGGCGCTCGACAAACCTCGCTAATTAAAACTGTGTTTGCTAATCCGCATCTCGTATTGTGAGCGCGGGTAAGCGATTCGCAGACTTACCATAGATCAACTGTGCTACAGAGGTTACATTACATGCTAACACCCGAATTTATAGTAGTTATATAAATAATTGTGTCCCTACCAGGATTCGAACCCGGGACCCTCGGCGCAGAAGTTATATAACTTTTTCAATTGTCATATATCACCTCTTGTGCGCAGTATTATACGGCGTTTCATAAAGTCATATAACGTCTTTAAATTTGGGGGTAATACCCGATCAAACTTGGTATAGGCCCGGACCATAAATATGGTCTGCTCCGTACCAAATCTGTTCTTCTAGACAGTACGGTATGAGTACGGTACAGAAGTCTGGGCCATATTGTATGGGGATATCTGTCAAAAGTGACAGTTTCTATGCTGTTGCTGTGCGATTATGAATCGATTGTGTTAGCAGACTTGGGGCCCTGGTACCGTACGGACCATGTCCAGCCTGTACAAAGTATGATCGATGTTTGACGGTGTCGGGGGTACATTTGATCCCCAACACGGTCGGCCATCTCTGGACAATCCAATCTAATCTAGAATGCTTCAAGGTCATCAGGAATTGTCAATGTTTCTTACGACCAATAAAGTATAGAAGCATTGATGACGGATGACCCTTCACAGAAGTTATAAAAAATCTTTATTAGTTTAGTAATACAATTGAACGTGCTTTAGAAATATTATATCACCTCACCCATGACACGTCTGCGTGCGATTCCATCACGTATAAACACGTTCGCGCCGTGTGACGTAATCACAGCAATCTCCCGGCCTCGCTCGCACAAAAAGAAATAATTACCCCATTCGCCGCGCCCCCCGCCGCGCCCCCCGCCCCGCGCCCCGCACCCCGAGCACTTGTCACGCGGACTGCTTTTAATGTCGCTGACTGTACCTGCCGTGTTTGTGAAACTTTCACGTGATGTGATGAATGCAATGAACGATCTGTACTGTACCTAAATTATCTAAGCTAGTTTTAATGTTTTCACTCTAAATTAAAATGACATTATATCAGAAGATTCAATGCTAGTTTGAAAAAAAAGCGGCTATTTTTAAGGACGGAAGGGCCTACAATGGATAGGTTTATCAAGCTACATGTCAGACATGGGACTTGATAAATCGGCCTCAAAGTGAATGCTGTGTTTTTTGTTTGGCTTTGTTTTTGTTTTGTTTTTTGTACTCATGTGTGCCTTAGTGTTCTACTAACAAAGTATTTAAGTTTCCGTAAAACTAACACGCTATGGGCCGTCGACGCCTGATAATAAACGATTTTTTTTATTTATTATTTTATATATATTTAAATACGCGAAAGGCTATTAAAAATTGAAAAATATTGAAACGTTTGTCTATTCGCTAGTGTTTACCTAAATGACAATTTTCCAAGGAAATAATATGATAATTAAGTGGCCCAATTGTTACCTTCTGATAATAAACTCTATTCAGAATGTATGTGACAAATGGCACGTACAAATTGCTTATGTAATATAAGCTCTGGATCCTGTTTTACGAGATGTTAAAATAGGTCCTATTACCTTAAGTGTAATACCTATCGACCTATGTTTAAGCTTTTAATTTATTATCTAGCTGTGAATCACCTATTATAAGCCAGCACCTTCATACAAACTTGTCAAAAAATCATAAATCTTTCTTCCTTTATTTATTACGGAAGTTTGGTGTTTCAAAAATAATATCTTTTATACCGAAATATAGTCGAGTTACTTCCCTAATTACAAGCCGTCCATTATTCAAAGAGCCCGTCAGGAAAGAAGAGTAAATCAAAAATTTTCATAAAATACTCAATGTCAAACGGAAAAGTTATCTTTTTTGAGTGTCAGCCTCCTAAATTGGCGATTCTAACAAGCGGAGGCGTTCCGCTAAATATCGTTTCTGCTCCATATATAAGTATAATTTATCTGGATATGATTTTTCAGTGATGATGGCACCAAACCTAATTTATAAATGGCATGCCCAATAATTCCATTTCATCTCATTTTAACTGCTGTAAGTTGCCTATACAAGCGTTGGTAACGAATTTGTATGGACTTTTGGTACTTACTATAATATATTTTTTTACGTGGGGAAATCTTCAGGGTTGCCCGCAAGGGGCAAGTGAGCGGGCTAGGTCGAACTTCTTACGGCCTGCCGACCTTAAACCCCACGGTGACCAGATTCCCAGTTTATAGCGTACCGCGGGGTTGCGATAACGCTTTCGCACATTTCCTGGCCCAACCATAATTCCCATTAAAGTCTACAATTTGTGTTCCCGTCAATATCGTAGGGCGGGAGGGCATCCCACCGCCCCTCGTAGACACAATAACTAATCACAATAGCAGGGTTCAAGCCTCTCTATTAAAAATTGGTTAAAATTTACCAAAGGGTTGGGTCTAAGTGGACACGCTTCATTGTTCTTGCTAATTTCTATAAGTAATGACAAAGAACCCATTGTCAAAGTTCTTGTCGAGAATTCTTGAGTCGGGCGATTATAGATAAAAAGTATGGACGTTTAAAGGTAGAAATAATTGTTAGAGTTCACCCCAAGAATTCTTGTCATGAGTATAGTGGACCTGTAAGTTAATACTCAAGGTATAAAACAAATGTGAAATATTGATATCTTATATTTACGCGAATACTACATATTGGAATAAAACGAATTATACGTATTTTATCTCGTTTATTTTATATTGTTTACCTTCCCGAGGTTTCGGCTGCTTTACAGCAACCATGGTCACGGTAGGACTGAGGTGTTTGACGTCCGAGTGTCATAGTTAGAACTGGGATACCATATTTAGTTGTTGCTTGCGGTCTCATCTACGCAGAAACCGCTCACAGTGTGTTGAGGTATTGCAATGGAAAGTAATTAAACGTAAAAAAAAACATAAAATAAACGCGAAAAGATCCGTATAATTAGTTTTATTTTAACAAATCTTAAACTTTAAACCAAACATAACTAAGCTAAATCCTTATTTTCATTTTCATGCAACTTTATTTAACCCTGCAAGTGTACGACGCCCATATAACTATAAACTACATTTATTGGCGTTTAACCCAAAACTGCTGACGATAAACAACCGAAAGCGCTATTAACATGTCACACTGCTAAGTGCCGTGTTGTCTGAGTTTGGGCTTATTGCAACATTCATTTGTTGCTAGGTATATTGGTGCTAGGTATATTATAGGTAGTGTTCAATTTGCAACAAAACGTCTATGCTTCGGCACGGTGGATACAGTTCTTTCAGTGCTTTGTGCATGCTTATACAGAGTAATTCAGAAAGGATATACATAGCCTTGAACTGGCGCTTCTTTAGCGCATTTTCAATCATCATGTGAAGTCCGAATTTAACCTTGATTTTAAAATAGCTTTCCTGAATCATATCAATAACAATGTATTGCTCAAAAATGTGAAAATTCTTTTAAAAAAAGACCAACCATGGAGTTTCTTGGCCGTTCGTCTCCATAGGAACGGCATTCCGAACGGGTGGTAAAGTAGTAGCATAGTATTTTGTAACTTTTGACGATTCATAAGTACTGTACTTAATGGTCTACGTGAATAAAACATATTCTAATTCTGATTCATATACCATATAAGCTAGATAATAACGAATTCCATTTTTCAGGAGACATTCCAGGCTTCTCCCTTTATAATTGGATACGTTATTTTGTAAAACGCATAACAAACAGAACTAAGTTTTAACGTGTTTATCAACTAAATAAACGTTGGTCAAGTTTCCGGGATAGCCGGCATTAGTCGGAACTCGGCATGTAGTCCGGGCCGCACTCACTGCCGCTTTATAGCGGTCATACGGATATTTATTGCCGGCAATAACGGTTTAAATGCATGAGGATGTTCATTTGCTGTGTTAAACAAAGACTTTTAAAAAAGTTTTAAAAAAATATTTAAAAACACATACAAAAGACATAACAAACCAGATCGTGTATGTTACCTTCTCCAAAAACTCTCCAAAATTGCAGGATTGAATGGAGAATCGTCATTTATTCTAAACTAGCTGTTGCCCGCGACTTCGTCCGCGTGGTATTTAACAAAGACTCAACCGTTGACAACAGCCTGCTCGCGGGTTCTGATCCCGCGGGACGCATTGCAGATTGTTGGTATCAAACTTAATCAGGCGCAGCGCTGCAACATTGGTTTTAATTTTTTTTCGAGAGATCCTATTTTTTTTTCTAAAATAAAAGTAGCCTAAGTTAGTCCTTGTTACACCAGCTATCTGCCAGTGAAATTCCCGTCAAAATCGGTCCAGCCATTTCAGAGATTACCCGGAACAAACAGACAGACAGACAGACAGACAGACATACAGACAGACAAAAATTGTAAAAAATGTTGTTTCGGTATAGGTAACGTGTATACATCTAAATGCACTTAGTAAAAAGCGGTTATTTTAATATTACAAACAGACACTCCAATTTTATTTATATGTATAGACTAGCTGTTGCCCGCGACTTCGTACGCGTGGTATTTAACAAAGACTCAACCGTTGACAACAGCCTGCTCGCAGGTTCTGATCCCGCGGGACGCATTGCAGATTGTTGCTATCAAACTTAATCAGGCGCAACGCTGCAACATTGGTTTTAATTTTTTTTCGAGAGATCCTATTTTTTTTTCTAAAATAAAAGTAGCCTAAGTTAGTCCTTGTTACATCAGCTATCTGCCAGTGAAATTCCCGTCAAATTCGGTCCAGCCATTTCAGAGATTACCCGGAACAAACAGACAGACAGACAGACAGACCGACAGACAGACGGACAGACAGACAGACAAAAATTGTAAAAAATGTTGTTTTGGTATAGGTACCGAGTATACATCCAAATGCACTTAGTAGAAAGCGGTTATTTTAATATTACAAACAGACACTCCAATTTTGTTTATATGTATAGATGTCGGTACAGTACAATATAGTTGGTACGTTAGGCCATCGTGTCTTTTGGGAGTTCTCTTAGTCTCTATGTGCTATTCTTTATTCATTGCCTGCTTCACTCTTTAGCGTAGCATCACCGAATAACTTATAGCTATACGTAAATGCTGGAGTGCATTATCTATGGTTAGTTTTAATTAGCGATAACTATCTACAGATTCTATCAAATTGTCCATAGATTTGACTGTAGATAAATTTAACCATGGATGGTGGTTCATATGTTTTTCAGTAACCGAACAATTTTTTTTTGTTTTTTTTTATCTCCGTTACACTTGTCGTTGGCAGAGTCATCGGTAAACGATGGAGCCATATTTTTTTATAGGAATTGAGTAAATGACTAAATGTATCATGTTGATCAAAGATAAAAACGTGAACCATCTCTAAAATAGAGATACTTACATCGAGTCTAATCTAATGTTGGAACATAAAATAAAATCCGCACAAAGCACTTAGAGGCATTTAGCTAAACGCCAACCGTCGGGTCGCGTGCGCGGCTCGCCGGCGAGTTAACGGCCAGTAAATTTATTAGGTGGGCGTGTTGGTCGAGTGACGGGCCGAAATGGGCCGAGTGAGGGCTCGCGCTAATACCATGATAACGAACGGAACGCCCTTTTGAAAACGTTTTGTTTTTTGTGCGATTCTAAAATATTGTTACATAGGGTTTTGGGCATGGATTTTATCGTTTAATAGTTGTGGTGAGACGTTTAAACTTTAATATTTAATTAACAGTGTGCTACGTAGAGCCTGCGGAAAAGTTGATAATTATTGACATGATTTTATTAGTTTGGTGCGTTAAATAAATATTTTGACAATACTTAAAAACATATTTGAGTATACAAAGTGTGCTTAATCAAGTATTTACGTTGCTCTAAAACTACATCTAGATTAAATAGTAAAACTCTCGAACATATACCATTTTGATAACACACAGTTTACATAATCACTTCACTAAACCGAATTCCGTCGGGCAACTAGAACAAAAAGGAATCTCGTTACATTACATCATCTGGTAACTTATGTCTGGACATTAACCGCTCCACCCTCCCGTAATAAAGGCAATAACACTCAGAATAGGAAAGAGTTCCTCTATAATGCGTCGGGTAAACGAATATGCGGGGAAATTGCTTAGCTACCAGCGTCGAGTAGAGAGGAATGGCTGAGGTCGATGTTTGAGCGATATATCGATGTTGACAGTTTAATTATCGATGTCGAACATAGAGGGGGTTTTGGGGTCGAGTCACCTTCGTCCGTAGGAGAATTAAGTACCCTCGAGATACCCTACACGTGACCCTGGGTTGTGCCAACCAGGTGACAACTCTACTGGTGGTAGGCTTCGGCCGTGGCTAGTCACCACCCACTGAACAAAGCCATGTCGCCAAGCGGCCTAGCCGTGTTCCGGCATGATGTTCGGTGTTGCCATTCATGGATGGCGGGTCAGATCAGTTGCGCTGCATGTGCCTAGTGAATGTAGCGTCTCTATCCACTGCCGCCTTCCTACCTAGGCAAGTATGCTCCATCGTAGATCTCATCGTCACTTACCATCAGGTGAGATCGAGATCAAATACTTGCCTATAATGTAATAAAAAAAAAAAAAAGATTATGCGAAAGACGTCGAAAGAAAAGTAAAGACTTAAATTTGATGATCGATTAGAATAGTGATTTGATTTAACAAATCGAAGCATCTGGGTTTAATTATCTGTGGGAGCCACCCAGTCCAAGTAGCCCATGAGAATTCTAGATTGATCAGTGCTTAGCTTCTCTACTTCACAATTAGATTCCCCAATAATGATTAATTTAAATTATTCAGTTACATTACTATAATAATATCGCCAGCGAAGCCACCAATACGGTTCCAAACTAAGCAACAATTTAGTATTGGCACCCGTACATAGGACTGGGCACCCAGCACCTATATAATTACATGAATAGTTATTAAACATCCATGACTCGGATACAAACATCGTGCATCGTCGTCGTCGTCATCGTCGTGCTCATTAAACAATGTTTGCCTCTACCGGGATTCGTGTCCGGAACCCTCAGTACAGAAATCACTACCAACTGGTGCCATTATTTGGAGCTTATCTTTTCCCAATCATCGGTATCGCAGACTATAACAATCGATTATCGAAGTAACATTATCGATATAAACATAGACGATTCTCCCGACCTTTCCCACCCCTATCGCAGATGCGATTGAAAGAGGCCGGATACAGGCAATCATCAATCTAACAACTGCCCCCTTAACTACCCTTTCCTCCCTCGCGGTCGTAAATCACGCTTACAATGGCTGAAGGAAGTTCTTAAGAAGAAAAACTATAGGTTATATCCTTCCGGGGCAGCGGCCAATCGGAAGCCGGCACAGACGTGCTCCCCCCCCTCGCTCCGCCGAAGGGTTGCTCTTGGATCCTGTTAAGTAAAGATAGGGTGTAATTGCAGGGTATTATAGGGGGTTTCGGAATGAATTAGGGTTATGTAAAATGTGAATCTAGAAAAGAGAATTGAAGTAGCATGAAATGAAACTTTTTTAGGCTTTCTATCGCGTTTATTTTTTGTTTTTACGTTCCCGAATAAATATATATTTATATTTCATGAACGCAACATTGTTAAAATAAATCTTAGTAAGGTACCTAGACAAATTTGATGAAAAGATTACCTATTATACGAGGTGATTCAGATAGTGTATACGAAGCCTTAAACCGGTGTTTCTTTACACGAAAATTACAATTGTGTTCAAGAACTGCAGGTTTTAAGGTATATAGGTACACATTTCAAATCAGCCTGTAGGTATCATCACCTTTTCAGGGGAAAATGTCGAGACAATTAAACGTATAGGGTGTGTTTATATTCGTGTATCTTCGGTGCCCAATCGGAGGTATATTTTCTAACCTTCTACTTCAATCGTTGCCATGACACTCTTCCCGCAATACCGAGCGTTATTCACTTACATAGCGAGATTTCTCCACGTCTCCCCGCCGGCTGCGGGTCGTCCGTCATCCGCCTGGATTACTGGTGATCCCCTCGCGGCGATGGCGTAATGGATCATGATGTGACTCTTCGCGGCCGAATTATTTGTACTGATAAGTCCGCGGTTGTCCGCAAATTGGTTTTCGCAAACCTGACAACTGGATTTTGATGGTTTATCGATATCTTATATATAATTACGTATTGTTGGGTGTGAAATCATATACTTAACCCCGAATTTATAGACGTGTTATAACTTTATCAAACGTCATATAGTACCGCGCAAAGCAAAACTCCCGTGCGCAATACTGTATGACGTTTGATAAAGTTATAACACGTCTATAAATTCGGGGGTAAGTTTTCATATCGTATTGTGTCTAAAATGGTTATTTACGAGTAGGTACAATGTTTTGTTCAACATGTTTACTTGATACCCTATGCGCCTTCTGAATTATTAGGGTTGGTATTGACTTACTTTCTTGTTAGAGAATCTTGTGCTTGAAAGGGAAAAATGATTATCGATAGAGATCCTTCCTTACTTTCTTATTTTTTAATTTTGCTATGTGAAGATGGCTTAAGTGTATTATTATCTAAGATGTAAGTTAAGCCAAGTTAACTGGGCTGGCATTACCTTTATTTGTGGTTGCATAGAAATCTGATTAATAACATGTAAATGATCTTAAGTTTGGAATAATAATGCAACAAAATAAACTTCAAGTTGATGATACAACAATGCAATTTTCTTTTTCGAACGTATATTCATTGCTGGCAACATGGTGGAAATTTGAATTTAGAACGCGTTCGGGGAGCGCGGTCCGGGCGCGGCAAATTGTGAATTAGACCGCCGCGGGCGCACCGCACCGCGCTCCGCTTGTTAGCTAGTTTTTACGCTGGCAACCCCTTTGTGGGTGGAATTGCATCAATGACGTACCGTGCAG
This sequence comes from Pheosia tremula, assembly GCA_905333125.1. Classification (NCBI taxonomy): domain Eukaryota; kingdom Metazoa; phylum Arthropoda; class Insecta; order Lepidoptera; family Notodontidae; genus Pheosia; species Pheosia tremula. The sequence goes on from HG995411.1 coordinate 7,968,264, forward strand.
TGTTGGTGGTTATTTAGATGCCGCATGTAGAAAGATTGCTACTCTTTGTGATTATATTTTTTTGGTTGATGTAATATTTAGTCCATTGTATGGTACCCATAATACAAGCGGTGCTTAGTGTGGGACCGTATAGTGGATGTGCTCGTCTGGCAATATTTATTTATTTATTTGAATAGTTATTGTCAAGTGTTTTAACTACTCATGTAAATCAGACAAAACAATACCACAAGCACAACCTTTTTTACGTACCGTTTCAGTAACGTAACGTCTTCCATCCCTCTCACACCACAGATTTCATTAAATAGCATGACAGGGACAGCATGTTGTCTCGATCACGTTACTTTTTTTAACGTTCCTATTTTCTAATGTGGACTCTATAATTTGAATCCCTTCCAATGATTCTATTATCGGCCATTTCGGGATCACCAATATTAACTATAGTTTCATATGACACGATGTTAACTGAGATGTATTCCACGGAGTTCATAAAGTAAATATTAAAAAGATATGGTTAGTGAAAATTGCCCCGCGGCTGGTGGGCCCAAATCAAAGCCAACCACCCACTTCAAATGATATAATGTCGCTAATGATCCGCCACGAGAGGGCGTCGGTATCCTGTGGAGATGCAATCATGATCCTAATGTCACTCCATCGACGCAATTAATATGTATGTATTTCTATCAAATTCGAAATATAAAATAAGTAGAAAACTCACTCACTTGTCTTATTCAAAGTATTTGAAAAGGTAGTAAGCTTTTCAGTGTAAGTCATACTCGTGATCGAGTGCTGCTTGCGTAGACTGCGAGTCGATTCACAACCGTTTCGACAAGTATCTGAATCAATTCGATTAGAATTTTTCTCGTTTCAACTACAATCTTTCAAAGCCATTCCTCATAATCGAATCGACAATACGACTACGCAACCGAATGGTTCGATTCGACCACTCGCTGTGTTTACATAGTACTTTTCATAATGCAAGATTCAATTAAAAACCATATCGGTCAATACAAGACTTGTCGTAAGGTTGTGAATCGGGGTGTCTGGTGAGCCCATTTTCCCCTTGACAACATTGATTTGTTTTTGTTTCATATAATGTTAAAGGCATCACACCAAAGATATTATTCTCCAATTCAACAATTTTCTTACATATGTAACACCCTACTATAAATGAGAGTGTGCATGCACAACAGAATAAGCCTAGGTTTCCTAGTTCTAATCAATCTGAGCAATTGATATAAAACTATTGTTTCGAATTTTATCGCGTTTATTTTATGATTTTGCGTACATGACGTTTTATTTCAATCTTATATCCAAATTAGTTTTATTTCAATGTGCAGTATTCGTGTAAATATAAGAAATCAATATGTGTGTCTGAGCAAGTTTTAATTGAATTATGTGACTGATGCATAGGTTGCTAACCCCTCATTTTTTAAGGAGTATCCCTTGAGTTTGTAGTCGGCTCCTCACTGTGGTACTGATGTTCCGGTGGTGCAGTGGTAGATAAGGACTTTTCATAAATGCTTAAATTGTATTTTTAGGTAATGTCAATACCTATGCTAATAGCTTAAGTACTAACTCTACAATAATAATTTCATCGAACATCACAAGGATTAAAGGTCCCAATTTTTAACCCTCGCTTTATTATTGTAAGTAATCTTGTCACTGAATCCTAGTCCGATTACTGGTCCCAAATCCAAATAGGATAAACTCAAATAATGCGGTCCGACAATTTAAACACGCGTGTAATTTTCAAATTTGGAAGAGTGCGCGCCATATGCGACGCTCGAGGCGTTAGTATTCCGTACGGAATAATATTTTTAACTTTTTTTGCATTGGCAGTACAGGTTACTTTAAGTGGATATTTTTTTGTTATAAGATGCTAAGTTTGGCATTTTTTTCAATTTCTAATGCTCTTAATGCCTGTTTCAATTCAAATGTTTGACCTAAGTAAATCCGGTATGTGTAATTATACTTGGATAATACTAGACTTGATCAGCAACATATATTTTATGCGGAACACGACATCTTTTCTCAAAAATGTTACCAGATATTTTTTTTATTTTTGGCGCCACAACGTCGCACCCGTTCGGATACGCACCACAGCAGTCTTCTAAACGAGCATTAAGAACACAAATATATTCACGAGTGGGGTGAGCAGATAATAAACGGTTTTATTGGCTTTATCCCGCCGACGCTGAGTGTGAGCCAACAATGTTACGGTTTCTTTCGTTACAGTAAAGAAATTTGAATATTTTATTAGGGAAAATTTGACTTTGATGAGAGATGCGCGTGTTCCGATATTATCCGGGTACCATTTTATGGCTCTATTTTGTAATCTTTTTAGTTATTGTGTAGTCGTTCAATAATATAATGGAGATAGATTTAAAAATAAATCACTTACTATATCAGTATTCATAATTTTACATATTTTACGAAAAACGCTTGTATGTCCATATCATCATATTCAGTACGAAATCATAGACAAGTGGCATATTTAAAAGTTGTTTATCAGCTTTGTGGCTCAACAAAAGTAGCAGACTAACCACACAATACACAGCGATACACAAACACAAACCCTGCGGCAATATCATGCTATTAAAACCCCTGCCAGACCTCGTTTTCACAAGCGACATTTGCTGTGCAAAGTCCGCGGTAATCATCTTTTGTGCTCATACAAACATGAGCATATTGCTGAACCCTATCTGATTAACAGACGATTTCTGTGTGCCATGCACCGCAGTGTGGGCCGAACTGCGCGGACTCGGCCCGGCCGCTGCGCGCTCGGGGCCAAATGACGCCGCACGAAATTGCAAGGGTTAATTGCGATTTGTTTGCTGAATACGTACCCTATGTGCGGTCGCTTGCCGCTTTCTTTTCATGCGCAGATTGCGGGTGGTTTATGAAAGTGTTATTGAATCTGTTTAAAAATCTCTACAATGTGTTTACAATACATATACAACGTTATTCATGTAAACCATCACAGTACTTATCAATCGTCAACATGTCACAATATGTTATAGAACGAATTTACTGAAGGGGCAAGTAACTCTAAAGTACATTTTTGTGTAAGACATTTTGGTTATGTGAAAACAATGTAGGAACGGCTAGGATAGCTTGAGTGGTTAGTTAAAATAAACCCTAAAAATATGGCTACATGCTTCCAAGAAGAGGAGAGAATACAAAAATTTATTTAAACTACTCGAACAAGTCACTATTGTGCCTCAGGAACGGGAGCAGCACTTAACCAAGCATTTTTACACAGATAATTATGAACGCAACATTTGAAAATGATTCCCGCTAAAACGATCAGCAGAGTTCTAAATTTAATTCTCTAATCGCGCCAATTGACACTGATCGGCGATCGATCAAGCCCGTCTTCGGGGAGCATCGACAATTTTCAGCTTAACAAATCGTTCGCTGCTCAATGTAATTTACGTGAGAGCTTAAAGATAAAGATAAAGATAGTTTATTTGTGAACATAGGTAAAAAGGTGGCAGGCACATAGAGTTAATGTTCGCTATGATCTGCCAATTATTGGCGTACAAATATTAGTGGCATAGTGTTACAAAAAAAAAATGAAGATAGGTATTAGTATTAGTTTACAATATTAGTCTAGATACATTATATTAATTAGAATTGTATTAATTAAGATGTCATTACAAGTAATAATTAAATTTCGTCATCAAGGAAATCTTGTACAGAATAGTAAGATTTTTCAATTAAGAATGTCGATAGCTTTCTTTTAAAATCGTTCGCTTCGATCACCTCACTTAGTATATCTAACTGTTACCTTCCTATGATTTACCCGTGGCTTTGCTTCGGATTTAGAGGTTATAAAATAGGTTATCGGTTGTTTCAGAGTATAATCTACGTCCTGGTTTATTACATACAAAGCCCTTGGAGTACTAAAGCCTTATATAATTATGAAGTTGGTATCAATCCAAATCTTATAAGTAATTAGTGTTACTTAGTAAATCTAGGAATGAGATTCTGTTTGGTCTTGAATTGGTGCCAACTTTAGTTTTATAGTGCCAAGATTTTGGCTATATAGTAAATATTTTTTTATTTTTTAAAATAATTATTAATGAGACCACACTGGACTTGATCCTAAACTAAAATATTACCAAACATGTTGTCAAAAATACCAGAGACATCCAGTAACATAGAACATAAAATAAAAAAACATAACCACCGAATTGGTTACCTCTTCCAATTTTGAAATCGTTTTAAAAAAAACCCATAAAGGGAAAACCGCTTGAATAGATAATACATAATGTACGCATACAGGCCATTTATTAAGTATCCCGGCGACTTATTGTCCGCCATTGCCTCCGTGCGGGTATAAAATAACACTAAAACCTCTGTGACCGTAACGATATCAATAAGGCTTTTATTGCAACAAAGGAAGATCAATTGTGAGGGAGGGGATGTAGTGTTCAGAGCTCGTAGACGGTCAAACTTTATTATAATAATAATATCAGCCCTTTTTAATGTCCCACTGATTGGCACGGGCCTCCCCTTAATGCGAGGGGGATTGGGCCATAGTCCACCACGCTGGTTCAGTGCGGTTTGGCGGACTTCACACATCTTTCGAGGGGTTCTCTCAGACATGTAGGTTTCCTCACGATGTTTTCCTTCACCGTTTAGCAAGTGAGAATCGTGGTTAAAAATGAGATTCGCACATGAAATCCAGAAATCCCAGAGGTGCGAGCCGGAAAGATTATATGCGACTGGCAACGTCCACGCAACAACAGGCCGTTGGCAACCGCTACATTGCAAAGAACGGGGAACGCTAAATGTGGAAAGCAAACGCTGAAAGCTCTCCTAGGCTTTAGGGCACACATACATACTGAAGTACAATAGCGGAAATTAAAGGTAGTATAGAGAAAACTGACAAAAGTTCCAATTACGATACCATTGCGATTCAATTCCTAGTCTATTGTGTTAGCAGTCTACAAGTAAAGTCTTGGGGCATTGGGAATTACATCCTCAGTTGTATACACACGATTGTGGTTAAAGAGTTTAACGGAAATCATGTGGCTCTACCACATATCGACTCCTAACCCAATACCTTGTTATATGGGAGCCATTAAATAAATATCGAATAGTTTAACGTTAGAGGGCGGACGATGTATCGCCGGCATTACGATATAAATGGGCAATTTGTACATAAATATATTTCTGGCAACGTGAAATATTACTTCGGGACTTGGAGGTGGAATATAACAATATACCTACTCGTAATAGAGGTTACGACAGTATAATATTCTATGCGGATTATGTTAGCTGTGTATTTTATTATGTATCTCAGTACATTTGTCCGATTATATACCTACCTAGTATGCTATGACACATGACGCCAAAAAATATATTACATAAATGAACTCTTAACGTAAGTATTTGTATCTTTTCTCATCTATACCGAATTAATAGATGTTTTTAACAATGGCATTACAAATCGTTTTTGAGAGATGTTTAGGTATGCCACTGACGATGGATGGAAACTAACCTAAAAAAAATGGGGGAACACCAAAACCCCGTTTATATAACCCATAAAAGAATTTTAATGCACCCAAAATCCCCACCACTTCCAACCACCTATATAAATAGATCGTAAACACAAAGTTACAAGTATATGGTACTTATCCCAGTTCTATTTACGAGTTGTGGCAAATAAGTATTGGGTGTAGGCGGGCAGGCCGCCGCGCGGAACAATGAGAAATGACCGGCGGAAAATTGCGCGGATTCCGAACGCAATCCGCGGGAGACGCGACGCGATCGCTACTTAAGTCGCGATACAGGGATGGAGTCGAAAAGCTAATATCTATATTAGAATCCCTGCCTTCCCAGTTGCTTTGGCACCCAAACCCGGCCCCAAGTGAAGAGATACTTAACGTCGAAGCCCATAAATGTCGGGTATTGTGACTGTTAACGGATGGAGCGAATTCGTTGCGGTTATTTTTGTTTGAAGGTGAGTTTAATTGGGTTCTTGTAAATGTTCAATGGAAATAGGTACTGTGATTTCTAATTGAGTTTTATCACAGCACAGCTCAGTGGTTATTTTAATTCAGTCAGAATTTTTTTTATTCATGTCGTCAAATTGTTACAAAACCCTAAGCTACAACTTGATCACCCGTTCGGAATGCCGTTCCTAAGGAGAAGGACAGAGAAGAAATTCCATGGTTGGTCATTTAAAAAAGATCTACATTTTTTAGTAGTACATTGTTATGGGTATGTGAGAACAATGTATATGGAACGGCTAGGTAGGCTTGACTAGCTGGTTAAAAAAGTACTAACTTGCAATCGCAAACACCCGACGAAAATGGATTTAAAAAATAGGCGAACTCAAAAAGCGATCAAAAGATTTCGAATTGTAATTCGACAGCTATTAAAAAATCGCATTTTGACAGCCCGTCGGACGACATTCACATCGAATTGTTTTGGATTCGGATTCCGAATTGGATTTTTCTTTTTGAAATGAAACCCTGCTGATCTGTCTTCAATAAAATTCGTGGCACGTCCAGTATTTGCATGTAATTGCAACAGCCCCGCAGTTGGATCCTGGCTGTATGCCCGCGGCGGCCCTGTCTTGGCTCGCACTCTATTTTCCTATTTGCGCGGCAGATTGGCTCTGATTGTATTGTTTGCGGCGGGGCGTACCGAATTGATACCCCAGTACCCGGGCACCCCCACTCGCGTCCCCCCACCGCCCCCGCCGGGTGTAGCCGCGCGGAAAAATGTTATCTACGACGTGAAATATTTTATGTTTGCGATAAATATTTGATTGGCGAATGGATTTTTTGAATTTGATGCGCGGTTTGCAGGATAGTTTTTGAACGTTGGACGATTAATCGCGATATATACAAATTATTTGATCAAGTTCTTCGTTCGAATTAAACCCATAGTAGAATTGATATAAAACGAATTTTAAGGATTTTATCGCATATATATTTTATGTTTTTACGTCCCCGATGTTTCGGCTGCTTTACAGCAAAATCATGGTCACGGGAAGACTGATGTGTTAGATGTCCTACTTCAATGTGTAGTATTCCCATCAATATAAGAAATAAATATGTGACTCATAGTAACATTCACACAGAGGCATAGTAGAACGATATCGAAGTAGGTACGTGACTATTTTGTCCGTACTTTTTCCTCTGCTGTTACTACTGTAAACCACTAACGACACTGCATGCACGTATAATTTAAATGTTTGTAATATACCGAATTTATTACGCCTTTATTTATTTTTAAGATAGATTAATCTGTAAAAGCCTTCGTCACCCATCTGCTCCCTGAAAATCCAGTGATATCGTAACTGGCAACACAGGCTATAACGCGTCATCCGGGCGGTAACTTTTATGAGTGTGAAATTGTGTTTATGCGGGCGGGCGGCGCGATTTAACGGCGACACCGCCAACGCCGCCCGCCCGACGCCGCGTAATCGGAAATATTGCACGGGAACGAAGTTACGGTGTGGTGCAAGGGATAAGAGATGAAAAATATATTGTAGTAAATTATACAGTGCTCTTAAAGTACTTTTTAATTTTACTACACCATTATGTGGTCGTTTTTAGGAAAGCGTGAAAGATGAACACCAAGAATAAGCTACACGAGTCAGTTAAAAGAATGACTCGGTGTCTTGTCATATCTTATGTGATGCTGAAATAGGCTGCTTTAGATAGAGTTATGTGGAAACAGCTACATCCACAAGTATCCTATCCTTTGACGAACTTAGAAGAATAAAAAATGGAGTCATTCTGTATAGATTTTTTTCGCCGATCTTGAGAGAGTTCTAGAGAGAGATACTACATATGCGTACACACGCGTGCAAAATAAAATCATGTTTATACACAAATCCAAGGAAAACCTACACACCGTCAATGGATTTATGTAACGCGCCCACACCTACCGCCAATGAGACCTAAAAATCTTTGCGAATTTCTGATGTCGCTGGCATCTAGGGTCGGTGATAAACCATTAAGTACGGTACTTAGCACCCGTTTGGAAAGCCGTTCCTATGGAGAAGAACGGGCAAGAAACTCCATGGTTGCTGTTTTTAAAAAGATCCGTTACATTTTTGAGCAGTACATTGTTATGGGTATGTGAGAATATTTATTCGTCTCTTATCACTTGTACCACACCGCGCGGCTGCCATCCTCGGCTCGCTTGCTATTGCGAGCCCGCTCCGCCGTCGCTTGTAACAAACTAGTAATTGGTTTGCAATCGCCCGCCACACACACACACACACACACACACACACACACACTACACACTCGTAATACAGTTCCAATTGGCTTCAACACAAGCGCGTGTGAATACATATTATTTGTTGCGTTATTATGTTGATACAATTTTGTATTCATATAAGTGGATCATATTATCTTTATATTTGTAGCTACGATTATAAATTTCTCTACTCACATTTATCTATACAAATTGATATATACAACAAATATACGAAGTATAATATAAATATATATATAAGAAAGTCGTGTTAGTTACACCATTTATAACTCAAGAACGAGTGGGACTGTTATAATGATTTTGCTTTTTTGAATTGGTCTCCGCCCCAATAGAAGAATGAATATTAAGTTGTCAGTTCCGTGATGCCTCCTAATATTAGTTGAAAGTATTATTTATGCCTTGCGCTACCTGACTATATTAGAAAAAACAGAGACTTGTTTTTAATGAAAAAAAAGAAACAACTTGTGTTGAAGCCGTCCGCGATGACGTCATAACAACACATCACCGCAATCCCCGCTAACGACGTCGTTGGGTCGTGAAAAACACTTGACGCCGCGGTTATACATCTCTAGCATTTGCGTGTTCTATGTTATGAGATGTGTATGTGCTACGAGAAATACTGCTACAGTGCTACGAAGCTCCGCGTAGCACTTACTGCGGATGATTTCATGTTGATCTGCCTGCGCACCTAGCAAATGCTACGAGTACTAGTTTTTTATGCTTAACAACTGATACACAATGGAATGAACAATAACTCGTATTCAATTTAAATATCGACCCTATCTATCTTCTCACTTAGGTATCACACACACATTAACTGCCTCTATTCCCCTGATAGTAAAGCTCAGAATTGGAAATATCCACAGCATCATATATTTTTTTATAAGTATGACAGCACTAACGTTTCTAATTGCAGTTGCCAGACAAGTGCAAAACTCGCCCGGCTGAGGCGACCCATCACGAAGCGTTTTTTTTTTTTTCGCACGGGTCCCGAGACGTGGTTAATGGTCTAGGAACACTTAACAAAGAATTTACTAGGCTTTGTTTTTTGTTTCAGGTGCACAAGGATTTCTTTGGGCGGATAGTTCCCCTTTCCCAAGTGCAACGAACAGGTAATTGTTATTTTATGGTGTTTGTATTGTGCATCGCCGGTTTGTTTGTTTTGTTGTTCTTCGCTTGTATTAAACTCGGTGGTGTGCAATTATCGGGCTTCTCGCGTAATACCTGGTGCCAAGCCAAATTCAATTTTAATTTCAACACCTTCGCTTGGCACTGACTTTGAAAAGAATATTTAGTTAGTAATTAAGTACTAAAAATTAAATCATTCATATATTTATTTGCTTTCTAGTGCATTTTTTTGAAGTCGATTTTTAGTCATTTTCAAATAGGTTTATTTTTTATTTTATAGCGATGCGAGCTATTTGAGATTTTAAAAAATAATATATGGCTAGTAAGTATTATTATTATCTGTTAAAATACGCCTTTAAGTATACTCTTAAAAAGGCTTGTTTTTAAACAGCTTTTTACATATTAGTTTTATACGTTTGGATTATATTTATTTTGTGCCCCATTTTGTCACAATACTCAAGAAACCGAATCACACATTACCGATTGCCATACTTCCGAAATAACGCCACTCACACACGTAATTATCACATAACGCCACTCACACACATAATTATCACATAACGTTAATCACACGTCGAGTTACAAACACCGCTATTATTTTCAATTACCACCCCTCGCGATAAAGGGTTGTTAATATTCATTTGGCACGGCGCGGGTATCGAACACCTGATCCCCGCCACCCGGGCCACCCGCCTAAACGATTGTACTACCCATTTGGTTATTAATCGGCCTTAATTTTGTGGCGGTTCAGTTGGTTCTCACAGACTGCATTGTTACACAATCAAAATAAATTATTTTTTATTCATGTATGCCAAAAAATAAATCACTTATGAATATTGAAATAAAACTAATGGCACGGATTTATCGCGTGTATTTCTTTTGTTTTACGATCCCGACGAAGTATGAGGGTACCCCGTTTCAAACTATGACACTAGGACGTCAAAAACCTGTCCTTCCATGACTATGATTGCTGCAAAGCAGCCTAAATAAAGCATAAATTAACGCGATAAAATCCGTTAAACTGGTTTTATTTCACTGTAGTTGATTCCAAAGCTATTTAGAATGTAATTTACGTACTATCTGTCTCAGTGCCTTGATTTTTTAAGTAAGAATACTAATCTGTAATCTCATTGTGCACCCATCTTAAATCAAACCCGTCTCTGCCCCCCACTCCCCCTCCCCGTCTCCCTCCCACCATCACAATTCTCGTTAAGGTGACTGTTTAATAATCTCAACGCGATTTGTAATGGGATTGAGCTGAATTTCGCCCGAGACGTCCCTAAAGCTATATTATTGTTTCTACAGTCGGGTACCGTCGACAAAATCACATTTTATGTTATTCAAATTCGTATTTAATATTAAAATTGAGGCAGGAGGATGATTTTACTTCGTATTAGGTTCGGAGTTGTTATGGGACTTGGATCTTTTAGATTGTGGTGTCGTTTGCTTAACGTAAATGTGCTACAAAGTTACGTAAAAGTATTTTAGCACAGAATTTATATACACTTCCTAAGAATGATCTTATCAACTAAAGAAAAATACTATAGCATGCGAAACTTCGTAGGCGATATAAGAAATTACTACGAAATATATACAGCGTAGCACGTGCTACAAATATTGCTACGAACGTAATTAATAGCGGGGTACTGACTGATCGTACAGCCTCGCGAGGCTACATCGGGTACATACCGTTCGCGGCAGCCTCAGCGTTGATCCAAACAATAAGTTGAAGTACGACAAGTGCTTCTCCCGAGCTGCACGATAGACGCCTCCTTGATCGAAGTCATTTCAGTAACATTCCACGTCTAGCGGGCCTTTGGTAATTGACAATCTGTCTATTAACTAATCATTTCATTACGACCACTAAAAAATGTTTAGCAATTGATATGATAACAAGAATTCATGTGAATTCATCATAAAAAGTCGGCCTGACAGCGCCCAGGCGAGGCAACTTGAGTGTCCTAACTGAGTATGGTACAATAGCTTCACGAGGCTGCCTTGTGGGTCTGTACGCGGCTTATTATACTTATATCCCACTAATATTATAAATGTGAAGGTTTAAATGGATGGATTGATGTTTGTTATTCAATCACGCCAGAACGGCAGAACGGATCTGGATAAAATTTGGCACAGAGATAGATTCTAGTCTGGAATAGCCTAAGGTTCCCGTGGGATAGTTTTTTTTTTCATAAAGCAAAGGATATACATGTTTTTTTGCATTGGTAGTGGTAGGTTTAAGGGTCAGAAAATGACATAGGGACATACTTTTTAATCGCGTGTAACACCGCGGGCTGCAGCTTAAAGAATATATAACAATTAATATCATTCTGTCCGTACATCATAAAGGCGAAGTTATAATGACTTTCCCGCTATATAAACTAATTGTTCTGTATGTGCGCGCGGCCGCGGACCGACGAAATAGACTTTAATGTTTGATTTCACCGATTGTACTGTAGTTATATTGTTATACGACGTTGGGGCTCCGCTCTGATTGGCTGTTAGCGAGCGCTCGTTACTCGATTGAGTAGGTAATTAATTTGGCTTTGGAGAGCTTTCGATTGTGTTAATTTATAACTGGAGCATTGATTGCTTTACTTACGAAGTGTACTTCGTTTATTGAGCCACTGAATGTAGTCCACGAATCTCCAATTTCAAACGCCGGGATTAAGTTTCATGAAATATTTTTATAGTCGGAGGTTGTTATAGGTAAAGTCGGCAATAAATTCCTTTACCTACTATCTTTAAGATTGAATATCATTTGCACATCATAAGATGGCACCGTCTATGTTAATCGTGTGTCATTCATTTGCACTAAGAATATTCCAACCCTCAGCCTTAGTGTTTTTTTTATTAACTAGAAGTTGCTGTCAAAGCTGATAAACCAATGTCATTTCCGACTTAACATGCAAATTTTATGTTTTCATGATTTCTTATATTTACGCGAATACAACACATTGAAATAAAACTATTTTTAATGACAACACCCATCGCAAGTAACAACTAAATATGAGGGTACGCCCATCAAACTATGACACCAGGACGTCAACCACCTCAGTCCTCCCGTGATCATGGTTGCTGTAAAGCAGCCGATACGTCGGGAACGTAAAAACAAAAAAATTATGCGATCGAGTCCTTAAAAATTGTTTTATTTCGAAATATAATTTTAATTAATCATTTGTTTTTTTTTGCGCAGATGCAGTGCCGGACGTGATATCCTCAAGCAGTGTTTTTTATCAATACAGGGAGGGATTCAACAACGCCGTCCGGAGGAATGTGCGCACGCGCGACATACTGTAGTAGCTGTTGCGACTACACAAGTATAGTATCTAGTCCCTTAAAGGAGATGAGCGATTAATCGATGTGATATATTGTTAAAAAATAAATTAATATTGTAAGTATAATAATTGTACTCGTTTTATTTACTTTATGTTATTTTGTGGAGCTGTGTGGAGCGCGGCCTTTTATTTTATTTTTAAGTTAAAATACAGCCGAATCTAGAATCTCCTCATTTTTTAAAGTCGGATAAGGTGGAAGCACAGGGTCAGGGCGCGAAATTCAAAATGTCAATGGTTTTTATTTTTTTACGAAAAATTTGGACATCTTTACCATGTAATTTAGTGGTTTCCTAAAAATGTCCAAATTTTTCGTAAAAAAATAAAAACCATTGACATTTTGAATTTCGCGCCCTGACCCTGTGCTTCCACCTTATCCGACTTTAAAAAATGAGGAGATTCTAGATTCGGCTGTATTTTTTTAACTCAAAATCGATGTAAGTACCAATATAAACCCTTTCAGAGATAATTTTTTATATTTCTTGATAGAATCGTTAGGAAAATACTTCAGATTCAAAAGCAAATCGTTTATTTCGTATAGGCGTACGGGGGCACATACAAATTGTCATTACATTTTTTTTCTTAACTCTACAAAATTAGACTTGACTGAGTGGAAGAGCTCCCATCTCTACACCTACACATACTCTATATTATTATCTTTAAATACTCTTGTGATGAGTAACATGTTCCTTATATTAATGACGATTACAGCGGCGTAGTTTCGCAGTAAATCGTAAACTTGTAGCGCCGTTTGTCTGTTCGCCACCTGAGCTGACAACTTTGTACGTAAATCTCTCACAATGTACCAGCTATCGCGTCGGCCTCCCCTCGTATGTATTTACATGTGGAAATAGTTGTCTTTATCGTACATAAGTAAGCATTTTACATGCAATACACCATTGATATTCCTTCGGTTCGTACTAAGCGTTTTGCTTCTACTTTTATCGTCCGAACTGCCAAGGAATGGAACAAGCTACCGGCGTCTTAGTTCCCCGTTGACTACAATCTGGGTGTTTTCAAGTCGAGAATGAACAGGTACCTTCTAGGCAAGTATACTAGTGTACTCCATCGTAGATCTCATCGTCACTTACCATCAGGTGAGATTGAGATCAAATACTTGGCTATAATGTAATAAAAAAAAGAACAATAAGTCACTTGTAGTCATAAAAAAATTAAAAGTTCCAAATGATTATATTGGTGAGCAGACCCTCGCCCACTAACTAGAGATTTTAATCCACTATCTGCCTATGTTTTTATGACAATAAACTTAAGTGTATAGTTCATTTTTACCGTTTACTTGTATGTGACAAAACCTAAAGTCTCTGTTTATTCCGATTTTTAATAAACTCACCTAATTCGTCTGTAGGAATTCGGATTTATTTTTTACAAACACTCGTTCTCATTGCAAGAAATATGCCCCTTCTGGGATTTGAACTCGGGACGCACGGTACAGAAAGCAGGTACTACTCACTGTGCCAATCGGTTCTTCATAATACATATATACCTACATCAAAAACATAAATTACGTTTGTTGTCGCAAACAAATGAATAGGCGATAAACTTATCCCGTAAAGATGGTAAATCCTTGGCAACAGACAAAATATAGTGTTCTTTGAATAATCAGTAAGTATTGCAATTACTTCATAAGATGTTAATGTAAAAGTAATCCAACGAGTTTCAGTGTACGTTGTTGGTGTAGTTGTTTCGTGGTTACGTACGTCGCTACGATTACCGCATACCGGGATCGATTCCAGCCGGGCAAAAAAATAAGATTAGAGAGAGATAAGATTTATATTATATTATTTTATTTTATTATATAATATAATTAAATATTATATTATTGTATTTACCTTGTTTGATACTGGTTACTGGTATCACCTCCAGTCTACTTTACGGGACGTTGTGATTTTTATGGAACCTGAACACGGCTTATTCGTCTGGCAATATTTATTTTATTGGTAAAGTCAGCCAAGTAATTTCTAGGTATATCGCTGATAGAATATCATTTGCGCATCATAAGTCCGGCAACGTCCTTTTTTATAATTTTAGAATACTTACGTGGTAACAATCATAATTATTTGTGTGAGCCTATCCACCTTTAAGTGTTGGGTGTCCACTATACAACTTTGAGTGTTAGGTGTTCACTATCCACCTTTGAGTGCTGGGTGTACAATTCCTACTTTCAGTGTTGGGCGTCCACTTTCTAACAATTGTAACTGGTTATTTTCATTATTGTATCGATCGTTTCCTTTCTTTAATAAATGATTACGTACTATCGTTGCTAGATGAGTTGGTACTGTGCCTACGAATTGTTGTCAGTTCATCTGAGTATGAATTCATGGATACTTATTAGTACTAATGAGCCTAACGTTGTCCATTTAAATCAGAGTTCAGGAAGCGTATTATGAACTCCTATTTTCAGGCAGTTCACTTCCCAGCCTTAAACTTGTCATCAGTATCATGTAAATGAAATAAGTTCCCGCTAAATAGTACTATATTTATTATAAGGATAAGTAAGTATGTAACTTAATAAAATTAAAATATAACATTCTCAGGAAGATCAATATCCCGAGTGGAAATATAAGTTCGTTATACGCCCCCTGGGAAAGAGCAGTAAATAAAACAGCAAAGAATACTGGTTATATAATATATTTTGTAATAATTAAAACAACTAACGGTATGTCTAAACACATCGTATAATATAGCACACATTAGGGGTCGTCCATTAATCACGTGATGTTTTAGAGACTACCCCCCCTCCTATAAAAAAATCACGTGTGTTTTTTTGTTACGTAGTATCCTAGGTATAATCTAATTTAAATCTAGAAAATTAAGCACCGTGATAAAAATGTCCAGACATTAAGGTTGAAGGTTCTTTAGAAATTGCGCGTGCAACGCGATTAAAATTTACATGTGTTGTCTCCTCCCCACTGCCTCACGTGATTAATGGACGACCCCTTATACAGTCGATTGCAATAATTCATATACTTGTTGTATTTATGTATATACAGATACTATTTGATACAATATTTTATTCGACATACGACAGGCGTCAAGGTACAGTTGATAGTAACCCTGCGTTCTGTGCCGAGGGTTCCGGGTTCGAATGCTGGTAAGGACTAACTTTGTTTGATGAGTACAAATGTATGTACCACAGTCGTAGATGTTTAATATCTATAATAAGTATTATAGATATACCGGCCTCGCCTTCAGTCCATTGTACGGTACCAATAATACAAGTGATGCTTAATTTAGAACTGTAGTTACATGTTCTGTTCGTCTGGCGATATTTATTATTTATTTATATTAGTAAAATTAATTATAGGTGAACTTCGAGGTATATTGAATCACACTAATAAATATATAAATAAATATCGCCATACGAACACACCAACTATACGGTCCCTCTTTAAGCAACGCTTGTGTTATGGGTAGGGTAGACTGGGTACGGTTGTGCCAGGGTACGGTTGTGACAATCGCAATATTAGCGAAACTATAAGGAATACCGGGGAGGGTGTACGGGGGGCAAGGAGCGCCATGCGTGTCTGAACGTGTTTCTCAGTATTGCGTTAGTCAACGCGCGGCGTTGGGGTTAACAGAGGTCCTCATTACTTTTTAACACTCAAAAGTAAGTATTTTTATTCAATGTCTTTTAATGATTGTTGTTATATGTGTACAGATACCGTAATGAGTGTTCTTTTTCATTATTAGTTAAACTTTAGTGGTTAAATAGCAGTGCTTACTTTGTACGTACATTATTTTATATTGCCATAGTAATCGTTTTTTTGCGAATGAATGCTTTGGGTACGGTTGTGACATATTTTTTGGGTACCGTTGTGACAAAATTAAAATTCCTTTTTTTGGCTTTTAGATGCCAAGAAAACGTTTGAGGAAGACGGAAAGAGGCCAATGTGACATAGGAAAATATGAAGAAGCTTATATAGAAGTATAAGAAGAATATACGCCTGAAAAAGAGGCAGTAAGGCAAGAATATGAAGAAAGAGAAAAACGTTTGAAGGCTAAACAGGTGAAGAAAAATCTTAACGAACTAAAAGGAAAAAATAAAGGAAAAGGAAGAAACAAAGCGAAGAAACGGAATACATCACCACCGTCATCAGATGAAGAAGAGTATTTTTGTCTGGTGTGTGTAGGCGCATATTCTGACAGTAGGCCTGGCGAAAAATGGATAAAGTGCCAAGGAAAATGTGATCTCTGGTCCCACTTAGAGTGCACAGATGGTAGTCGCCATTATATATGTCATAATTGTGATGACTCTGACTAGATCGTCAAATATGTTTTTGTTCAGATTTAAAATTTAAAATGAAAATTTCTTCTATTGTTTTTATTTTGTATGTTGATACTTACATTAATGTTTCATATTTTTATAGAAGTTGATTGAAGTTGTAGAAGTGATATAGCATTTATTAGTGGATTAGTTTTTATTTTGACAATTGTTACCTCAAAAAAAATTAAGTTAGCTTTTTGGACTGATTGTAATTTAAGACTGATTAAAGTATGAGTATAATATTCAATGTTCTTGTGTAACAAACGTAGAAGAATGGATATTTCGTGCAATAAAAGTGATTGTTGAACTATTTCGTGTATTTTTGAACCTGTCACTACCGACCCCAAGTACTGTCACAACCGCCCCTGGGGTGTGGTCGGTTGTGACATTTTCTCTTTTTTTTCTAACCTGCTCCTGTAGGTTAACCATAATACTTAGAAGTACAAGTTTAGTATTTATACGTAGGCAAATGTACTCTTCACAATAAATAAAATCTTTTGTATAGCTAACTGCCACACTAACAAAATTGTTGGCCCTCAAATGAAAACTGTCACAAACGTACCCAGTCTACCCTACTGTAAAATGGACTGAGGGCGAACTCAGTATACAATACTTATATGCATATTAAACATCCATGACTCGGGTACAAATATTCGTGCTCATCACACAAAGCTTGTGTCCCAACCAGAATTCGAATCCGGGACCCTCGGCGCAGAAAGCAGAGTCACTTACCACTGCGCTTATCAGGCTGTCAAAGTAAGTGGGAACTAAGGCCTCAGCTTCGAATTTGCGGGCAGCGGGGCGGCGGCGCGGGAGCGGTAGGATCTTATGCGTAAAATCAAATGGACCGGTTCTCGAAAAGAGCGGCGTGGCAGCGGCGCGGGGCGGCCAACGAGCTCCGCTCCCGCGCCGCTGCCGCCGCCGCCCCGCTGCCCGCTAAATTCAAGGCTGAGGCCTAAGTATTATGATATTATTGCAAACGACTGTACGTGTACATGCGCCCGCGCCACCAATTCCAAGATTCGTGCATGATGCAGTTGGTAGGCTGGCTGGTTATACCGTTCCTGTCATTATTTACAAAATATGGCGCGGGCTTTTTTTATGTGTATTATTTATGTATTCTGATCGATACTATATACAAGGTAGTAGGTATTATGCACTAGTATGTCGCCAGACTTCACGTGACTGGTATTTAACTAATTAATAATAATAATCACTTTATTGGGAGTAACGAAAAGGTGTACAAAGTTTCTATTTCAATAAATTATGATTCAGAAAGTGTGTACTAAGCCTTAAACTTGCTCTTCAGTTGGCGTTTTTTTTTATTTTCTTAGAATTGAAATTTATTTTTAAATTCGGCATTGAAGTTCTGAATTCACAAAATGATTACAAATGAAAGAAGCGCAAGCTCGAGGATTAGTTAACCCCTTTCTGAATCACTGAAGATTTTAGTGCAGCATCCTTAATCTTAGTAGGGTTAATGTGGAGAAAATAATATGTCTGTGACGTCATATGGCATCGCAGGCGAAACATCAGGCAATGTTAGTCCCCTCGTAAATACAAGGAGTAAGTCAGTTGTCGATTGCCTGTGTTTTTTGCTTAGCTAGGTACTTTTTTGAAATACTAAGGGTGGAGTGCATCATCTAAAGTTAAAATTAACTACAGTGAAATCTGTATAGATCCTAACAGAATATGTAATTATTTGACGGTAGTTACATTTAAACATAGATGATGCACTTCAGTCTAACTTACTAGATTTTGTAGGCACAATGCTTTAAAGACCATGGATGATCTTTGGTTTATCTGATTCTTGGATGGTCTTCGACTTGCAATAAGATAATATTTTATACCTAGTTTTAACTTTCCTATATCTGTAAGTCTAGGTTTAAACCAGTACTAAAGCATTTTTTTTGTAATACGACCGACTAAGATGGTAATTAAACAAAAGTTCAAGTTGTATTTTTACATAATTATTACTTATTTATTATAATGCATTAGGCATCTATAATTAAAATTTGAATACTCATAAACTGTGGCTATTTACAATCTGTGGGTACTATAGACAACGTACGAACATCGAATTAATCATTTAATTATACAGGGTGTAAGTGACGTGATAAGCCAAAAAAGAAAAAAAAATGAAAACTTTAGGTTAGGTTACACTTGATACCTATACTAAAATTATAGCAATCATTTATGTTAAAAGTCATGGGTTACACATGTTGTCATTTTTGAGCGCGCAATGTATCATAAACAACGCGATTACAACTTAACGCTCCGCGCGATACCCGACGCGTGCTAGTGACGAGCGCGCTCAAGCGTATCGAGTTTTAATTTACATTGCAGTTTTAGGTCTAAATTAGTAATTATGTTTTCATTTTATTTATACTCATATTGAGATAGACTTCTATCATGATTTCATGCTAAACTCAATATAAAAAGCACAGAAAAAATTCCAACACTGTGGGGTTTAGAATCTTAAGCTGAATACTCGGAATCAGTTTTCGTTACGAATCCACTTACATCCTGTATATTTTAGATAGATAATATTATTTACAACGTCTTATACACTAAAAAAATTAATTCACAACAGTTTTTGGTCAAATAATGTGATTTCGAAGTATACTAAGAATATTTACAATTAAAATTTAATTGATATAAACAGTGTTTTTTTTAACTTAATGCAATTGCGGTGACTGTGAGTAAGATAGGGGCTGTTTATTTATTACGTAAGACGTTATAGGGGGGGCTCTGAACAAATTTTATATTTTCTTGGTACCTTCAACTAAGTCCTATTTTTTCATACTTATAGGAGGCCCTCAAAAAGAAGATGGCAGAGATTGTCTTACGTAATAAATGAACAGCCCCATACGTAAGCGACTTCACTTTAATATAGCATTTACCTATATTGTAGGTAGTACCTACATAATTTCCCTAAATGTTAGTTGAAACTTTAAAAAAAAAACTATGAACACAAAGAGATTCATTATTAGAGCTCTATTTAAGTAATACTTATTAAAAGTATATCTGCCGAAATACTTCCATTTTTAAACATAATAAATATAATATGGCACATAATATTGGCAAGTTCTCAATTTGGCGAATTGCTGAAAACAGCATCAGTATGGCACACTTGAATTTACATAAAAAGATATAATTTTGACACAAATTGTATTAAACAAATAGGGGAAGAGGAACCCGCCACTGACCCTCGGCTTGTCAGCTTTTACAATTATAGACCAAACAAGTAGATCGATAATTAAAGAAGCCAGCTACACCGAAAAAAAATTGATTAAAAGACAAATGACAATTTTTTTTTTTATTGAGTCATACATTTTTATACTGTGGTTGCACGTCTCCTTTTAAGTATGAAATACTTCTGCTAGAAGACCCCTCCACTGCCGGCTGTGTCTAAAGATAACATTAATCGTTATACATGACGTTCTAATTTCTGTGTTCTTCAATTTATAGGATGCTGCGATCAGCATCACATTTTTCTGTCTGCGCGGGCTAATAGGCGTTTTTCCAGCATAGCTAAGCTAGCTCCACGAAGAGCTTAGCGTTAAAATCGACCTGTAATACATTTCTTCAACTAATCAAGATGTTTCGATGAATGATCCACGTGTGACGACGCGCTGGTCGGTGGGGCGTCATGGGGCAGTAACGACAAGGGCGGAAGAGACAGCGGCAGGGGCAGCGGTAACAGCGCCCGCGACTGGAAGCTTGCCAGCGAGTGCAGCAACGCGGCGGAGTGCTCGTGGGCTTTGCGGCGTAGTTCCGCTACGCTTGTAGAGCGAGCTTCTTCTTTGGGGCAGCAGGGGCAGGGTGCGCCCCAACCTGGGGACAGGAAGAGTCGTTTAGAGATATAGCTTTAGATTAGCGATTTGATATTGATTTGTGTGAGTGAGCGTGTGAGTTTCATCTTACTCCCTTACAGCGGCGAAACTGAATATACGCACAAGGAAAAACCACCTGACCTGTGTGTGTATAAAATACTTACAAAACCCCTTATATACTCTATGCGGTCTTGCCCTCCCGTTAAGCATATTAATTAATTCTGCTGAAAACAACCAACACTAGTTTCAACAAAAGACAAAAGATATGTTTCGAAACAAGTAGGACCCACATTTTTAAAGGGAAGCCGAAAGGAATCTTTTTATATGGACTCTTCGCCATTGCTCATTAATCTAACCATAACTTTATCAAAAAGTAATGGTTAGTTCGTGTATTTTGTGTATACCAAGTAAAATCTATAATCTCAAGGATATATTGTTACCTTTCAATGGGAAGAACGGCTGCGACAGATGGTTGAGATGCTGCGAAAGATGCGAGAGGTGAGGCGGGAGGAATAGGGGGGGCGGCGCGGGCGGCGGCTCGCTGCCAGCGCCGCTCGGCGATGTGCGGTACATTCCGGAACTAAAACAAACAAACGATATTTAAAAGTGATAATTAATTACGCTCTCCTGTTTTATTAATAACTAGTTTTTGCTTGCAACTCCACCCGCTGTAACTCGAGAAAACATAGCCTATAAGTACTTAGCGATCATGTAGCTTTGTAGTAAAAAGGTTTTTAGAATCAAATCAGTAATTGCGAAGATTGCCCTCTACATCCAATAAATATTAGTACAGATAAGAATCAACCCTTTAAAATATCCCACTGCAAGGAACGGGCCTCCCCTCAATGCCAGGGGATTTTGGCCTTAATCCACCATGCAGGTTGTCAGATCTAGCACGGCTCTCAATTTCTCGCAGGCAATATCCACGTTTCCTTACAATAATCATCATATCTAAAAATTAGATTCGGGCATATGATCCTTCTCGAGTTACATCCTAGACTTGCGAGCTAGGGTTTGAACTTGCGATCCCTGTTTCACTGCTTGTTTTAAAACAATATGCCTCGTTTTTAAAGTACATATTAGTTTATTAATAGCAGAAATACGAAATTAAATTCAATTTGAAAATAAAATGAAATTTCAACATTAAGTGTGTTCACTCAAAGTGTATTATTTAAATCAGATTTTTCGTCTGAAAGTGTATGCATATCGATGCGAACACTCTTTGATCTCGGTAACATCGTTTGCGACCAGCCGACCGGCGCGGCTTGCCTTCTTAGGGAACAGGGTTGCCAACCACCCTCGCCTTAACAAGTAGGCATTATAAACGAGTCGACACTTTGAACTTTAATGTAAGGTTAACTAATTGAATTTGCTCTGCAAATCTTCCATGAATTGTCATAGCGTGATGATTGTAAATTACCTATCTTTTGAACTTAACCATAAGCTATCCAATAGTAAGAACTCCATTGTAATTGGTCTTACAGTTCTTACATGATGCTCGAACAAATAGACACAGATTAGAATTCTCAAAACATGTTTGCTATTTTATAACCTATAGATTCATGATCGCCCCATTAATGGTGGCAAAATTTCCACGACAGGACATAGGTATCCCGCAATGACATCTACCTTCTTTGCACCTACTTTAGTTATTGCTTTTTTTGACCTGCTGCTAAAGTCTGATTAGCTGTTCCTGCATTGTTCTAACAATGTACTGCTCAAAAATGTAAAAGATCTTTAAAAAAAAAGAGCAACCACGGAGTTTCTTGCCCGTTCTTCTCCATAGGAACGGCATTCCGAGTGGGCGGTAAAGTGGTAGCTTAGCATTTTGTATCTATTTTAACGATTCATAAGTACTGTACTTAATGGTTTACATGAATAAAAATATATTCTGATTCTGGTTAAGCTTATTATATTTGAGAGTAGCAACCCTAATGTTTTGTAGACGCCTTCGATTACTGCGAAGAAAACTTGGGTAATGAAATAACGATACAATTGGATTTATCTGATACTCGCGCAATATCTGCGGGGCTAAGCAGATTAACCTTCGGCTGCTTAGTATTTTCTTGGTTTAAGATACCGGGTATAGACCTTCGATAGAGATATTGAAACCCATAACGGTAATTGTACGAGTAGCTCATTATATTGTTTTAAGAAACAATAGCTATAATAATTAATATTCATAATAATATGGAACCTAAGCGCGCTTTGACGATGTCGTGCTAAACATAAAACCCTCAGGAGCGCACTCAGAGTTTATAACCTAAGAAACTAACATAGGCCCAAGGCATTATATATTATTAATTATCTTTACATACTGGGTGTAATAGGCTTCGTTACGAAATCTGATACCATAAATTTAACGTACGAGTATGATTCTGAATCCCCAGAGTTAGAATTTTCCATCGATCTTTTCATAAATTTAACGCATGTTTTTCACTTCCTATTAAATCGATTATAGATTGATATCATTATAGAAGCCCATATCAACGTGATTGTAAATTAAAAAAATAATCTAGCATGGCCACTAGTACCAAAAATAACTGATTCTCTTACACATTCAGCTTGAAGATATTATTAACTTATTCCTTTACAAAAGACTAACGACATAGACTACGAACTAGTGGAAAATTCAGTAGGATACATTGCATCAGTGTCGCTGAGCACAGCTAGTGCGCGGGCGCCGGGAGACAATGAAATGAGCGCGGGGAGGTGTCGCCTCTCTCCGACATTCCCTCAGTGCATACTTGATGTACCGCGACGGGGTGTGGGCCAAATGAAAAGAGGTCGCGGGAAACATAAACAAAATCTGTTGCTACTAATAATATATTAAAATTGTATGATATTTGATTTCTCTCTCTCTCTCTCTCTCTCTCTCTGAAGATGAAGCTCTCTAGTACTTGCAAATGTTGACTAATGTTTATACTCGGAACTGTCTGTAGTTACGTAAAATCTACAAGTGGTCATTATATTGTTTTCTTAACTCTACAGCCGGGACGAAACTATGCCACATCCGAGACAATCCAGCAAGAAACTCAGCTGGCTTGTATTTTTCATATCTTACCTTACACTGTCTATATATAGTTACATCCATGCTTAATATTTTGATTTCCTCAAACTTTATTTATGTTAACTCTTTTAAATCGCTATAAGCTTATTCCACAAACTGCTGATTCCCCCTGGCACTCGTTCAATAGAATCAAAGGATTTGCGTTCATTACAGGCTCAAATAATTGATGTGTCGGGCGGCAATACTAGAGCAATCCGCGCTTTTGGGTGCCACGTCGCTCTTAGTGGCCCCACACATGTTTGGGACAAACTTTTTATTGACTTAATAGATACGTATATTGATGATGTTTGAATTCATTGCATTTGCATATATGCGTGAATACGTTTTTAGATTTAATACAAGTCAAATTCGCAGGTCTGCTTACTAACTTACCTAAGAACATATATTTATTAAAATCTTTGTAGCATAGACAAAACTATTTCTAACATCTTATTTCTACTAATATAGACACTGTATCAAGTAGTAGACAAAGTTAATCCACTAATAGTTATCCATATAAATAAATAAAAAACGCTGTTCGTTGGGAAGCACTCACTTGAAAATGGCTGAACCGACTAGGCATTATTTTTCCTAGTAGTCAGAATAAGATTATACGGAATGAAAATTTGAAATAGACGTCCGAAACATTGGACAAGACAATATCAGTCGGGTCAGCTAGTTATTTATAAAATAATAATTTCTAGCTGTCCTGGTGAACTTCGTACCGGCTTAGATTCCAATGTAAACTTTTTCCATATTTTAATAGTAATAATTTAATACTGCTATTCGGGGCGGAGGCAAATTAAAAAAATCATAGAAACCGGTCCACCCATTTTTGAGTTATAAATGTTGTAACTAACACGACTTTTTTTAATATGAAGATTAATGTGTTGAGTTTTTTACCATGGCACTAAGTGCAAACCCCATCAATGATTCTCCTTGCAGCCGAAATTCCATTACGCTGGGGTCAAGTTTGGGACGAAGCCTAACGAGGCGACGCTTTATTAATTGATTTTAGCCGAGACAGCGAGACTCGGGGTACATTCGAAAACAGACATTACAATGAATATTCAACTAGGTCGCAAACAAAGAGAATTAATATAATACTTAATAATGTTAATGTTTTGATTAAGACGCGCGCTGAAATTGAGTGTTATGTAATGTCATGTAATATGCATAGTAGCTGGTATTACGTGTTTCAAGATGGATTGTCGTGGATTAGTGCTAGTGTTGCTTTAAGTCTTGCATTATCGCAATACCGAGCGTTGGGCCACACTTATTTGTGCGGTTGCCAATTCAAAAATATATGTCAAAAATACTGTTTAGAAAAACACGGTCAAAAGCGAAAACAGTTTTTTTTTGTAATTAAGCTGATTATTTCCATCAATATAACGTGTGACAAATGATGAGACAAAATATAATAATCAAAGCTAGGATACACAGTCAAATTTATAGAAGGTTGAATCCATTTTAAGTCGATAAAAAATTACATAAGGCTATCGATCCGACGCGCAAAATCGTTTTTAATGATATAATTGTGCATAAAAGGTTTAACAAAATAGTATACAATAATTTAACGGGTTAACAAGTAGACGATAACGATCATGTTTACGTATAAAATACATGTCTAAAACGACCCAGTACAATTTCACCGCGCACTAGAAAATTAAAAATAATTTGGTTTTTTTTCGAGAATGTGACCCCGTAGTATATGTTACACTATTCTTGTTAAGCTGGCTGTTATATATGAACGCAAAGTGCACGGTTAGAACTTTATAAAGGCATACTCGTTGGTTAAGCTCGGGCCTAATGACTGCACTAAATTACACATGCAATTAACTGATTACAGCCACGATACAGTGGCAACATTAAGGGGATAACGGCTAAATGGTTAGAAGTCCCATACTGTTGTACCTGACAGGGTCTGACTTCAATACCTCATCTGAGCGAGTAATATACTATTAACGTGAGAATTATGATAACTAATGATTAATTAATTAATTAACACACAAAAAAAATTACAACAGAATTGAGAACCTCCTCCTTTTTGAAGTCGGTTAATAAATACAGCCTTATTGCAAAGCACTGGTAATTATGAATGGATTTTTCTGTTTCACCAGACAATAGGGCTGGCCATTAAAGTACTCATTAACAGACGATCGAACTTGGTACAGACCGGGCCACAGATTTGGTTTGCTCCATACCAACCGTCCATTCCATATTAGGCTGACTACTCTCTATACGAACAGATTCGGTACGGACCAGATCATGTTCGCGGCCCGTACCAAGTTCGGTCATCTGTTAATACTCCTAATAGTACCATGCTCAAACCGTCCCCAACCTTTCGCCATAATCTGTTCGAATAGTTACCTACACTATGATAACGTAGAATGATTTGGTTGTAGTTTATTAGGCAGCTCCACTGAAGCCCGGGGCTAATAAGTGCGCTCAATTATTCATGCAATTAACTGATTAAAGCGACACTCTCCACCAGACCCGCAGTACATTGATGTAGATAGATTTATAGTTGTTTGACTAATAAAGTAGCTGTTTTAAGGTCAGCGCCGACGGAATGTTTGGAGGTCTGCGCAGACGAGATACAGTCTTTTCATCGATTAGAATAGATTACGTACTTATGACAGCTGGCCCGTATAACGCACACAAGGAGCTAAAAGTACCTACCGCGTACAAAAAGTCCTCCAAGAAACGAGCTGCTTCGGAAAGCTCTTTTTTTCTACGCTTCGAGGTCATCTGTTCTTGTGTCTCTCTGTCAGTGTGCGCAGGCCTCAACGCGGATTTCTTGTGTCAATACGTGATCTATTTTTGAGTCCACATTATCAACTATCCAATAGTGAAAACTCGATACGACTACGCAACCGAATGGTTCGATTCGACCACTCGCTGTGTTTACATAGTACATTTAATAATGCAATTTTCAATTAACTAAATCGGTCGACAGGACTTGTAAGGTTGTGAATCGGAGAGCAGGTCAGCTAGTTTATAAAAATACATTTCTTGCAGCAATATCATCTTACTGAAGCCACATAAAACACAACAAGTCATCTTAAATGTTAGTTTTATTAATTGATATTCTCACACACAACACGAGCGGTATAAACACACAGCAACACCTAAGCCAGGTGCTTAATTAAATAAACATACAAATAAGCGAGCATGTACACATCGTCGCCGCCCTTGTATCACGTAATTAGTGTCAATTTATCACTATGCATAATTAATTTTCATTTGTGCCCGCCCGCCCACCGGCGCCGCGAGCGCCACCTGGCGGCGCCCGGCAAGTGTGTGAGGTTAGTCGCGAAGCCGGTATAATTTATTCATGGCGACGTGTCAGCCATTTCATGATGCTGAGTATTAAAGGGAGACAATCGCGTAAGATGTTTTGTGTTTTCTAACTACGTAGTCGTACGTACGATGGGTTCAGTGTCGCCTTGAGCAGAAACTTGAGGAAGCATGCTGTCTCTGTCAGTCTTATTTGTGAATTCTGTGGTGTCCATGGGACGGAACACTTAACGTATTACTATGCTATGCTTGGTAGTTGGATGGTTGGTTTGATGAAGATTGCTGCTTTGTTTTATTTGTACTGCATTGAAGAGTGATCCACAAAAATACGATTAATTCTATGAAGATATATTCACAGTTACTGTGACTCAGTTTTCTGTATCGGTTATAATAAAACATTATTTATCGCCTCGTGCAAAATAGATTGACAACTTGACAAGACAAGCCAAAAAGCTTAAAGACCTGTTTTACAGTGTGGTCTTGTACCCTATCTACTTGGCATCGTGCACTTGGTGTGGGAGTGTGGCTATATTATTATGGTTATTTCAAATAAGTTGTCGATAAAAAGTTAAACGATTTTTGGATAAATCTGTGCATTTTATCTGATAGATACGTGTTATCAGTGTATAGCTGCAAATCCAATCAATATTTTATCTGTTTTCGTTTAGAAATGTGTATATACAGCGTGTAACAAAAATACGAAATAATATTTCAAGAGGTGTAAGTACTAGTGACACTGAACAACGTTTGTTCTAGCACATAGGTCGAAAAGTGATTAGGACTCGAGATAATGAGGTCTAAACCTTTGTCAAAAAAATGTTAAGTGCAACCCTACAATCAGTGTCTAGTCTTTCCAATTAAGACCAACGATTTCACAGACGTGACAGAATAGGATATGTTTCTTGCCTACGACACAAAAGGTTAACAATAAACATTACGCAAGTTACTGATATCTTTGATTTTAATTCAGCATTAAAATACCATTTATGTTACTCATTATTCTTCTAATTTTCATATCAGTTCCTATTTTACTAGTTATTTAGTACTCACCTGCTGCTTAAAAACTAATTATAACTAATATTTGTTAGTTAATAAAATGTTATAATTTCGATAAAACATTTACATAATAAATTTAAATGTTAAATTGGTATTTTTTGTATCAAGTCTGTTACCTTTACAGATCTGAGACAACATTTTACCAATTCATCATTCTACCAATAACTAGTCTTTGATACGACAGCGTAGTCCACGTGGACTTACGGTCAAAGTTCAATGAAATCCTTTGCGCTGGCGTCGCCGCTCCAATGATAAAGTCGCGCCAAATGTTCAATTACTCTCATTGGCTGGGAGCGACAAACATCGGCATGTACAAAGAAATGTCGGCACATGTCAAACAAAATGAGTGACGCCCTTTTAACACCGCTATTTTTATTCATTGAATTGATTGGTTCCGTCGATTATTATTTTTTATTAATTAATTAATGAAATATTTTTTTTCTGGTACCATTTAACGTTAAAGTATTTATTTTGTGTCTTAAATTTTGTTTAAGCACTTAATTAATTTTTCATTTTCTATTTTGCTACGCTCCATCGCTTATGTACGTGTATTTATTTCAAAGGGTTTTTTAATTGTTTTA
Source organism: Pheosia tremula (assembly GCA_905333125.1). Classification (NCBI taxonomy): domain Eukaryota; kingdom Metazoa; phylum Arthropoda; class Insecta; order Lepidoptera; family Notodontidae; genus Pheosia; species Pheosia tremula. The sequence continues at coordinate 7,997,078 of HG995411.1, forward strand.
TGGGAACCCAACAATTCGGAAATGTCGGCATTTGCACATTTTGTTTGATTCCGCTTTCAAGTCGTCCAGTTAGTCGGAGTCTTTTAAGGTGTAAGCGCGTAAATTGAAGAAGCAATGCCTCATTTTTACTATCAAATAGTGAATACTACGAAATGATGTTGTGTTTGGGTGAAGCACGGGGAAGTATTCTCGAGGCGGTGAATATTTACCGCCATCAGTACAGTGATGGAAGGCCGCCTGCTGAACAGCGCCGGCTTCCATCATACACGTGCTTCCGCAATCTTTGCGTGCGGGTGCATAGGACCGGTTCCTTTCGCGGGACCCGTGGTGGCGTGGAGTTGGGCGCTGGCCGCCCCAATCTGCGCGCTGGGGCCGAGATTGAGACGCCGATTCTCCAGCATTTTTTGTTAACAAGAGGACGAACACTCGCCGTGCCGCTGCTGTGTTGAACGTCAATCACATGGTGGTGTGGCGTACTCTCCGTGACGACGGACAACACCCTTACCACTTCTATCGGATACAAAAGCTCACGCCAGCGGATTATGTGCCGAGGATGACGTTCTTTCAGTCGTACAGGGAGCGCGTATCTACTGATTCGCGTTTTACCGAGCGGATCCTGTGGACCGACGAAGCGAGCTTCACCAGCCACCACATACGAACCCACACGCCGCCACTGAAAACAACTACCAGCATCAGTGGAAGATTAATGCCTGGGCTGGTATTATCGGCGATTGTCTGGTTGGACCGGTAATCCTACCCCATAGTCTCAACTCCACGAACTACTTGGACCATCTGACGGGGTACGTGGAAGACGCAATATTGGAGTTGCCATTGTCGGAGTACTTGGCCATGATTTTCCAGCACGACGGAGCGCCAGCGCATTACACACGCGTCGACCGGCAGTATTTAAACGCCCGGTACCCTGAGTGGATTGGCCGAGGTGGGCCAGTGCCGTGGCCTCCTAGGTCCCCGGACTTAACTCCACTGGACTTTTTTCTCTGGGGTCACCTAAAGAGCACAGTGTACGCTGAAAAGTGCACCACGCGTGAGGAGATGGAGGACAGAATACGTTCCGCATTCAGCTCTGTAACCCCACAGATGCTACAGAACGTCCGGGCGTCAACTTTGCGCAGGATGATGCCCTGTATCGAAAAAGAAGGGGCTCACTTTGAACCATACTTATAGCATGCGTAATAGTGATGGATGAGATAGACACCGACGTAGTCTCAAGACTGTGTGCTGTGCTATGCTGTGTGATAATAATAACACCTAATTTGTTTTTTGTGTGAATACCATCATACGTGTAAAATGCGAATCTGGTAGGTACAAAGGTTGTCTACATATTAAGTTTTTTGTTATTGTTATGGTTACCATAATTACATACAAAATTAGGAATATGTAGCTAGTGAATTTGGTTCACTAGCTTGTATGGTAGATACCTACTTACCTATATCGTTTTGTTTGTGATTAAAATCGTTAAAACGCTGTAGACGTGCCCAGTAGGAGCTAATCTTTTTGTGTGTATACATACTTACCCACTCATAGGCAGATATCAGGATTGTTATTGTTGTTAAATTAAATAAAATAAAACTGTAAGTAATGAGTCGCTAAGCTTTCGAAAATCGTGTTATGATAATATTGTTATTAACTTGTTGAATTTGTTTGATTACTGTGTCTGACTATGTTTTGATTTCTGAAGTAGATTGGGTTACCTGTACCTAATAAAACTTTAATGATTGCATTTAGTACTTTTATTTATGTTATCACGACCCGGCTTAGGTAGGTCGCGGGAATCAGCTAAAATCAAAAAGCACAAGACTGGGCGTAGTGGAGGTCTATGGGGAAGAGGCCTATGCCCAGTTGGACGTCATTCAGCTGACATGATGATGATGATGATTTAGTTATTAGATAGGATAGGTACCTATGTTAAATATGCGAATGGAAGTCATGTAGAAATTTCACGGTGGGTACAGACAGGGTGATAGCGAGGCGCGCGGGCGGCTGCGCGGCGGCGCGGGCAGTGTCGCGGCGGCAGCGGGGAGTGTAGCGGCATAGAGGCGGGGGCGGCGGTGTTCATTCATACGCAGGGTTGCCGAAAAATGTTAGACAAATGGTTTTTTTTAAGTTTATATGGAAATATTTTTTCAAGATTTCGACTTATGTTCCCTGGGGAAAGTTCTTCGCTTTTATGGGTACATTCATACCCAGAAATATTATTTCGTATTTTTGTTACACAACAAAAATAGTTTAAAATATTTTAACAAGCCCACAGTTGGTTATAAAGATAGCATTGCCAAAGAAGTAAATTATATTATTAGACATTTAAAAAAATACACCCTGTACTGAGCGCACGGCTAAACTGGTTCAAAAAAACTTGTTTAAAAAAAAAACAAACTTCATTTACACAATTATTTTAAACATGGTGATCCATATAACTTAGTGATTCATCTGTGGCAATATTCTACACTATTTCTGTTAAACCTTGTTAGGTCTTCATTAGTAATAAACAGGTATTAAACCCTTTTTCGTTAGCGACGTAATAGATTACATATAAGAAAAAAACATAGCTGTCAAAATTTAAGAAAATAAATAAGTTATCAAACAAAAGAGATAATTTGTAAAACCTAAACCTATCCACAAAAAAACGATGTATAATAAATATATATAGGTAAGCATCTGCTTTTATTGAAGGAGTTAGCACACCTTATGAACACATTAACTCAAACTACATATGAATGACATATTATACATTAATATATAATATCATAATGTAAATGAATCGCGTTCATTTCCAACATCCATTCGCGTTCAAACATAAAACTACATAAACACGAGAACCCGGTACCTAAGTATACATTTAAATTAGCTAATTCTGACTCCCAAAGGCTAATATTAAAACATTCCGACACTCAATTTGGGTATATCTTTAAGGAGTAAAATTTAATTCTGCCGCGAAGGTGGGCCTGGCAGCGCGCGGAATGGGCGGTGAGGGGGGGGGGGCTTAATTGGCAATTTTTCTCTTTACGCCATTTTTTCAGCTTTTAAGGAGAAAAATTCGTTAATGCATATTTAATAGCCGTAATCGTCTCGGCTCCCGGGATATTACGGACCTACTGGCGCTTGCTATTTTAAATAAAGATGTTTTGTAAATATGGAGGGAAATTAATTTTAATTTGAGGGAAGGCAATGGTAAACCTACCTGTATTTTATTAGAGAAATATACATTACACAGTTTGCTAATACAATTGAGTCGCAATGGAATGGCAGTGGCGTGGTTTTAGTCACTTGCCGTCGTGGCGTCGTTATAGGAAAATTGCACAGACTTAAAAAATTTAGACGTAACGATGCCACTAGTAGAGCGTAGCAACTGTTTCAATGCCTTTGTAGTGATAAATGTTACCACATACAAAACTTTTAGCCTACTAAATGGTCCGGATAGTTAGTCTGACTAGACTAAGAAGTTTTATATGTGTGCGTGAGTGTGTGTGCTTACATGCTAAACCAGAATTCTTTAAGGCTTCACTTGTAGCGCACGCAGCGTGGTGTCTGAATATTCTAACTAGTCTGTGGAAACCTGTAGTAAAATTGTGTTTCTGACTAGGGGTAACTAATCTGGTAATTGAAAATGCTGTTATTGCCGACTACATCCAGAGCCACCTACATATATTATTTTTGTTGGCTGTCCATCAAACCCATCTGTTTTAGTTTATCAAAGACAAAGTCAAATCTTGTCATTTGTCATTAACATATTGTCATTGTCATTAATATATTTTTTCTTAACTCTAAAACCAGATCGGAACGCGACCTCAACTGAGAAGCTCCAGCGAGATGCTCAGCGGGCCTTTCTTTTTTATTAAAGCCATGATTTTTACAAAAAAACTAAAACATAAGCTCCAGTGTATTTATCTATCTTAAGAATACCTCAAAAAGGGTACCCCACTATCCGACCTCAAGGGCTACCCCGCGATCATATTCTTTTCAATCCTATAATCTCTCATATATAATGCGCGCATATAAATTTCAATTTTAAACCGGGCCGGCTCGAGTTACAGCCATTTGCGGAATTATCCGGACCGCGGGCGCGCCGGGGAAAGCCGGGGAAGGCCGGGCGAGGCCGGGTGTGCGCCGGGTACACGAGGTCTAATCTGGTAATGCGTTCGCGACGCGACTTTATAAATAAACAAGTTACATATTTTGAATACGCGACACGTTCCGTTGCAACAGTTTTTTTTCTTCTTTAAATATATTTATGCAATTTCGTATTCGCCGAAAGGCGTGGGTAAGTTTAAAAACAAGTGTAAATATAATATTGATTAGCTAAACTCCAGTTCAGTTCTAGATGGTTATGGATGAACTTTTTTAAATTTCTTAGAGACACTGGGTCCATGGGGTCCAAGCACCATTGATTTTATAGAAAATCTTTCTAGAAGATTAGTCTGGGTATTTCCTCGCTCAGCGAGTAGCTTTGGCTATTCAGCGAGGAAATGCGGCCTGCATCTTAGGCACCCTCAGAATCAGAATCAGAATCAGAATATTTTTTATTCATGTAAACCATTATTGCACAGTACTTATGAATCGTCAAGTTACATAAACATTATTCTACTGCAAGGGCCAAATTTTTTACACTTTATGTAGCTTTCCTATACTCTTTAAATTT